>JACEGR010000894.1:0-206647 GCA_014170235.1 Listronotus bonariensis | reverse complement strand
AAAGCTCCCATCGTCAATTGTCGTCAAATAAGCCGTTTTCATATTATCTGGCTTTAAACAATAAACTATTTTTAAAATTTTGTTTTTTGAGTTTGGATTTTTGCGACTACTACAAAAGGTATCAATATTTAAATAAATTTAATACATATTTTAAAAGGAAACTTAATGCGCTACAAGGAAGAAGGTCTGTTAACATTTTTCAATAAAAGTTGAATCCAGAAGTGATTTCAAGGTCAAAAAATTTTTCATTTAAAAATATGTAATTTATTTAAATAGTCAAATGTTCAAAGCTTGATCACAGAGAAACGGCTTATTTGACGAGAGCTTACGAAGACTGCTTTTTGTAGGAAATTTAATTTTCTTTTAAGAATGTGTGTTACATTTTTTAGATTAACAATTTGTGAGTTTTGTCTAAAAAAGGATTGTTGTTAAAAAACTGTTAGTCGGAAGGATAGACCTTTTAATATTTAAATTAAGTGCTTAAACCTTTACGATATTTTTTTTTGTCACCTAGAACAATCTCTTATGATATTGCTATAAAAATATATAGTCGATTTGAAGCTAAATACATTACAATATAGAAAACTTAACTAGCAAATTTGTGTTTATTTGAAAATGTGTTATGACACAGTACAATATACTATTAATTTTTAATATGGCGTCCATAGATCATTTTTCAAATCGCAAAATTCACAAATAATTACCATCTTATAACAATAGGTTGTGCATTGTCATTAGAATAATACTAATTTTATTGAAGAATTTTATTATAAAGTAAAATAGTGGTGTTTTCATTTAGAATTATTTCTTTTTTGCTAACTTTCTTCCAAAAAAATTGTCTTACACTTTTTATGGAGATCGTAATGGATTATACCTAGTTCTGAAGGTTTATTAATTCTCTTAAACTTTTCTTATTAAAAATATAGAGAGTTTCTTTGCTTTTTATTGTAATTTTGAAAACCTATAAAAATATCAATTTTATTTTTTTATTGCTAAAACAAGGGTTTAAAAGTTAATCACGAATATTATTTTTGTTTTTAACACGCTTTTATTAGCTTGGGTTGTAACTATCTATCTATCTATGTAACGGAATCTTTGAGCCTAATTTTTACCAACTTCCAGCGATTCAATTTCTTTGAAACTTTGCACACGTATCAAGGACCGATGACAATGCAATAATTTAAAAACAGTATCCCGTTATCCTGATTAGCACCGCCAGGATAAATAAATTCCTTTTTTAAAATTATGGCGAATGCGCAAGGGCAATTGATGCATAACTTGCTGCGTTTTTAATTGACTATGTGTCTCTTGACAAAATGGCGAAGGAATTTTTTAGTGAATAAACTGGAGCATTTAACTAATTGATATATCGAACTAAAAAATGAAAAATAAATAATAGTTTAGAAAAACTAAAAAAACACGCTTTTATATGCAACCGAACTAAAAATTAGAAAATAATTTTTCATTACAAAGAGTTTGTCACTTCAGAATAAAAGTGTGGGGTGCTTAATATATTAAATGTTATAATTATTCTATTTGCAAATATCTATGAGGGAAAAGTTATGAAAAAATAGTAAAATGCACCCCACGCTTTTTACTCTGAAGTGACAAACTCTTTTGTAATGAAAAATTATTTTCTAATTTTTAGTTCGGTTGCATATAAAAGCGTGTTTTTTTAGTTTTTTAAACTATTATTTATTTATGGTATTGTTTCTTTTACTTTTTATAAACGAAATATAAAATTTAACTTATAAATCCTGTATTTCTTACTTAATATATTTATTTCACAGCTTTGCATTCTCTCTTGTTAATGAAGCTGAAAGTTTTATATGTTTTGTTTTACAATAAATATTTTAATATAATATTTCGTTGCTATACTTTTTCTTCCCTTTTAATATTGTTTCTGTTTTTCGAGACTAATACCTTCCAATAATACAGTGCGCTGCACATAGGGGACAAAAAAGGAAAACTTTACTTTTTGTTATCTTTTAGAAACTATTACTCCTTATAGAACTGCATGGTTCCAACATGTAATAGTAGTAGTATTTTACATATATAAAAATCCAAGTATACAGGGTATCTCAGAAAATTTAAACCTTGCTGGGGTTAAAATTTATGTATAAAAAATATTACAAAATGTTAAATTAAAAAGTTATTCAGCATAGGTTTTGCTCTAATACCCAATAAAATTTCCAATTTTCGTAAATTCCTCTATATAAAGCAAATTTTAACTATTTTTATTAATTATTTGTTTTTTTTTGAAAATACAACTTTATCACTTTTAAGAAGGTTTTGTCAAATAAAATTTATTTGTAAAATATACCTACATGGATTTATGTTTTAGCTAATCGCCAATTTTTGGTTTTGCAAAAATATTAAATACCTTAAAATTCCACTTTTAATATTTTTAACTAGACAAATATCATATTAAATATGCATATAAAAACCCCCATTTCAATCACAAAAATAATTGTTTAGAATTTTTATAAACGTGCTAGAAATTTAATTTAAAAGTTTGCAAAAGATATACAGGGTGCTTCTAAATAAATGCGAAAAATTATAGGGGATGATTTTTCATCAAAAAAAAAAAATTATATAAAAATATGTCATACACGTCTTAGTTTTTGAGATAGAGGATGTTAAAATTTTCAAAAACCAAAAATTTCGAAAACACTTATTCAAGTAAAGACTGTTATACTGGATATAAACTTTATTTAATTAAATAATTAATATTTTTGTTACATAATTGCTAATTAAAAAAATAAAAACCTAATTTTTAAAAGAAAAAGATTCCGCAATGCTTTTTTATGGTCTAAAAATATGCAATTAAGTGAATTTTTTTTCTCTTAATCTAAACAAGATACGGAAAAACATCAGGAGACATAAAAGTAGTATTTTTATTTGCCTAATCTAATAAAAAAGCATAAAAAATGTACACACATTTACACAGTCAGTGGCGAACCGTCTTTTTTTGGAAATATTCCTTCAGTTGCCTTTCGAGACGCCACTGGACTTACTAAATATAATTAAGTTAGTGACAAATTACCCCCTTAATGTCAATAATAATATTGCCAATTGATATTTAATTTTTTATTTTGAAATTTTAATACCCTGTAGTTTAAAAAACTAAGACGTTTAGGACAAATGTTAATATTTTTTCTTATTTTTTGATAAAAAATCACCTCGCATTTGTTATACAGAGTGATTTTAAACCTATACGCAAAAACTTGGGAAAATATTGCCAAGGACACAAAATGACTAAAAAGTTAGTTAAATATTTATAGAAAGATGACTAAATATTTTAAGTAAAAAAACAATATACATTTTGAGCACAAATAGTGACTAACAGGTAGAAAAAAGATCGTAAACTATTTTTTGTTACGGAGTAACCAGTTTCATCAATTATGATGATGTTTAGTATTTTTGTTAGTAGTTACTTTTAGTTACTATACCAAATTATTTCTGACACATAAACTAGGTAACAAAATTGTTTTATTATTAATCACTTCTTGTCCTTATGTTTCTTACTAAATATATTTTTTGCATTATTAATCATTGTTTGACCTTAGCAATAATTAGTTCCCAAGTTTATGCGTATAGGTTAAGATTCACCCTGTTTATAAATATAAATAAAAGGCCATGATTTGGTATTTAGGTATAACTTATACCTTTTGCTTTTAAATAAAATTTTTACCTAACATATTTAATATTAGAATATAATAAATACTTTTAAAGTAAAGATTCTTTATTCTTACACCCCACACAGACGCTCAGGTCTACCCACGATCTACCTGATCGAAAGAACTGTACAGTTTTTTATTCAGGTAGACCTGAGTGTGTGGGCAAAACTGTACAGTTTTTTAACCTGTTAAGGCGACCGAAGTAAAATCAAAAATATCCTATTTGTACCCGCCACAGACACTCAGAGGGTCTTTCCAGTGACGAAAATTTTTGTGCGTCACGCTCCAGGGCTTGAAGCTCTTGAACTGCTCTAAAAGTTAGTCACTGGAACGCATCCATAGACAAGGAAAGAGAGATACTTGAAGAAATTTTAAAATTTCGTTGTTTTTAACCTTTCTTGGCTTTATAATAATAATCTCTTTTTAATATCTAATTCCATTTTAAATAAATAATTTTAAAAAATTCATCCTTAACCATAAAAAAACACGTTTAAAGCACAAAAACCAAAAGAGTAGTTGGTGCATGAGGGGCAAGGGGAAAGAAAAACGAAGTAACTCAGGTGCATAACACTTTCCGTCACTGGAACGCCATAAAGTAGAACGAAACGCTCCTGAGCTACTCGGGAGCGCTCTATTTACGTCACTGGAAAGCCACTCAGGTCGACCGTGGAGGTTGTAAAGTTTTTTAACCTGTTTAATTTAAAAGGCGACTGAAGCCGGCATCCTTT
Organism: Listronotus bonariensis; assembly: GCA_014170235.1. Classification (NCBI taxonomy): domain Eukaryota; kingdom Metazoa; phylum Arthropoda; class Insecta; order Coleoptera; family Curculionidae; genus Listronotus; species Listronotus bonariensis. The sequence continues at coordinate 202,239 of JACEGR010000894.1, read as the reverse complement.
GTGAACTCGAGGGTAAACTGGTTTATTTGTAATTGAAAAAATACATAGTTATTGATTATGGCAACAGAATTTTTTAAACAATGCAAAACATTTTTGGGTTGTTTTTTTTATTAAAAAAGAATAAACTATAGGTAAACTCCATTTAATACCTTAATGATTATAAATATAATTTAAACGTCATAAAAAATACTAAAATTAAATAAATGTAATATACAAGGTGTCCCATAAATAAAAGCTTGTGTGTGCGCAGTTTTTCTCTCCGGTAGTCCGAAGTGCATACAGGATGTTTCCCAATTAACGGTAAAAATTAAAGGTTCTTTTGTAAGATAATAAAATTGAAAGTTGAGATTATACTCCCAACTCGGACCTATACTTAAAAAGGTAAAAGTTATTATTTTGTTTTATTAATTATAGACTTTACCATAACTTTTTAGCCAACCAATAGCGGTTTTTTGTTTCAAATATATAAAAAGTGTTTGAACGACAACAGATGGGGAAAGGTCGCTTCTTATTCGGATCTTAGACTAATTGCATATCACTATGTGAAAGTAATAACAAATTTTAAAGAAAATAACAATAACATTTAAACTAACGACTTTTAATGAATCAGGTGTCTTTTAAATTTTTTCAATGTCTTTGGGTGTCCAGAGGCAAGTAATTAGGTACATTTTATTTTCGTTTTCTTAAAAAGTAAGTGAGATCAAAAAAAAACTTAATGACAAAACAAATGTATTTTTTTAAGCAAAGAAAATATGAATATAGAAGACAGCCCAATCGAATTTTTATCATTTATGATGATATGATAGTTCTAGATCATAAGAAATAGATCTACAAGTTCCCTATTTACACTTTTTTCTATTTCAAATATTAACTGAGCTACGGAAGAAAAAAAGTGGACAAAACGGTTTTTTGGAAACATCTAGTAAGCCATGATTATTTTGAACAAAATAAAAAGCGATTTAAACTAAGCACTAAAAACTACAGTTCTTTTCCCATTTAACCATCTCTGTAGCGGCAGCGGTTTTCAAGATCACTGTACTAAACATCGAAAATAGTATACCCTGTATAATACATTTTATCAAAGACGGAAAGTATTTAAAGGCCTCAATAAGAAATATTTTATTCTTAAAAAAACATAAAAAACAATTAAATAAAACGAAACTATTTACATATAATGTGGCACAGCAATCCTGTATTTGTCATTTAACCTAAATATTTATTTAAATTATATAATTTTTAATTATTATATCCTTTACCTGCTAAACTTTATTATTCAATAAAAAGAAATCTGTTTACGGCCGACCGAAGGAAAAAAACTGTGCAGTTAAACCTGATTGCCCAACACACGCTCAGGTCTCAGGTCTACCCGAGTAGTGTTCCGGCCGACCGGGAGAAAAAACTGTGCAGTTAAAACTGTACAGTTATACCTGATTGCCCCAAACACGCTCAGGTCTCAGGTCTACCTGAATAAAAACTGTACAGGTCTACCGTGGGTAGACCGTGGGTACACCTGAGCGTCTATGGGCAGCGTTAAAAGAAATCTGTTTACGGCCGACCGAAGGAAAAACTGTGCAGTTAAACCTGATTGCCCCAACACGCTCAGGTCTTAGGTCTACCTGAATAAAAACTGTACAGGGCTACCGTGGGTAGATCGTGGGTATACGCACGGTAGACCGTGGGTACACCTGAGCGTCTGTGGGCAGCGTTAAGCAATTTCCAGTTTTTTGATATACTTTGTTTTTTTTTAGTTGAACCCCGCTTCCCTTTTAAAATCCAAGTTTCAAAAGCAAATTCTTCTTTAATATTTTTGTCGTGAATTTAATCAAATTTCTTTAATGAACTCTAAAATTCCCAAAATAATTTAATTTTTCCAAAAACTATAGTAAGTTAATTTTTTACTACCTCTTATTTGAAAAAAATGCATATATTTTTACTAAATTTGTAATTTGTTACTGCTATGTCAAAAAATGAAGACCTTGGTCATATATTATCGTTCCGATTTTTATCAAAATATACCAAACGGTTTAGAAGTTTGAACGGGGGCGACTGTATAATTAGTAATGATAAAAGTGTCTGGTAATAAAAAAGTATATTTGGTAAACCTCTTAAGCCAAGAAATTGAAAATTAGGTTTCTAAAAATGTTTTCAAAACCTTTTGATTTTCACCTGTACAGGTAGGATGCGCAACCGCTACCGTCAGCCAGACAGCCCAGGGCCTACCCGGAAGAGTGACCGAAAAATTGACTTAAAATTCTTTCCCGTAAACGTTGCTCCATCCCATACTATTAAAGCCACTAGCATCTGATATATATTTGGTTTGGGTCCCATGTCCCAGTTTTTAGATATAATCATTCAAAAATATTATATACGCCAGTGCCACAGTGTATAGAAAGAAATGGTGGTAACCCTACCTACAAGCCGATACTAGAAGATCCACCTATATTTTACAAATTCTTCAATTCACTAAAACCCAGTTAGTTCACTACTCCCAAATATCTAAACTGATTAGATTACTGTCTTTATCTTTCCCTTTCAACCGGCTTCCTAAGCTCGTAAGCCTTTTTGCTGAAATACGCGGAGTATTATCGGAAAGTACTTAACTAAAAATGCAAAGCAGTAAAATAGGTTTTATTTGTAGATTTCGTCGGAGTTCAATTATTTTTGGAAATCCCCTGTCTGTAAAGTTTAATTCTATTTGTGTAAGTATTCCTAAATACGTTAATCGAACGTGTTTTAGAAATGGCTTATTTAAAAAGCTAATTTTACACTTTAAAGGTTGTGCATAAAAATTTTTTGCTACAATATTTTTTATGCGGATAAGGATTTTGGAACTTTTATGAACTGCCGCAGTTTTTTATGCAAGCATAAACAAGCAAAAACAGCAAGTTGCTGTACTAATATTAATAGGAGGTAAAGTTTGTAATTTTGTTTGCTTGAAAGGGCTAATCTTTGGAAATACTGAATCGATCATAAAAATTCTTTGACAATTAGAAAGCTACACTATTTAGGAGTACTATGGTCTATATATATTACAAGTGAACAAAAACTTTAGAGAAAATTATAATTAGCGCAAAAAGAAGTGGGCACGGGTAGGCTAGTTTACTAATATACCCCGTAATTGCAACCAAAATAAGACATTCTGTACATTACTACTTACAAGGAAACTATACCAGGTGTCCTTCGCCGATTTCATTGAGACTGCAATATGTGGCAGTACATTAAAAAAAAGAGACACGTTTTCTTTTATCGGCCATTAAACACTCTAAATGGGTAAAATACACAGCTGAGATCTACCCTCAAAATATCTTGAGAACGAATTGAGACGAAATTAATTAATTTTCCCCAGATATTTAAGAAAAAAGCAATTTGGAGGGTTAATTTTAGGGGTGCATTTCACTCCTTACATGTGTTTAATGGCCGATACGTATCTCTTATATTTTGATGTGCTATATACAACATAATATTGCACTTTCATCAAAATCGGCGAGGTACCTATAGGATAGCTCCCTTGTTAGAGATTTAGGGTTTGTAGACAATTCCTGATATTTAGAAACTATATATTTAGGTATATACACTAAATTATTTTGTAGTGCTTGATTTGCAAATATTGGAAGGAGTTACTAGATACATATATGCTTTCTTAAGTCAGTTAAATTTATGATATGGATAATTTTATTACCTTTGAATTAAAATAATAAACCATTCAATATATTTTCAGCATGATTTTCCTTGATTTATTGAACAATAATTTTAAAACTAAAAGAGGAGAGCAGAAAGCGGTCGACTTTCGAATATTTTAATAGTTTAATCGATTTGAATTTGCAGGTCGAGTAGTATACGGTTAGATTAATTCCTGAAAAACTTCGATTACTGCCGACAACAAAAGAATTATTGATAATAAAAGCTGACAAACTTCTGAAAATGACAGACATGTATTTGCAAATGAACAAAGATAGTGAGTAAATTACTTATCTAAACAAAACTCATTCAAAAAATGGTGGTGGTCTATTTTATAGATATTGAGGAAAAAATTATATAATTTTTTAGATCCTAAATTTAACCAGATTAACCATATAAAATATTTATGTCGAAAAATTGTTGAATCTACAATAATTTCATAAAAACACAACATATTTGAAAGCACAATCATGTAAAACATATTTTGATAGAAGTGTTTTGATAGCTTGAAAGTTTTTAAATAATTACAGACTTAGAATAGTATCCCAGTAACAAAAACATGTTTAGTTTTAAACTTAATATATAACGTGTGGTCCATTAAGTATGCAACAAATGGAAAACTTTTTATTTGCAATTTCTCAGAAAATTTTATTCTTCATAAAAGTTGGTGCATGGTCTTAAACTTTATAAGCAGTATTTAGTTTTATTAAAAGCTCAATGATACACAGAGTAGGTCAAAAAGCAAAAACTGTTCAAAGTAAAGTACCCTAATTTTTAAAAATACAACAAGATGTTAAATAAAAAAGGGTACTAAAAATCAAAATTTATGCCTAAATACATGGCCTCCTATTCTCATTCTATTTATTATTATTTTTTTAAATTTGGAAATAACCCTGTTTAATACATATTTTTATTATTCTGATTTAATATTTCTTTAAAACAGTTCTAACCAACAAAAAGGGTACTAAAAATCAAAATTTATGCCTAAATACATGGCCTCCTATTGTGATTTTATTTATTATTATTTTTTAAATTTGGAAATAACCCTGTATAATAAATATTTTTATTATTCTGATTTAATATTTCTTTAAAACAGTTCTAACCAACTGACTTTTTAAAACAAATTTAATTAAACCTAAGAGACCATGCACCAACTTTTATGAAGAATAATATTTTCTGACAAATTGAAAATAAAAAAGTTTTCCATTTGTTGCACATTTAATGAACCACACTGTATATAATTTTAAAATCATTGACCCCAAATTAATCCGATAATTTAACCTGTTAAATTGTAATTTGCTAATGTGTTGTACTGTTTCTTTTAAATTGTGGCTCACATGCAATACAATAAAATTGAAAATTTGCTTTATTCACACTGAAAATTATACCTTAGTACCATCGACATTAGTTTTGTGCTTTTAAACACGTAAATGTATTTGCAAACAAAAAGCTCCAAAGGAATATTTATATAGCTAATAATATAATTTTTTTAGGCCTATTTAAAATGGGACTCAAATCAATTAATTTAAAAATACAGGGTGATACTTAACCTATAAGGGAAAGTGGGGACATGGTGCCCACCTAAGCTAGAATTGTAATTCCGACCATAATAAAAAAATTACGCCAAATTTTTAAAAAATAGTAAGATACATTAATTATTATTTTACTTTGCGTCATAATAATAGGTGAATAAAATAAACATATAAATATGTTGTGGTAAAATAAGTAAACAAACGCATTTGCGCACGATTTCCCAACCTATAGGGTAACTGTGCGCATGGGGTAAATATGGACACCATAGACGATTTCGGCCCGCTTTGGTACCCCAGTTTGGTTTTTAAATGCCTACCAACCGGATGTCCAAATAGTGACGTCACGCCAACTTTGGTACCCTCTTGGTTTGTCAAACGCTATACCGTGAATTGTGGGTCGGTAGATGGGTTTGATATGCTCTCATCCTTTTGTAATGTTGTTGGTCTTACTCTGAATTTTATTTCTTTTAATAAGAAAACAGCCTTATCCCGATAGTAATAATTGCAAATATTTTGATTTAAATATTGCTGCTAAATAAACAAAGTGAAAAAAAAACATAAACCGGTACGATTCTTCTTTTATTGACCTACCAAAAATGTACCAAACGAATTCGGATGCTATCATACACAGACGTAACGGTTATGACTTGAAACATACCAATTGTTATCTACCAAAGTCAAAGTACCAAAACGTAAATATTTTATTATTTTTTTATTAAAACCACTTATTTACCTGTAATTGCAATTAGTATAAAACGTAAATAATTTAACACTTATTTGTAAAAAAATAAAAAGTAAATCAAATAAAAAATGTAAACTCATCGCCTTATTTGCTGAAACTAAATATTTATAAAAACCATTAGAAAATAAAAACTCTTGTCACACTATCTTCTGGAATAAAGCTATGGATCCAAATAATGGCCACACTAGTTCAGTAAAACCTTCAGCATTGACAGAATTGCCTGTGTTACCCCCACAATGTGACATTTGCCCGACTTTCCCATACGTATAAACCTAAAAATTATTGCTTCGGACAAACAATTGATGCTTGCGCCAGCAATGAAATGGCCTTATGATAATAACCTTTTTAAAACCTATAAAGGGGGGTTCCTTTCGACAAGTCTACCACAAATATTCATACCGTCATATATTAAAGCGGTGCCACGTAAGAACGTGTGTAATGCATCGTGCAACGCAACATGCAACGTAACATGCAATGCAACAAGGGGTCTTAATGTCTTTGCTGCAACCTTCTCTGCAAGTAGACAACATGTAGAGCAACGAGATTTTACTGCGGGATTTTTTTATTTAAACATATTGGTTGGTAGAAAAAAGCCGGCTAACCAAAACATATCGTCGCGGGTAGAAAATCCAGCTATTTATTAAAACAAACAGTTTTACAAAATTTATTCCTTTTTATAACTACTTTCAATCAATTCAAGTCCTTGCATCCACATTTTAACCTCGTTTTATATTGTTTCTTGCAACAACACTGAAACAAATAAAAACCACTTTGATGTATGACAAATTTGTTAATATAAACTAAAACAAAAATAATTTAAAATTTTAGGTTTTAAATGTGTAATATTTTTGTCATTATTTTCGCAAATTCGTATTGCATTAAAGTGGTTTTTATTTTTTTCTTTGAAAATGGTGCATCTTTTGGGAAAAGTTAAAGGATCAAATTTATTTAAAATTATAGAAGATTTTAAAAATAGTCTTTATTTAAAAAAAAGCAGTGGCGCACCATTTTTTTCTTGAAAAATGGTCCATATAATATAATGCCAATTAAATATCTAGAGAACCTACATTCATAAACTACTACAAAATATGTACAATGCTGTGCTGTTAACGAAAATTATTATACCGGATCAGCTAAATAACATAACACATAGGCAATGTAAGAAAAGGAGACAGTCTAACATGATTACCGGCATGTAAACATTTCGTATTGGATGATTCATACTACATCCTTTGTTGTTGCTTTACTGGCCGATATACCTTTAGCCATTGCTTATACAGTATAAATATAAGTTTACATGGATCATGGGCAAATGTTTTGCAATTACGAATAATACTTTATAATACCACTTTTTGCAAGAGAGCAGAAAAGGCGATAAAAATAATATTAGATATATGATACATGCACTTGCATAAAAAATGTTTTTTTAGTTAAACATTATTTTAATTAGTATTTTCTGTAGTGAAACTAATTTTAACACGCAAATTTGTTTTAAACCGAGGCAAATGACGTAATAAAGTAAGGGTATCCCTGAATGGTAATTAAGAATAAATAACTATTTTTGTTTACGATGCAAAATAAAAAATAATTAAATAATAAAACTGTCTTTATTTATGCCTTAAAAAATATATATTGGTAAAAATTTAATGTACTAAGTAAAAAAATTGTAAACATTTATTGTACGCAGTATATTGCAGTATACTACATTAAAATTATGCTTACATGTAAGGTATTTATAGCACTTCATAGCTAATTAAAAGTTAGGTGTATAAATCAGGTAAAAAAATAACAGAATAAAACTTAATTTCTTTTAAACTTATTGCTTAATTGATTTTCTGGGGTATTTCATGTAACCTCAGTTCTAACCCATGTCTGACTGACGTCATGGTAACCATTATTGTACCCAATTCCATTAAATTAAGGTGGCCACATTTTTAATCATCGAAATCAGGACAAGTAAAAGAAGATGCTATTCTTACTTTTTTTCCAAAAATTTTTTGAAGAGCAAAAAAAGGTTCTTACTTTTCCCAAAGTCCTTATATCCGCATTTTTTTAGAAAATTTAACAATGTATAGTTCAAAAACTATGACGTTTAGGACATAATATGTTCATATAAACTGTTTTTCTTATTTTTTATTGTAGAATCACCTCTTAAAGGTTGTCGGTGGAGTTACTAGACACCCTGTATTTTAAGGACATGCCAATTTGGAAAACCTACAACTTTTATGAACCATTTTTTGTCATATCTTGTTAAATACCAGAAATATTCGACTTCCTCAGACCATTGGGCCACCCCAAAATATTTGTCTGCCAAGGGGTTAAATCTGTTAAAAGTGTCTGGCGCTTGAGAAAATATCTTTTAATAGGTACTCAAGTAATATGGTATATAAGATTCAGCTTTAAAAAATAAAGATAGTTAATTTTCAATTTAATTAACATGTGGTACCTGGTACCTGTCAAAGCCACTATGAGTCAAACTTCACAGTCTATCATTGCTTTTATCTATGTTGGGAGCATGCATTGACAAACTTTCAGCTTTTACAAAATAACGGGCTCTTGGACTATACATTTATCAGCCTTATACAGAGGGTCTTCGGAAGTTCTTACTAAATAAATAACTTAAGCTTTACAAAAAAGTGCCTTTTAATAAAAAATTCCGCTGGTTAAAAAATCAATTTTCACAAAAATATTTATGTGTAAACAAATGAACATAAAGAACTTAAGAAAAATTATAAGGTAAACTTTTTTAATAAAACACCTTGTATAATATTAAACAATTTAAAATGTCTTAAAATTTTTCGAAATATGACCTCTTAAATCTAATAAATAAATATATTTTACATTATACCCACTTACGGCACTAAGCTAAGACTGTAGCACAAACTGTAGATATAATGGAAATTGTATTCGGATTTAAGTGACCTTATTTCCGGAACTGTTAAAAATAGATATATCAAATGTGGAATTTTTGTCAAGCTTCTTAAATACCCTTTGGGTGACATATTATACATAAAGTTACATTAAAAAAAAGTTTACCTCTTTATTTTTCTAAAGTTTTTGATGTTCATTTGTTTCTTCTTATGCTCAAAAGATAATGAATAAAAAAAAGTATAAAACTTTTATACAAGGCGTTTTTTTTATCCTTATTAGTTATAGTTAAAAGTGGGTGACTAAATATAAATAAAATCTTGTACGTCAAACATTAAATTTTTTGAGAAAATATATTTCTCACCAACCGGACTTTTTGAAAAGTGGCACATTTTTTAATCAAGTTAATAATTTAAAGTTTTCCATTTGGTAAGAACTTCCAAAGACACGCTTTTTTGCTTAACAAATTATGCTAAACAATATTTTTTCCATCTTTTCATTATATTATATTTTCATCAGTATAGTAGTTAATGTAATAACAAACAATTAAAAATCACTTAAATCAGATTTTACGCTGCTACCAACCTATCAATTTACAAAAATAAACATTTAATATCTCCTATATTTACCTATCAAAAACATAAACCATATTGCATATTACACTAATAACAGTAAACAAAAGTAAAATTAGGATCAAAGATAATATTTCTTATAGAATTTTATTTTAAAATGCGAAAAGAAAAACATTTATTTTCTGGAAATCCTTTGGGTTATTAATTTATACAAGTTTTTTTGTTATTGTATTTAATGAGCTGAATTCATCTTGCTGTTTCGTCGTACTTTGTTGATCTCTCTTCAAGCCGTCTAAACTAAAAGTCAATACACACCAGGCGATCAGGTCTCGGTACGCTCACGGCACGGTCAAATATCTAACATGTTATTTAAATTTCATTCAAGGTTATTCACTTAAAAACTATGTAAAAGATTTACCCATATCTTATAATAGGGAATATACTGAGAATTGTAGGTAAGGTAAATTTGCCTTTTAATTTTGATAATAAATATCTCGAAAACAAAACGTTCTTGACAAAAAAAATCTGGTTTCGAAAAACCCACGTATACCAAATTTAAATAAAATTGACAATGTAAATAATTATCGAAAATTGTAAGTTTTTTTCTGTCCATATTTTAAACTAACCAAATAAAAAAATCGGATTTGACGTACAGTGACAGTGAGTCGGGGCCAACCGTTAACATTGTAATCAAATTTTAAACAACGCTTAAACAATTTTAAATGTTGCAGCGGCAGCTGGTGATGGCCAATTTGGTGGGACAAACCGCACCGTTGTTTAATATAGTTTTTTTTGATTGTTGATTATTACAGTCTATAAAATACCATTTACCCGTTATTCGTTTTACTATTTAACAATATTTGCACTAAAAATGGATTAATTACTTATAGTAAGAGGCCTAAATAAAATTTTAAACATTATTTTATACCTATGGTGCGGGTTGACCCACCAAATTGGCCATCACCAGTCGGCTGCTGCTTTTTAATGTAATATCTACTATTCCTGCTCAGTGTTAATAATTATATACCGTTATTATTAAAAATGCTGCATATACAAACAAGCCGAACAAGTTGTTATTTTGAACTTGCAGTTTCCATTTATTTACGCGAAAACCGAATATAAAATCAATAAAAATAAAAAAGTCATGGGATCAATATTGTTTCCAACTAAATGGAAATTTTATAAAATAATTTGATTTCAGAAAATTGCAGTGGCGTACAATTTTTAGTTTTTTTTTAATATTTATTTTAAACCCCTGATATTTTTTTTCTTTTATGTCAAAAAAATGTCCTCTAATGAACAGAAGACGCCTCCTAAATTTTTAAAAAATATCTGTATTGGTATAAAAGTTATTATGCAAAAAAAAACAAAAATTTTAACACCTCTATACAGGGTGTTATGGAAACTCTTTAATATATTGAAATCCCAAGATCCTGACGTAAACATAAATTGAATAGAAATAGTAAAAAATGTCCGTCATTTTTCACTATTATTTACTAAAATATTTGATCCTAAAATGCCTAAGTCAAAACTAGTCAAATAACATATCAGCCGCCACTGTCAGCCATCTTTTTAAATCCTTTGTTTTGATTTTGTGAATATTATTACACATTTCTTATTTCCTCAATAAAAATCACTTTATTTACCAGTAAAAATACATTAAACTTACTACACGTTATTCGTACACGGACTAAGAGGTAAGTTACAAATAATTCAGTACAAAACATTGAGTTGCAGACGGCAAATACAACAATACCGAAAAATTCCGGAAAAATACTTAACAAGTACGTTATTTGCAGGTTTATTCTTTCGATAAAAAAAAATATCAAATATATAACACAATTTAATTAAACAATAATTATTGTTTTTGTTTGTAGTTTGTAACCTAAAATTTTATCCGTGACTTTAATCAGCTGGCGACTGGCGCTGAAATTCTCCGTGTTCTGTCCGATGTTGTAAAAGAGCAAAATATTTTAACTTATCTCCATTTAAACGTTTGGGTAACGACAGCTATTGTTTAACACAATATACCGCTATTTTAGGTTTTTATTTGATTTTTAGCGGGTTGTATTTAATAAATGTGTAATAGTGTGATAAAAAAACTATATAAGATGTTGGACAAGTTGGGAAGCTAAAAACATATTGGGAAACGAACTAAACCTAACAGTTTTGTATAGGTTGTTCAACAACTTTAATTTCTTGGAACTTTTTTTTTTTATCTTTGGACCAACCACGAAGGTTTAAAGCCTAAATACTAACGTACCGTGGATGTCTTAAGCTAGGTAAGAGGGTGGTTTTGTGGTAAATCCATGCAAGTTTTATCTATATGATTTTATAAAATTGGTTTCATTATTGCAAAGTGTTAAATAATTTAAATCATGGTGTAAAAATACCGTCAAACAGCAAACGTTTTTGTTTTTATTTAGAAACAAATAAAAGCCATTTATTCTAAATTCTGTTTTAATTAATTTTCTGTTACATTTCTTTAAAATCCAACTAATAAACTTATATTAGTTGAGCTACTGACAAAAGTTTGTTAAACGTTTTTAAATATAAACAACTAATTTACTTTAGAACAAAAACGAGGTTATTTTACCTTTACCACTGTTATTTCAAAGTTTTAAACGTATAAAATTATATCTGGCATTACGCAGGAAAGATGTTAGTGTATTAAATAGCTGTTAAATAAATATCCTAAATAATAAAGGTTAATCCAAGCAGGGGAGTAGCGAGCAGTGAAAAAAAGTATTTTTGTAAAATTAAAAAGAAAATAATTTTACAAAAAAAAGTACCAATTATGTCTGTATACTACCCAAAAAGACCCTCATTTCAATATATTAAAGTATTTTCATAATACACTGCAAAAAGCAAAGAAACGCAAAAAACCATCCTATTCTCATAAACCACTTATTTAATTTAAACAAATAATCAAAATGTTTGAAAAATTTTAAGTTTCTTCCCTTTGTTATACGTATTTAAAATGTAAATTTTTCGAAAATGTATGTCATTTAAAAAAAAATGGAATACACTCAATCAACAATCAATCACTGGATGTAGAAGGTCATTTGGTTTCCACAGCCTACTAAGCAAACAATTTTTCGAAAACTGTTTGTTTTGTCACAAAAAATGTAAAAATCACAAAATTTTGGTCATTAACAGATTTAACAACCATTAATTCTCGCCTGCTGGAAGAAACTTTATTAAATGGATTTTTCTTAGTGTAAAATTAGGTTTTACCCTTTTTAAAGACACACAATAAATATTATTTCTGAACTGATAGGGATATGCAAATATTCCTAAGATTAGATGCAGTGCCGGTTTTAGCACTATCGGCGCCCTGGGCGAGATTTCCGGCGGCGCCCGTAAAAATAAAAAATACTTTCTAGGATAAAAAAGGATGGGCAAAAAAAAGGTCCAACACGTCCTCATCTAAATAAATCGTGCCTCTCTCCCCTTATTATCGCCCCTTTTTCCTTGTACATTTATAAAAAAGGACACTTTTTAATGCTTCCGGCGCTCCTTTTTCCTTACCGCCCTGGGCGATCACCCCACAGCGCCCTACCCTAGCGCCGCTACTGATTGGATGCGAAAGTATTGCCACAGTTTAAAATAAACGATATAATGGCTGTACCTCGTAGGGGGTTTTGTTTTCAGCTTATACTACCTTAAAAATAAGCTACCTTAATAGTTGCATTCAACTTTAAAACGCCATGTATCTATATAATGAGGACGTCCTTAAATTACGTGAGGCATTTAGGAGGGGAGAGGAGGTCGAGTTAAATCTTACTTAATCTCACTCTAGGGAAGGGGGACTGTGCAAATATCAAGGAATTTTTGTTTCGCTAGAAACAGGTAAAAGAATAAATCTTTGGGCAGCTCCCCCAGGAAAAAATATTTTATACGTTAACAACCAGAAGTGACTTTTGGGTTGAGGACTTTTTTTTCAAACGAAGAACACAAAGAGAATTTCAGTGTGAGAAATTGTGAAAAAAATTTCATGTGAGTTTGGGGAATGGGGGTGGGGGGAGGGATTGAAGCAAATCCCACCAAAGGGAGAAGGAGGGTCACAGAATTAAAAAAAAACACCTCACGTAATTTATGGATGCGCCCTAATTTCAATATTACACTTCCACATTTTGTTGCCCACCCTCTAATTTTTCCTGCTGGATATTTCCCAACCTAAAAAAAGCTGGCGCCGCTGCTACTTATAAAGCAAATATCATATACAAACATTTTTTACTTTCGACCACTAATATATTATATTTTATATTTAAAAAGAAGATGTCTTTTTATAATGGATTTTCTAAACCTGTCCGTATCCCTAATAAAAATGCAAAAAGAGGATTTTAAGGGTCTACCGGCCCTTTTAATGTGGATTCAAGATGTGCTTTAACGGCAAACATAAAATAGTTATTTGTATTTGACTAAAAAAGGTTTAGGTAGTTCTTGAATATATCTCTACCACGAGAAAAAGGTCTGGAAAAATACTGGAATTACTACAAGATTTTTGAATAGCATATGACCCGAAACATAATTACTTCTTAGTTTTTTCATATCGCTGTCATATTGTTATTTATAATAACTCGGCTAACGCCTCAGGCAACAAAATTACCTTTCGTGAGAAATAAGTCATTGTCCACACTTGTAATGAATTATACTATATTAAGAGGCGGAACTGAAAAATCATATTCTGACTTCCTTTTTTATAATACATTTCTCTCTCTTGGAAGACAAGTACAAAGTTAACAAAAACAAAAGATGAACAAGTATAGAGTACGCAGCATTTTATATTTAGGTATTTTTCCTGATAATTATTTATATTAGTGTGAATCTAAAGCTTGTACCTATCATGTTTTTGTTGATAGGTGGCAAAAACATTGTACAAATAAAGCCAATTATTTTAAATTAGTTTCTAAGTAAATTTAAATAATTAGCCGCTAACAAAGGTTAATGTTATAATACAGCTCTATATTTTTAAACTATAATGTGTCGTGTCACTTTAAAACTTCTATGCTAATGCGTGAAAAGGAGACAATTTAAAGTAACGACAAAGCAAGACCGATGCGTCATCCTATCAGCAAATGTTTATATGTAGGCCTGTTTTGTCTAATCTCTACCTGCTGGTGTTTAACCCACTGAGCATCGAGCTAGGTCAAGCTGTTGCTTAGTTTCTTATGAATATCGTGCTATTAACACTGAAGTATTAAAGGTTTCATCACCATTTTCGACTTAGTATTTGTACGAAACAGGTTTTATAATAAAGAATATTTAAATATTAAAAATAGACGTAGAAAACGAAATAAAAGTGGCAATTTCTAATGGACCCCGTTTTGAAAACCCATGCTTAAAAAATCAAGCATATCCCTCAGATGAATACACTCCTGGACAATATCACAATTTTTTACCAGTAAAAATACCATATTACCAAAAATTAAATTTGTGTGTAGTTATACTTTTACGTCTTTCTTAATTTTTTTATTCTTTATAATAAAAAAATAAATACAAATATTAGTTTGTTGACTTCTTTTCGTAGTCTCCAAATCAGTAATCAGATTTTTGTTATCTCTTAAAATATACAGGCCACGACAAAAAATGTGATTTCAAAAATTAAACACCCTGTATATTATATCACCAGTAATAAGATTTTTTAAGGACACTTTAAAAATACTACGTTTAATATACTTATCCTAATTAGTTTTGGAAAATGCTTTCATATCTTAAGTTTCCCCAATATAAACTGATCGAAATAAGTTAAGGATAAATAAACAAAAGGTGATAAATAAACATAGGCGTGCCACTTTCTTTCGCCATATTTAAGTTTTCTCACAGAAACCTCAATATCACTAACTTATTTCGATTAGTTTATTAACATGATTGCATTATGTATACGACCATCATACTTAATCGTAAGAAAAATTAAGGGCGGATTCTACATCAGAAAATATAAAGAAAAGTTTATATAAACATGGGTCCGCAAATTTTTTGTTTTTAGGATACAGGGTATACAAAAGACTGAAAATTTTCAAAAACACTTATTTTACTATAAATTGTTAGACTGGATATAAATCTTATTTAAATAGGTATTTATTGTTGATGTTACATAATTGCTAATCAAAAATCATAAAACCAAATTTTTATCCGGGTCCGCCCGTTTAGAAAGCGAAATCTGTTACTTCCTCGACCTGTAGGTAAAATGGTATTATTAATTTTGGATCAAAACTTTAAAATACCTACTTTTATGGTATCGATACGAAGCCCAAGAATTCGCGATTGAAAGAGAGGTACAGGAGATTTCGCACAAATAATAATGATGTCGGTGCCGGTGGCTTCTTTACTAAACGGGCGGACACTAACTTTTTTTAGTTCTATGAAATGATCGACCGCCGGCGGTCGTTTAGCCAGTGGCATTAATTAAACGGACGGTAAAAGCTAGGCGATATGTTGGCAGGGCTTTGATATGAACAATTGCATTCTGTTGCGGACTGTGAGAATACTATACTATATACTACTATTATGAATACAAGGTGTCTCTAGAGGGTCTGTACAAAATGCTACCACAAATTCCTTGGACCAAAATACGACCCAACCCAATTTACCCTAGTCAAAAAGTTTATTGTTTACAAGATATAGGGTGTCAAAGTTTCTATTTTATTTCAGTTATTTTTAAATATATGACTTATTATTAAACATTTTTTTTACAAAATTCAGAATTAAGAGGTTCTTTAAGGTGAAGAATCAAAATATGCTAATGTTTTTGTTGTAAAATGCAAACCTGCTGTCCATTGCTTAGGTTTAAAGTGTCGTAACTTTTTTGCATCGGTATATTATAATTTTAGTAAAGTATTTTTATTTTCCAATATTTCTTGCACCAAAAGGTATATTTAATAAATATCGCTACGAGCAATCGTTTTTAAGATATTTCAGATTAAACATTTTATTTTATATAAAGATTGCATTGCATTTATTCACGCATTATCTAGGCCACCTGGTAGTATCCAAAAGGTCTGTACACAATACTACCACAAGTTCTTTGGGCTAAAATACAACGATCTAATGCAATTTGTCTTAGTCGAAAGGTTGCTAGTTTGCGAAATACAAGGTGTCAAATGTTTCAAATATTTTTTGACTTGAACACCCTGTATCTCGCAAACCAACAATGTTTCGACTAAAGCCGGCCACAGACGACATGCCAAGGCTTGGCAAATGTCCGTTCGTTCAAACGTTTCATCGTATGTATGCAAAACATAGAGCAAAGTAAAGCAAACTTTGGGATGCGGAAACGTTTGAACGAGCAGACATTTGCCAAGCCTTGGCTTGTCGTCTGTAGCCGGCTTAAGATATATTTGCAATAGATCGTTGTATTTTGACCCAAAGAATTCGGGTAGTATTTTGTACTGACCTTTGGACACTTCCAGGTGGTCTAGATAAAGCGTAAATAAAGGCAATGGCAAAGTTTTGTATGAAATAAAATGTTTAATCTGAAATATCTTAAAAACGGTGCTCGTAGCGATATTTATTAAATATACCCTTTTGGTGCAAAAATATGAAAGAATAAAAATTATTTACTAATATTTTAATATACCAAGGTAAAAAAGTTATGACACTTTTAACCTAAGCAATAGACTGCAGGTGACTTCTTCTACATTTTACAAAAAAAACATTAGCACAGTTCGATTCCTCACCCTAAAAACCTCTTAATACTAATAAAATGTTTTCTAATAAGTATAATATTAAAAAAACAAAAAGTAAAACAAAAACTTTAACACTCTGTATCTTGAAAACGATCAACTTTTGACTAAGGTAAATTGGGTTAGATCGTCGTATTTTGGTTCAAGAAAATTGTGGTAGCATTTTATACAGATCTTTTAGAGACATCCTGTATATCTACATACGTTGGTGCCCAGAGTATAGGCTAGTACTAAAATTAGTAGATATTGTTTAACGGAGTCCGGAGTTGGAAGCGTTTTCAAAAAATTGCAAATTCACAAGGGCGTCACAGTACAAATAGTTTTGGGAACCCTGGTCTACAATATAAGCTTCAGTACGACAAGATATTTTTTTAGCAACCTACTAAAGTTTTGTGATATAGGTATAATCCTTTAATAAAATGGCTTAATCCTTCTCAAGTATAATACCTTTTTATCATAAAAATAAATCATTTACCAAGCAAATTAGTAATGCCGCTTGTTTATTTACTTTTCCTAAAGCAGTTTTTATTTACAATTTGGACAAATTAAAATTTATTATTTAAACACACTACTTCTCAACCCATTTTCCTACTGGCGTTTTATCCATTTAACGGCATTTTAAATTCTGTTTTAGCGATTTTGGAATTAAGAACGGTAAAAGGTTCGCAGTCCCTTTTCGGTTGTAAACCCAAATTTTATTAGGCAAGGTAAATACCGCCAAAAAACGGAAACGGCCTAAAAAGGCATATTTATTCATTTCGGGATTAACCCTCTTTCTAGAAAAAAAAGGATTACAGGCTTGATTTAAAATTAATTTTACAATTTATGCATATTTGTGACATTTGTAAATCTTCTTTTAATTGCCAAAATGTACCAAAGAGATTTTGATAGGTAGATTAGGTATTTAACTAGTATCCATTTAAAAACCGGCATGTTTAATGAAAATTTATGGGCAAATTCTAGCTATTGAAAATATATAAAAAAGTTCATGTTAATATGGGTGCACAAATTTCTTGTTCTCAAGATAAAAGTATTATTATTACTTGTAAATTTTGTTTTTTCTTTGTTTAATATCTTAAATATCCCTTATTCAATTTTGTCTTAATTAAGAAATGTTACTTATGCATTATTGAGGTAATTTGTCACTAACCTAATTTTATTTAATAAGCCAATTGATGTGTAAATTAGGGATGCGACATCGAAGCCAAACATCGATGGTGACGTCGAAAGCTATAATATAAATTAAAAATAAATAATATTTTAAACAGACTTTTAAACCAAAACTTTACTGTTTGCCCTCCCCTTTATCGTCACCTCACCAATGGTGGTAAACTAAAGCAAATTAAACAATAGAAAATAAAACTCAAATGGCCTTGCAGCCATTTTTACAGTAACGTATCACCAGTCACCAAAGACACTGCCAAATAGCAACAACACGTTATCTTTCAACTATCCAGCCTTAGCACAAAATATTCAATTATTGATTTGTCCACTTATTTTATGTTTTATATTTTGCTATTACTTGGCAAATATCCAGTTATTTCAGTACTTTTTTCGCCCTTAGTGTTTATAAACGTTATGTATGAGCTTTGTAGACATTTGTGAATTGGTAAAAATTCCATGCATATACCCAGTTTTAAATAAGTATTATAGCGAGACAAATGATAAATATTAACTAAATCATTCAAATTATAACTTACAAATTGTTTGCAAATATGCCGATGTCAGAACAAAACATCGATGTTTTCGATAAGTACCCGACCATCGATGGCAAAACATCGACCATCGATTAACCTATTATCGATGTTTTGTTACCATCTATGAACATAGCGTATCCCCAGTGTAAATGTGTGTAAAATGTTTGTGCTTTATTTAAATTAAGCAAATAAAAATTCAGCTTTAATGTCTTTTAAATTTTTTTGTATCTTGTTTAGTTTAAAAGAGAAAAAATAACTTGATTGCATATTTTAAAACCATAAAAGAAGCATTGCGGGATCTTTTCTTTTATAAATTGGGTTTAAAATTTTTTTATTAGAATTTATGTACAATGTACAATAAATACTTTTTATTAAAGGGTTATCTCCAGTGTAATTTGTTTTACTAAAATGTTTTCGAAATTTTATCAGTTTTTTGAAAACCCTCTATATTGAAAACGAAAAATATGCGGACCTACGCCAAGTAGAAAATACATGATGACATTTTTTTGGGCCTTAAAATTTTCTCTCCTTTTGTACAAAAATGGCACGTTCATTCGAAAGGGTTCTCCATCCCTACCCTAAACTAATTTTAAGAAGAATATTAATAAATCCATGTCCTAAATATCGAAATTTGATATAAAGTTGGTAAAGATTTTAATTTTTTATATATGTAATATGTCATCTTGAATACCTATCACTATAAATAGTTTATTGAAATTTGGTACATGGCTTCTATGCATAAGAAACATTCTCTGATGCACAACCTTTTTTTATATTTTCAGAAACATTTTCTGATGTAAAAACCTTTTTTTATATTTTTCAGTGGCGTTCGAGAAGAGTCTTTTAATTGTATCTGATTGTAATATGCAAAGGCGTGTTTTACATACAAACGTACTAAAATAATATAGACTTCTAATATTTATGGGCAATTGAAAGAAATGACCCCCTTATAATGGCTGACATGTGGTGGAAGTTTTGTAGTGGTAATACGTTTTTTTAGTAATTTCCCTATTATGTAACATTTTATGTTGCCATTTAACAAACAAAAAGTAAGATAAATTGTTTTATTTGTTATTCAAAATACACCAACAAAAAAAATATAATTGATGTGAAATTATAAAAATACACTGCGGTATTTTGTAAAACAAATAAAAAAATTCATATTACTTTTTTTGTCAAATGGCAACATTGAAATGTTAGTTACTCAATAGGGGAATTACCAAAATTACAGTATTGGCACCACATGTCAGCCATTATAAGGGGGTCATTCATTTTGGTATATATAGAGGTCCATTTTATTTTAGTACGTTCGTGGTTTCACACCAGTAACACCTCTTCCCTCTGATCGTAATAACCGACATCCTCGGGATATTTTTTACGTGTTGTTTAAACAAAGAATTAAAATCAATTCTATTTCGTCCTAATTTACCAAAAAATTTAGCCACATTATCTTCGTTATAAAATTGGCAGGTAATTCTGCATCAAATAATAATCATTATAACAGCGCCCAAAGGCTTGATGTGTGTCGGACAGATTAATTAATAATCAATTATCACTACTAAGTCTTACCTCATTGACATTTAGATCATCTTTAATAATATGTACTCAGATTGGCAAACACTTCCACAGTTCACGTCCCTATAATAATAACACACATATACACAATCATAAAAATAATATAAAATCCTTTCAAAATCCAAATCCTTAAATCCAATAAGAAATAAACGAGGAATGAGATTATTTTCTCTTAAAACTTTTCCAATCAAAACAAAAACTAATCGCCCGGAGTTACCCCTCATAAAACGTAAACAAAACAATCCGGAAAAACGATTAATATGTCGTAAGTGGATCGCGGGAGTCCGAGGTTGACTGCCGCGACGAATACGATCATAGACTGTACTTAGTGGAAGTATGTAATTGAAAAAATTGCCATCTTACGAAAAACGATTTGCTTCAATAAATTAAAGGTAGATATATGGATATGTGTTTTGTATAGGGAGAGCAAATAAAAGGGAAATAATTTTAACAGCATATGAATAATTATAAAAGTTTAATTTGTATGCAATATTGCAGCTCCAGGTTTAGAAGCCCTATTTTGTGTAAAATGATATTTTGGTTGCCCCTTTATAACTGGTGTATTCTTTTTGTGCTTAAAAACCGCATGAAACCACACCTTGTGTTTTTTTTATGATGGAGTTGTTCTGCAGAACCGTTCTATTACCTCTTTCCTAACCTTTCATCGCAGGAGAGGCATAAAGTGTTCTGACACTAATGACATATGCCAAAGGGCAAATAGTAAATTTATTTGGTTATTTTTAAGAAATACCTATCATAATTTATTGTGATTATTTAATTTACTCGAAAAAATAAATATAAACCACGGATGCAGAGGCGCAATTAGGGAGACGGCGATTAGCTCTCCCAAAATTATTGGGCATTTAAAATGTGTTAGTGTTTTATGGCATATATAGTTTATAAACTGGGGCTTAAGCCCCCCATAAACCAGTGGCTAGTTATGCCACTGCATGAATGACTAAAAATAATCCAAACAAATAACAACAAATCTGTTAAATGTTATACATGTCATGTTGACGGTTAAATCCCACTCTTTTTTGATGTTATTTTTAAAATTGTTCTAATGGGTTTCAGAAACATGAGAGTCATGTTTTTGCTATAAAAGATTTCAAAATAATTTTTACTCTTTTGTCATTTACGTCACTGTTTATAAAATCAGGAGCATAAATGCTTTTAAAATTATTTAATTTCATGACGACAATTAAAATTTACATTTGTTTACTACAGAATTTAACCTGTTTTATTTTGAAAATTTAGTAATTTATTAATTAAACCAAGGACAGATAAAACCATAAGGATACATTTGTCATTTGTCCTCGATTTGGTTCATGGATTTTATTCTATACAGTGAGAATATTAAAATAGTTCCCCCCACTCTATGTTTATTTCTCATTAAAACGGTGTCACTTAAGCTACTCTTAGGCATAAAAATAATTTCGGTCACGTGGCCTAGCGCCAAGGGGGCACCTGTAGCTTTTTTTTAAATGAGAGGGAGGTTTGTTTTAAAGGACTTTTAATTCTCTACTTACCAAGACTTTTTTTGAAAATAGGCTCAGCTGTTCCAGACTTAGAACCGTTTGAAATTTGACTTAAATGCCGTACAAACATTGCGGTTTTAATGAAATTGGCTTGTATGTCTAGAAAAGAATCCAAGGGCTCTTAAAACGAGGTAAGATGACCCCCATTTTTATTTGAAAAAAGTTGCTAGTGCCCCTATGACACTAGATCACATGACCAAAATTATGGTATTGCCAAAAAGTAGCTTCAGTGACACCATTTTACACAAATTTTACCCGATCTCGATATCTTGACCCATTCAAAAGTTAAGGGGGAGAGAATTTCTAAAAACCGCAATGTATGACCAAATTTGGAGCTAAACTTTAAATGCTTGTAACGCTAGAACGACTAAACCGATTTTTAAAAATAAAACGAAGATGAGTAGAGAATCGGAAGGTCTTTAGAACAAGGTGCTACGTGACTCTTCGTTTTATTAAAAAAAGTTGCCAGTGCCCCCTTGACATTAGGCCATATGACCGAAAGTCTTTTTATGTTAAAGAGTAGTTTAAGTGACACCCTTTTATCCAAATTTTATCCGATACAATATCTTGTCTTATTCAAAAGATAAAGTGGGAGAACTCTTTTAATATCGTTACTGTATATTATTTCCATTGTAAACTAGGTGGCCGTTAGAAATAAAGCCGGGTTAAAACAACTGCTTAAAAAAATGTAAAGGGCAGATACACAACAGATTTATTAATACTTTTGTTATTTACATATATACAAAACACTCTATATTTCTCTACTTAATAAATTATATCATTATATTTTTAAGTATCAGTTTTGTGTTATAATAGCAATGTTTTACGGTAATTAGTCGAATCGATTAATAATAAAATAAAATGAAAATATTTAATAACCATAATTTTTTAACCAATTACCTTTTTTTCTAAATAAAAAACATATAAGTATTCCTAAAAAGCTAATTTAACTACACTCCTTGACAAAAAAATCGGACAAACAAAATTTTATTTAAATTCAATCCTAAATAACTTTTGATATTTTTACCAATTTCAATATTCTTTTGGTTTAGTTGTGGCTCCTTTTATAAAGATTATTATTAATTATTGGGGTTGCAAAAAGTCTACAGGATTAGGTGTTATACAGAGAAGAGCAAAATGCTGCATTTGATCCAAATTTTTGAACACCCTTTTTTAACTTTTTTACACTCCACGAAGGCTTTATGCCTAAGTACCAGAGTACCGTGGGTGTCGGGTTATTGGATGTTTAACTCCTTTTTCACGCTGTTCCTTCAACGTTATCCAAGCACTGAAACGTGCAATTTTTGTATTTCAAAGCACCTTTTAGACAACGCGGTAGTGCCACCACGGTTGTTATTTTCTAAATAACTTCTACTTGGGAGGCACAATACTACACAGAGTGGTTTGCCAAGCCATCTGTGAGGTGACTAGCGATTAAATGCCGATGTCCGGTTCCGAGATTCGAGCCCGGATCGCTCCGGTGAGAAAAGGTACGTTACCGCTGCACTACGCTCGCCGTAAATAATTATTTAGTCACAACTTTTTCCAGTATATTGAATTTTAAGCACCATCTTTTTCTTTACATTTCTTTTTTTTTTAATTTATATCAGTATTTTTATTCTAAAAGAAAATATTTTTTTTTAAAGAAAACAGCAATTTAATTATGATGGTCGTAAGATGACTATACGCTATACCGGGTGTTTCGCATTTTTTCACTTTTTGTTTACTTTTGGTTTATCCGAAAATTACTTTAATTTTAAATTTTTAAATGGAACACCCAGTATATTTTAATATTTTTGGCTTTCTGAGACAATTCTGTTGAATTTAAATTTTTAAAATTGTATTCATTTATAGTTAAACCAACAGTGATTGGAAAGTGGAAAATATGCTTAAACTCTCCTTTGCTTATAACATTTACTTTACTTATTTAATTATGTCTAATACTTTAGAAATTATGGTTTATTTAATAAATTCGTTGACACCAGCTATTGCGAACATATGTACGTATTGGGGAAACTTAAGATTTGGATGACCATATATCCAAAACTAATAAAAATAAGTATATCAAATGTAGTATTTTTAAAGGCCTTAAAAATATCTATTTACTGGAGATATAATATACAGGGTGATTTTTTTAATCGTACATATTTTTTTTGTCCTACACTGTATATCTTAAAAGGTAATAAAAATTTTATTATTAATTTAAAAACTACAAAACCAACTTAAAATTTTAAGAAAGGTGTAAAGTTATAACTTGACACCCGGTACACGGTAAATTTAATTGTCTTTTTAAAAATTTGTGTTTTCCTTTAGAATAAAAATATTGATATAAATGAAAAAAAAGGAACGTCAAAAAGTAGGTCTTTAAAATTAAATATACTGGCAAAAAATTATTCCACAAGGTGTTCGAAAATTTGGGCCAAAATGCAACATTTGGCTCTTATCTGTATAAAACCTAATCCTATAAATTTTTTTGCATTACCCATAATAAATAATAATCCTGACTGCAAAAGCTACAACTGGACCAAAAGATAATTGAAATCTGTTAAAAAAACAAGAAATTATTTAATATTTAATTTGAAAAAAATATTGTATAAAACTTTTATTTTTATACGTAATTAACTGAAATAAAAGGTGACGCCCGTAAACTCAAAGTTTGGTTCGAGGAACATCGGCGCTATCCGATTAAGGTATACGAGGTACGGCTGTGCTACGATGCGGGTCTTGTGGGACATCGGTGCGGTTATATACGTAGCCACAATTTTACATTCACTACACTTAAAGTTTGGAAAAAAGGGAAAAAAGATGAGTAGGAAAATCTGTTTTATTTACAATATTATATACAAAGAAATATACATACATAAAACAATGGACTTAGCTTGACAAAAATGCTTTGTATATTTTTGGGGGCATTAAAAGTGCTTTTGAATTTTTCCGAATTAATTTGCCCCACTTTCCTCTATCACCGTGAAATCAGGCTCGGCGCGGTGTGGCCCGACCTTTACTCTTAATGCAAAATTTGTAGGCGTAGTTTCATTTGTAATGGGACAAAAGGTTTATATTACGAGATTGGAATAGAAGCGACACCCATCTATACCAAATAAAAACTGGTATTTAAACAAAATTATTGCCACAGGTTTGCCTAAAAAATTATTGTCAAAGCTATGTTTAAATTTAAAAAATCACCTTAAAATTTTTGATACACCCTGTATAATGGCAGCATCTATTTTTTAAATACATTTTTCGGCTAGTAAATAAAATATGTCTTTTTAGATATTCCATAATGTACCAAAACATTTTATTATAGTATAAAATTAGAGAGAAAAAAATTAATGGTATATTAGCAGTGTCATGTAGAGTAAAAAAGTAAAATAAAAATTGCCATTATTAGGGTGTGTCAAAAAGTTAAAGTTATTTTTTTAAAGTAAAAATATATAAAACAGTTTTTATCCGGTAAGCAGATAGGTGAAGTTTATGTCCTACTCGAATCTATCAGCATTTTTGTTTTTATTATTTTGATGTGATATCTTCGTTTTCTTTAGTTCTCGTTAATTAGGATGTGTTTATGTCGGAGCGACGAGGAACGAGGTTAGCAGCACGGCTCGACAAAATCACCTTTATGGTACAGTAACATAACGATTCTTTGGTCGAGCCTTAGACTTTAGTGGTTTCTTTGAGCCTAAATGTACTATGTATGGGTTAAACCAATTTGACAATTAATTGGATCCTTATCCTTCATGGTTAGGATAGAGGCAGTTTTATTTAATAGCAAATGGTGTCCATATTATATTTTTATATTGGCGATTTCTAAGATCAATGAGACCTCTGGTGGTCAACGGCGCAACCTAAGAAAACAGGTGATCGGACATGTTTAACCATTGAAATGGATATAAATATAATATTATTTATTTTCTTCGTTATGCTTAACCCGCGTTTTTGAGCCTTGTGCGTAAATAGCTGTGTGTTTTCTATCATTTTAATTAAAAAGTGTTTCTTTTCACCTATATTAAAACGTTTATTATGGCATCAGAAGAGCCATTAACATCTAAAATAAAAAGACGTGTGTATAATCAAAATATTATGGTTGGAATTTAAGATTTCTTCTCCTTCCACCGTGCACCTACTATCGGGAGTGCAATTGACGTATGAAAATACTGAGCGTAGCGTCAAAAACAGTTTTTTACTCATTCCGAAAAAGTTTAACATGGCGCTTTCTTCATTTTAACACACTTAATACGAATAAATCTATACAAATTCACTGCTGTATTAAAACTTAAACAGTATTTTAAACCGTTTTGATACCCAAAATCCGTAACAGGAGCAAAGCTAGTTACCTGCATATTACCTACTTCATTCGACTTTGTTTACGTTTAGCAGCGCCCCCATCGGTAGTTAAAGAAGCCAATTAAAAAAATGTCACATGTATGATTTATACAGGATGGCGTACCATAAACACCTTAGTCTTTGTAAAAATAGGGTATTAAATTTGAAAAAGATTTTTTTTTATGGTAGCCAAAATTAAATGACAGTTTTTAATAACTTTTACTAGTTTAAGCAACAAGTTAAAATAACTTTATTATTTAAAAAACACACACACACAGTAGCTAAGGCCAGAAAACAACCCAGATTAAAAAAACATCCATTACCCACCACGTTCTAATGAACCTAGTGGGTAAGGTTAAAAAAATTAAAGTGGCTTATAGTAATCTTAATAACTGTATGTCTCCCATCTTATCTATATGTATACATATACATAAATATTATAAATATTAGCATTGACTCATTTGTTTCATTTCTGCACTTCTATAGTTTAGGAAAATAATTACTACAAAATACATAAGAAAATACTAATTTAATAAAAATTATCTTACTTCTATATAATAAAGACACCCTATACTGGGTTATTTAAAAAGTACGGCAACTCTTAAATATCTTTAAAACCGCTAAAGCGACATTTACCAAATTTGGTATCTGGAAGGTATTGGGCATGAAGAATTTAATAGTAATATCTGCACCGTTGTCAGATTTCCCTGTTTTGTGCAACACCTACCTTTTGTTTTTTTTTAATGAAATGTTCCATTTATTTTTATTGAAATAAATTGCTCAAGCGAAATTTAATAAGTCTACAAATTTTTGAATTATCATTTTTACTAGCTGCTAAGATATAAAAACACCACATTTTAGGTAAGAAGCTCAGATGCGCTCAAATATCTCTAAAACCATTCAAGCTGCGTTTACCAATTTTGGCATTTGAGGATTTCTTTGCAAGTAAAATTGAGCAGTGATACTGTCATTGTTGTCAGATTTTTAATTTTGCACTACATGTAATATTTTTAGTATTATAAATAAAATGCCCAATTTATTTGAATTGCAATAAAAGAAGCGTGCTAACTTTAGTAAGATTACAAAAATTCCAAAATTGAATCTTTAACGGTTACCCAGATATGACAACACCACAATTTTAAGAAAATTTGGCAACAATGCTCATAATTCTGATTAATTAAGCATGTCAAAAAACCTTTAACTACCAAATTTTGTAAACATAGCTTACCGGTTTTAAAGATATTTAGGCCCTAAAACACTATTTGCTGAAAGTGTAGTGTATTATATCTCAACAACTAATTGAGACATTATTTGTAAATTTAGAAATTTACTAAATTTAATGCTTCCAATTTAGTGCAATACGAATAAATAGGGCATTTTATTTAGAAAACTGAAAAAATATGTGTAGCACAAAACTGGGAAAGCTGGCAATAGTGCCGATATCACGATTTAATCCTATTTGTCCAATACACCTTAGATACCAAACTTGGTAAATGTAGATTTAGTGGTTTTAAAAATTTTAAAAAGTTGCGGTACTTTTTACTAACCCAGTATAATAGTCTAGGTGTCGCCGACATATAGTTTCATTAATGAATAACCATCTGTTATATTGTGTGATGCCTAATTTGACATCCTCTGTAAAACTTTTTGTAATTAGGGCTTTTCCGTTTCAACTTTTTCAAAAGTCGACAATTTGGTGTGGGGTGCAAAATTTACTAATAGTGTTTTACAGCAGCTATGCATCGACACAAAAAACATGAGAAATGCAGAAAAAAATTATCTGACAAGAATTTTCGGGCCGTGGAGGATGTCCACCAACCTCCACCAACCTAAAAATACCAAAAACCCTTGTGAAAATCATCACTTTTTTTGGCAATTTTTAGCTGCTGTAAAACATTATTGGTAAATTTTGCACCTTGTACCAAATTATCGACTTTTAGAAAATTTGGACAGCAAAGCCGGTTACAAAAATTTCACAATGGGAATGTGGTAGACTAGGCCAATTAACGGCCGTATTCACCAAGCTCCAACTAATATTTATCAGACTGATAACCTGCCAATGCCAATGCCAAAAAGCAGGCAGTCGGATAAATTAGTTGAAGCTTTGGTGAATACGGCCGTAAGCATCACACAAAATTACACAGGGTTATTAATTAATGAAACTATATGTCGGCGGGCACCTAGACTATAAACGTGTGTTAGACATAATAATAAATCAAGTATTTTAACAATTTAGATAATCAAACATTTAAACATTTGTAGTGATGGTATTTAACAGGAAATCATTTTGGCTGTCGGGTAAAACGTATTGTTTTAATAAACATAATATTATAGTGCTTCTGTTTCATGATTGAATTAACACGTAACAATATTATTGTTTGTCTAAAACATGATAATATAATAAATTTTAGACTGATAAGGTTTATTTTTTAATTTTAATACTAAGGAGAATTTGATGGGTCTTATCTGTTTAACAAAAAACGTGACTTTTTAAAACGTCTATTTAACAAAGATGGTATAATAAAAATATTAATTTAATATCATAAAAAGATTAAATATTTATTTCTTGATTAACTTTGAAACTGCGCGAAAAAAGGTATTAAAACTTATGTATATTTACAAACTGGATGTGAATATAAAACGATCCTTAAAAATAAAGCAAGCACGCTAGACAATATTTTAAAAATTTGGTAAAAAGAAATAATCTCTAATAAAGCGTATTAATAAAGAACATTTTAAACAAAATAGAACCGACTTTAAAGAAATTAATAAAACTCACTAAAAAGATAAAAATAATAATGATAAAAAAAAACAGTCGGGTTATAACATACTGATATGTTAGCTCGTAGCTTTTGTTTATTTAGTATATTAACATATGAGTAGTTTAGCACATTCTATTATTTTTAATATTTTAGTGATTTTTGAAGCTGAGTACTTTTATTCGGTATTTTAGCTTTGTTAATATTACTAATAAATAAGTCAAACATACACTAAAGAACACTTGTTGTAAACTCTTGAAGTTTGGTCAAAGGGTACATTTCTACCCTAAAGTTGTCGATTCTGAATGTGTCCTTAATCTCTTCGTTTCTCTGTAGCTATCTTAACATATACCACACTGGAGCACCGCGGAAGTGCACTATTTCAAATATTAAAAACATATAAACATATAGGCTACTTGAGAACCTTCTCCATTTAAAAGTCGGTTAAAAATTACATTAAGTAACAGAAGCAATCCTAAGGGGAGGTGGCCCTGAGGGCCATGCCCCCCTTGGATGCAACATCCTTTCTATTTCATTGTGTTTCATTCATGTCTAATGGGAAATATGGACATTTATTGAGGGCCCCCCAAGGTTGGTCGAAGGGTTGAGGCTGATGATGGAATTAAAGAGTGAGGACCTTTTTTTGTGCTTTTCAAATACGTGGGAAGAAGGTTCTGTGTAATTTTATAAAAAGAATGAAAGAAGAAAACAATAAAAATAGGTTAGAGGACCTTTTGCTTTTTGCTTCTCAAAAATTTGAACCTCCTTTAAAATTTGATTTTTTTCTAGGGCACCAAAATGCTAAAATTGTTGTTTTTTGCCACCTCACACACTTTTCCTCGGCCCATCATGCCCCCCTAAGAAAGTCGATATGACCGCCCCTGTTAAGTAGTACATAGTTTAATCAACGATTTAGATATCTCATGATAGTATACAGGTTGTTGAAACTCTTATCAAACATAAAATATCTTCGCCCCTGGACAAGATACAAAAATTACCCTAAAATAAAATGTTTATTTAAATACACTCTTTTATTGACAGTACTAGTGCTAGAAAGTGCCGTAAAACGTTATTTTCATTGTCAAGTGGGCTTTTTTAAATGGATCATTCTGTATATTTTAACAAATATTGATTCTAGATTAAATTTTTACATCAAAATGTAGAAGACACTATACGTCAATTATTGCCAGTTTTTGAAATATTTGCATTATGATGATATACTCATTAAAGATTATAAATGAAGAAAGCAAATAATGTTTTCTCAAACTTCTTCTTTTGGCGTCCTTGTGCATCTTTTCCAATTTGTTTTCCATGCTTCTAGTATGAGATGGAATCTATTTTATCCCTGTCTGTTCGGTAAAGAGGTGTTGCTTAATTGATAAAAAGGAAAAATTAGTTAGTTGTCTATTTTCGCCAGTTCCCTTCTGGTCTTCTAAATTCTTTCCCCGAGAAGTGCTTTTCTGTCCTGCTATAAATTCTGCGATCTTGAACAGATTTAATGACTGGCTTCGTTTTTAAAAATCCGGGAATAATATCCTTAGCTGTACATCAAGAAAGGAAAGCCAAAGAGGATAAAAGCTGAGCTTTCTTTTTCTAGTCTTTTAAGTGTCGGTGTAATTTAGATATTAGATTTAGGCGACAAATATACTGTGTAAGACTTTCGCGACCATCTTCTGCTAAACTTAAGTTTTTGGGCTATTCGGCGTCGTTGTAGATTTTGTTTCCTTGACGTTTCGCCAGCACGAGTGGTTGGCATCCTCAGAAAGTTTCTAGTAGACTACTTACGTACTACTGTGTACACAGTAGTACGTACATACGATTAAATTGGGTCATAGTATGGACGCGTATGCAGAGTTCTTTTTTTTGCTTTCTTAAATTAAATTACTGAATTTTAGTCGTTTTAGTTAAGGGAATTTGTGGTCTTTCATTGGCGCCCCATTTCTGGACTCCCCGTGTGATAAATACTTGTCTACAGACTGTCCAAGGATTGAATCTACAAGAGGGGAAAAATTTACTTAAAAAAATGATTCCTCATAAAAATTTTTGCTTATAAATAAAATATGATTCACGAAGAAAAAATGTTGATTTTGTATAGAGGGTTCGCAAAACCGTAAAAAACATGATTTTTTTTCAATAGTAGAACAGCTAGTAAACCCTTCGAGTAACGTTAGGCCTGTAAGGCTAGAAATTTGTATAGTGATTAGTCATAGCGTGGTAAGTACGACAATCATCACCTGGCAAGCATTAGCCCCCTACATCATCAACCTGTACATTTTTAAAAGTTAAAAATTAAAAAAAATTGATGCTGTAAGCTTAAAATTTTTCTAGGATTTAGTTTATTCATAGTAAGGTGGAAAAAAATTGACATGCGTTTTCGATGAGCACAAGTACCTTCCAGGCAAACTGAAAGGTATGGTAGAGTTAACATCAATAGTAAAATAGCCACGCGGTCCTCAGTTCTGTCTCACTTTTAATTATTTTTTTTTGTTGCTCGGAAACTATTTAAACAAAGCGTTTAGACAGAAATAGTTAATTGCCGTCCTTATTTGTATGACGCTTGTGCCTTTTTTACTATTGATGTTTACTCTATACAGTGCATATCTTTAATGTCCCCCTCCCCTTTTTTAGGATTAATTTAAAAACTAAAAGTTTGGGATATTAAATTGATGCATAAATACTATATTTAAAAGTGTAATTGACAGATGAAAATTTTAAGATGACGGCTGGACGCCATCTTAAAAAAAAGTTTAAAAAAGGAGGTTGTATGGCATATTATTTTAAAGCTTCTGACGTGTACTTTTTAACCCTAGAATATAAAGTTAATACTTTCACCTAATACAAAATAGCGGTACTTTAAAAATTACCTAAATACTGGATTTGGTTGACCATATTTCCAAAACTAATAAAGATAGATGTACCTAATGTGGTGTTTTCTTAAATCTCTTGTAAAAATCTTTTTAACGGTGATACTGGTAAAAATATACAGGGTGGAAAAAAGTATACATGTATTTTTTAATGAGGCCGCCTGTATATTATATTACCATTTATAGGATCTTAAAAGAGCTTTAAGAAAATACCACATTATGTACATCTAACCTTATTAGTTTTCATTTTCTATTAGGTAACGGTATCAACTTTATATTCTGGGGTTATAAAGTACTCGTCGGGAGCTTTAAAATAATGTGCCACAAGACCCCCTTTTCCATTTAACTTTTTTCCAAGATGGCGTCCGGCCGCCATGTTTAAATTTTCATCTGTCAATTTTACTCTAAAATATAGTATTCATGCATCAATTTCATATTCCAAGGTTTAACTTTTTAATAAAAGGGGGAGGGCATTAAAGATATGTACTGTATACCACACCTTTCATTTCGCCTGGCAGGTACTTGTGCTGATCGAAAACGCCTGTCAATTTTTTTTTAACCTCACTATAAATATACTTAATTCCAAAAATGTGAATGCTCCATCCCCAAGTATACTTTTTATTTTCTTTTTGTAAACTTTTAAAAATAAACAGGGTAATGATAGTGCAAGGCTAATGCTTGCAAGGTGATGATTGTCGTACTTGGCATGCTATTACTCATCACTATACAAATTTCCAGCCCTACAGGCAAAACATTGTTCGAAAGGTTCACAGGCTCTGGGACTACAAGAGTAATCTTCCTTTTATTTTTATTTTTATGTCATTAAGAAATTTTTTTAGAATAAAATTTGAAATTGATAAAAATAATAATAAAAAGTTTTATTGAACTTCATAATTTGTCAAAACGCCTTGATTTTATTCGTTTAAATCTAAAAATTTTGTTGTGTGGGAGTTTGGAGAAACGAGGTGTTTCAAAAGCAAATTATGAGAGTTATTTAGGTCATTTTACTAAAAAAACGAAACTCCAAAATCAATTTCATAAAACTTCTTGATACATTAACAAAGTCAAAGTAACATTATTAAAGTCATTCAAAATGCTATTCTATACATTTTCTAAATGTTATTTTGCTTAAAAGTGAAAAATAAAGATAGTTTACTCTTGAAGAAAAATCATGTTTTTCCAAGTTTTAGCAAATTCTGTATAAGAAATCAACATTTTCTTTCCGTAAAACATACTTTTTTACAAGCAAAAATTTTTATGAAGAATTACTTATAAAAAAACTAAATTTTTCCTCTTGTAAACCCCATCCCTGGACACTTAGTATAAAATATTTAAAATTGCAATATTTTTCACATACCTATAAAATCTTGTAGGTATGTTTAAAAAATAAATATAATATGGAAAAAAATGTTTGCCTGTCTAAAATGAACCAGAAAATAAAATACGAATCAATTTTGAGGACTCCCGTAGACTTTATCCCTGAAGGGTAATAAACACACCTTTTATAAAAATTGGCAGATTTATCGGCAACTTTCCCGTACCTTTCCAACTTGTAGGGCCCACTTTGAGGCGGTATCTTCTTTGAGATATCTTTGCAATATTTTTAGGAGGTCAGGTTTTTTTTAGGGTCGATGTTTTAATATGCTGCTCAAAAAAAAGTGGACACGTTTAAGTTACTCTTTTATGTTTGCATTACAGTTCTTTTTTATTTTGCTTTGTCTATTTAAAATGTTGTTTATGCTTAAAAGCCTGTTTATTTTAATAATTACTGATTAAAACATGGATAAGAACAAAGTAGCTGCTTGAAACATGTTTCAAAAAAAAAAAAAAAAGAAAAATCCTTAATTTTTTTCTATTGCTTTTGAACCCATATTTCTTTAATAGTTTTTGTAAAACAAATACTCTTTCGTATTAATATTTGAAAACAGAAATAATTGTGCAATATTATTTACACACGACACAATAAATCACCATTGCAAAATAAAAATTAAAGTGTTTTTGATTGACACAATATATTGTACAACCTCTCAATATTAAACACAAACGGTCAATATTATTGTACAATAGGACATTTTTCGCAATAATATTGATCTATGGATGGTGGAGGGAAGGATAACCATCTTTTATGGCGAACAAGTTGAAAAAGTGGCCATCAGAATGTAGCAAATTGGGATGGCGCCACAGTAGCCAGTGGAGGGATTTTGGTATTTCTTTCCTTTTTTATTTTGTATCTATTTGTCCTTTTTTATTTAGTATTTCACTCTAATAATTCATGCTCATTGGTTAAAAATCTCCTCTGGCTACTGTGGCGCCACCTTAAGTTGCTCTTTTCGACGGACCCTTTTTAAAACATTCAGATGGTTATCCTCCCCTCCACCATCCATATATTGATCGTATACGGTCGCTTTTTACCAACTAATACTAATAGCAATTTTTACACAGTCAACAAAATATGTAAACAAAATTGATGACACTTAAAATTCTTTGTACTACCTTTGCTATTTTATTGTATTATTTGATAAGCTAAAAATAACGCCAATTTTCCGATGTGGGGTGACTTTGTTGTTTTAAATAAAACAACCTGTATATTTTTTATGAAAAAAGTAACATGGTTATTTGAAAACATTACGTATTTAATAACATTTAAAAATTTGACTACAGAATAATGTAAAGTAATATTTGCCAAAAAAATTTGCTGCATACAGGGTTACAAAAAAAGTCTACAACAAAGCAATAGGTTATTTACAACATTTACAAAAGTTTTTAAAATGGAAATTTAGCTTTACTGGCACTGGTATTACGTTAGTATTTTTCAGGCCTTCATGGAGGGTTCCAAAATAAAATATTATATAAAAATTTAGCTATCTGGTATATGTGTACATATAGCGTTTTAGCAGCGTCCAGGTCCCTCCCAGGGTGATGCCAGGCCCCCTCCAGGTTCAATAGCTAGTTACGCCTATGTCGGTGCAATATCTATGAGCCGATATAATACAAAAATTAGAGACTTAACTGATTTGCAAGTGAAATAAACTTTTTAATAAGGAGCGCTCTATCCGTAATTCATTGTTTACAATCGTACTGGAAGCTTTTTTCGTGGTTTGGTGTTATTTTTTGCTTTGTAGTCATTGGACTTTTACATATGTTTAGTTTTTACTGTTTAAAGTTAAAATAAGCAGTTATTAGTACTGGAGTAACAGATAATTTTAGACCTGTAAACAGGGGTTACTAACCCTTGGATGCTTTTTTAAAGGGAATTTCCGTTTAAATCGTTATTGAGGTATACATATACTCTTTTTTATGTTTTTAAGTGATTTTATTTTATTTTATGCAAGAATTGGTTTATTTTGTCAGATAAAAAAATATTATGGCAAAAAGGTGACGTCACAAACATAACCTATATTTTCGGACAAATATAAAAAATCTATCCCTCCTTAATAAAAAGTTTATCTTCCTTGGCTGATTTTCGCTTAGCAATATCGCTTTTAATCCTTTGGTCTTTGAAAAGTGTTCTGGATGCAAGTTAATGTATTTTTCTTCAGTGAAAATTCAAACGTTCCTACGGTACATAAGTATTAATATGAATTTATCAAAATGTAGGTAATCGTATTTTATTATGAATTATTAAAATATATATGTATTGTAAGGTTTTGAAAAAAATACAATTTTAAAAGAACATTGCGTTATCGGGTAAGACCGGTGGGATTTAGCTGGGTAAATTTTTAAAATTTTGTTAGTAATAACAATAATGCAATGTATCTATAATATTTTTATTAAAAATGTAATAAAAATATTTTATTTTCATTATGTTGGGTTTAACCATTTGGTTTTGCGCCCATATTTTTATTATTTAAATTTAAAAGAATGTAAACGTCTAGGTAGTTATAATAAATATTATATAACAAGTTATATGGTTTTGAGTTATTCAAAAATGTTCTATTTTGTAGTTAAACATATATAAAGACTTTTTTTCGATTAGGTTATCCAAAATCTCTCGAGAAATAAAAACTTCTGTTATCAGCACATACAGAACCTTTGTTCTGCATATTTAAAAAATAAAAAGGCAAATTTAATCCCCTCCGTCGTTAGAGGGCAATTTAGATCCATAGAAATCCGACTGAGTTTTTTAGGTTTGATAATTTTAAAAATTGGCGAGTTTTAGGAATGAAAATAAGGAAGCGCGTTGTTTGCAAATAGGTTTTAGTGTACAGGATGGATTTTTATTGTCTAGTGGTAGTTTTATAATTTTCACTGATTTGGTAACTTATAAAAATACAAAGTCCCTACCCTTCCACATAGATTTAGCAATAGTAAACAGGGCTTATTCATCAGCTAATGTTATGAAAAAAGTTTGTATAAGCATGTGCAAATTATTGTATAATTAATAAGATACAGACTGTTCTGGTTAGTTCTGGCTAGTTCTGGTTAGTTCTGGTTAGTTCTGGTTAGTTCTGGTTAAAAGTTTTGGTATAGACACGCGGCAACGTGTCAAGCCAATTTAAAGCGCATTGAGTGTAATATTACAGAAACCACTTGGTGCCACTTTTGACCCAGTCCATACCCTTAAACCTATTTAACGTAAACACATGAAATTAAATGTGTTTATTTATATTCATAAGTTCAAATAAAAGCGCCAAATTTCATTAAGCTACTTCAAACGATTATAAAGATATACAGTTCTAAAAGGCCTAACCTAAAAAACCTAACCCACTTTCAAATCACCTAGAAAGATAAAATTTGGTATCCAGCTTGGTAGTTGTGTGTTAGCGTAGGAAAAAAAATAGAAAAGGGTTTAACAAGGAGGTGAGGTCCCCATTCAATTTTGTTTTATTATTTGAACTGTTACAAGTAGATATTATATTTGCTATGAAACAATAATAAAAAAATAAAATTGACATTTAATTAAACACGCTGTTAAAGTTGGTGTATAAATAACCAATTCGTCACACGGTTGCGAAATGGTCCATTTATGACCATTTCGTAACCAATTCGAAACTTTTTTTAATCTTCAAATTTCACATTTTCGGCCTCTAAATAAATGGGACTGAGTGGCCCAGTATTTTCACATTTTTTTCTTTCAAATATTTTTGTTTAAATTTGTCACCAATAAAACCACTCTTTTCTTAACTTTTTTAAATTTTATTTAAATAATCTGATATTTTTGAATTTTAAACTTACTCTGTGTTTATTTTATTTTTTGATTACACTAAAAAATTATTTTGTTGTTGAATGAAACTAAATTTAAATATACCGTTTACTGCGCTCAATCTCTAATAAATCGGCAACCTGATAAAAATTGAGAATTTCCCAACGGATCGCAAATTGTGCGGTTTAGAAACTGGGTTGTAATTTATAATAATTTGAATTTAGAGAGGGCATATTCGCTACTGTAATTTAATTTTGAGATAAACGCCAAATAAGCAAAACTTATTGTGTAAGGCATGGTGTTTCTACAGTAAAATGTGTAAACCTTTTTTTAACAAAAGGGTTTAAAAAAATATAATGAGAGACTGTAAATGCAAATAAATAAATTAAAGCTTTAGCATTATTCAAAATAATTTTGAAGTTGTATTTAACCAAAACAGATACATACCACATTAAAGTAACAAAGGTATTTTGTATTAGGAATTTCAGGTAACAATACAAATAAAATTATTTAAATGCGCGAGTGGCTATGAAAACAGGAAAAAAGAAAAAAGTAACCATAAATTCCCAAAATGTCTAAAGATATAAAACGCTTAGTGTAATATATTATGATGTATGATTTATGATAAAACGATATATTATTATGATATATATACAGGCTGTTATAAATTTGAGGGCCACCATAGACCATTTACGCTTAACAATATTTCATTTTAAAAATGTAAAAGTTTACAGCGGTTTCGGAATTATCCGAAAAAACTTTTGCAAAACAGTTTTTTTTTGTTTATTTAAAGAGATATTTAAAAAAAGTGACACATTATTATTGCGTTCTACAAAACGATGTCATCAAATTTAGGATCCTAAGTTTCGTCTTTGAGCCGTCAGCATAAACTTTGTTCTTTTAAATAGGAAGAATATTTGATTTTATTCCAAAGGTTCGGAGAAATTTCTGTTCGGTAAGTATGCATCAATTTTTTTAATTACTGCTCATTAATATTCTTCTTAATTATTAATTTTTTCATAATTTAAAAACAAGCTACAAGAATAAATTATATTTACGTACATTTAATAATGCCTAATCAAATAGAGCATTTAATTTAATTTAATACTCCTATTAACTTTATCGTAGCCTTTCATAAAAAAATTGATGCACACTTACCTGCGAACAGAAATTTCCTCGAACGTTTGGGATAAAATCATAATTTTTAATTGCAAAATAGTTAATGATACTTTTTCAGGTCGAAACGTCGAATAAATGTAAAGTTGGATATGTCGTTGACCGATTAAGAATTAAAATACAAGTTTATTAGGGTAAAAACCAAATATTCCGCCTGTTAAAAAAATTGATAATGACGACTCAAAGACAAAACGTTGGATCCTAAATTTAATGAAATCATTTTGTAGAACCGAAAAAATGAAAGTAATATTGTCATTTATTTAAAATTATATCTTTAAATAATTTAAAAATAAAAAGTTTTTGCCAAAAATTTTATTTTTTCTGAATAATTCCGGAACGGCTGTAAATTTTACATTTTTAAAACGAAACGGAGTCTACCACGAATATTCATATCGCCATATATGGAAGCGGCGCTTTAACCCAGCCTGTCAATGTAGAATATTTCGGGTGTCAGCCTGTGCAAACGCGTCAATTGACCGAAAAGTTTACCACAATGTTTTATATGCATTTTTTAAACATGTGCTTAAATTTGTAAGGGTTACAGTCATAAAACCATAAGGCTCAAGACACATGTTTCGGGAATTGAACAAGCCGGGTTTCATGGCTGTAACCCTTACGATTTTTGGCACAATGTTTAAAATTTGCATGTAAAACATTGTGGTAAACTTGTTAGACAGAAAAAGTAACGCGTTCGCCCAATCAGACACCCGAAACATTTGACATTGACAGGATAAGTTTAAGCGCCGCTGAAGTCTATTTTATTACTGGTCCAGGCACTAATATTATTGTTTGTCGAAAAACACCCACCAAGAGTAAATACTGGCTTATTGAACCAATGTACTACATTTTTTGTAAAATAGTTTTTTTTTTATTTTAATAAAAAATGAATAAAATATATAAGCACCAAGTGTAACACCTCGTCCAAATATCTTTTGAGAAAACTTATGACATATGATGATTGCCGTGATAGAAGTTTCTTGATTATTTGTAGTTAGGCACGTTTCACGTACAAAGAGGGTAGTTTTGACCACATTTAACCCTGGAAATATATCAAAACCCTCCTAATAGGGATCCCATGGGAATCGTAACGAGAATCGTAGTGTAATTGTGATGTTTATCGTGTCCTATTCTAAGCCTATTCTGTACTTTCTAAATGTCTTCGGGATAGATCACATCGCGATGCTCTAGTTGAAGATGATAGAGTTAACGATTAGACCCATCAAAATGGAGCAAAATACTTTATTTATGGATATGAAAAAAGTATACAAGTGTTCTGTATTTTACTAAATTTTAAGTTATAAAATTTATATTAATAGGTAAAGTGTGGTCCATTAACTGTGCAACAAATGGAAAACTTTTTATTTGCAATCTGTTTGAAAATTGAATCCTCAAGGATCAAAACCCCCTAAATTCACTTTTGAACAAAAATGAGTAAAATACACCTTAATATATGTCAAACAATTCCTTACCGTTCACCATACTTATTTAGTAAGAAATCCCTCTAAATATGTAAAAAAAATGGCATCAAACCATTACCTCAGTTTCAAACTCTCTTAAATCCGACCGAGTTAATTTTCAAATGCCTCTAAATCCATTTCAGCCAATCAAAATACAAAATTCGGTATGTGTCAGCCGTGCGTCAGTGACTAAACCTTGTTAAAACTTGTTTATCCACTATACTTTGGCCACTATAAATTGATAATGAATACCTAGTAAGTAAGTCCGGTTACTGTAGTTGTAAAAGCTAAGCTTTTGACCAAACATTATGGAACCGCTTGGAAGGATCTGACAGTTTTAGAATATTACAAGAATGTTTTGGAAAAATATTTAGTAGAAAACAGAGCAACCAATGACGGAGATGAAGGAGAAGAGGTGCAGAAAGATAGAGCAGAAAATATTGAGCTTTGTGAAAGAATGGAAGATGTTCCAGATTTATTAGTTTAGATTTTTAGTTTAGTTTATGTTTTTCTTATTGTTGAATTAACTTTCTAATATTATATTCAGCTTAACGCCTAAGTCGTTTATTTTGTTACCTACACATTTTTATGAGCAATGTTAAAGTTTTGTTGCGATTCTGTTCAAATATTGTTAATGTGCCAAAAATAAAGTTGGAAATTTTCTTCTTTTCTACGTACCTACCTAGTATTCTATTTGAAAAATAAAATTTGGTCTGTATCAAAATCCACTAAATGCATTTTAGACATTTTCATACTCCACTAAATCCATGATTTGGTAGCAAACTCCACTAAATCCAATTTTATTTTTTAAATTGTAACTTTCGGTTTATAATTACTAAATAAATGATTATTAGAAATCCTAGAAATCACATGTCATCGTATATTTTAATTTAAGAGTTAGTTGAAATGTTTTTCCGGTTTCCTGAACATTTTGCTAAAGTGGATTTAGGTGGTTTTGATCCTAGTAGATTCAATTGTATTCTTCATAAAAGTTGACGCATGGTCCCAAACTTTATTAGCAGTAGTTGGTTTTATAGAAAAATAAAAAATTGGCTAAAGGGTTTCGGCAGAGGTGCATGTGGGCAAACAATAAAAAACTTTTAGTAGTAGTAAGGTAGGTGCGGCTAATAAGGCCTGTCGGGTAATAAGGCCCATTTAACAAAAATCCAATTTATAATAATTGATGTTCTTCAAGGCCTCATTCACATTAGATAATACTCGCAGTTGGTGATTTAGGCTTGTAGTCGCTCGTTAGCTTGCTAGCTGTCACTAGTGTAAAACCATTTATCATGAAGGGTAGTTGTGCGGCAGGAATAATAAAAAATGGTTTAACTTAATAGTTTTTTAGGATTTTATCACCGATTGTACGACGCTTGGTCTATAAATTTTGCGAGAATCAACCATAGCTTTAACAGACAGGCTTGGATCGCTGATAAATACTGGTTTAAGTCACTGTTGAAAAGATATTCAAAAAATCAAGACATAAAGCGAAGCTTTTAAACCCGGCCAATGAAAAAAAAGCTTTTGTAAATACACTGTTGATGGTCACTTCACAAGGTTACGACATATCTAATAAACTAAAGTTAAATAGTCCTTAAAAGACAAATTTGTTGGTATTATTAAATTTAAGTGTAAACAAGGCATTTCTATTATTGTTAATCAAAATTACCAAATGTACTGAAACAATTTTAATTTTTTAGGTGTATTATAATCCTAGGGCTTATTACCCTACTATAGTATAATAAAGCCTATTGAATAGGTTTTCAAAAATGTTTAATATTGTTTTTGTTTACGGTAAATCTATTTTTTTTATACTTTATAGTAATTAGTATGTAGATTTGATTTACAACAAAATTTGTTAAATTAAATCTACAGTTTTTATTTTATTTTAAAAACCATGCACAAACTTTTATAAAAAACAAAATATTCTGATAAATTGCAAATTCAAAGTCTTCCATTCATTGCACACGCTGTAAAGGTCCTAAACCATTTTTAAAATACACCATAAAAAAAATAGACATTCTTTTATTAGTAATTAAATTAAAACGGAACTTTTTATAGTTAAATCTTAAAAAAAACCATTTTTATAATGCACGTTTGTTACTGTTGGGAATCATTGGCGTAGTTTTTTATATCTTATGACAATCCACGCAGGCTAAAAGTCTAAATATTAACGTACCGTGGGTGTCTTAATTAATTGACTGGTAATTTTTACAAAAGTAATGTCAAAGTCATATCATCGGTCATTTTAATATAAAAGTTTTCCACATTTTTAAGACGCATCCAAAGAATCAGTTCACGTCTGGCAACCTCGTTAAAAGCCAATTTTATGATAAGATTTTTTAAAATAATTTTGACCGGAAGCCCTTAAATCTATGTTTAGGGGTTAAAACCTTTCCTAAGTAAGTATTTTTAATATTTAATAATTATTTTATATTAAATAATTTATAATTAATATATTTTATTTAAAGTAATCTTAATTTTTAATATATTATTGCAAGAGCAGAATAACCCTTCATATTATATCAAATAATTAAGTTTCTTAGGATCTTGGGATCTAGGGATCTTGGACTGTATAGGCATGCATATGTTCGGCATCACGACTTTCTTTGTTGGGAGTTGCAAATGGAGGGAACTTATTATTACGTTATTGGAAAATTATAAGTTTAATATTAAATTTCCCCGCATCCCCTTACATTTCACAAGACGCAAGGCAGAGCTACGCTGCAAGCTCGTTGCGGTTATGTGTGGCCAGACCTTTAAACGTCTGCGGATGTTGTGCGATCAAATTTTCGTATTTGAAAAAGGGTTTAATAAAAAATTTAATTGTTTCACGGCTGCTTAAAACATGTTTTTTTTTCTAAACTTACCTAAAAAACTTACCAGTTTCCATTGTTTCTTGTTTCCGAATGCACTGGTCTATGAAATAAGCCAGATAACATCTGCCCATACTTAAAGGGTAAGTGACACAGTTTTCTCTGAACTGACACTTTAACTTTCTCTGTTTACCTAATAAGTTGATACGGATCTTTGGGGCGCTTTTTAAATAACATTTTCGTAATAAATTTTAGACTCTGGACCGAACGAAGCTATTTTACACCAAACTAGGCACTATACTAAAATAAAGTATTTTTGGGCAAGTATAATAATAGTCTTTAGGTTTAACTTATTAGGTTTTATAGTTTTTCGAAGACCGTTAATTGCTATTTTTGAATCGTCCAGCATTTTAATACTTTATATGAAGTGATAAAAAGTAACTTTTTTAACCCTTCGACGCGTTTTTTACACGTCTAAGCTAAAGGTCAAGTTGCCTTTGATTTCGCAATTACTTCGTTTAGTTCATGTGTCACGAAATTTAAAATTTGAGAGTTTTTAAATAAATTAATGAAAATTATCTAAAATTAATAATAATAATGAATGACTCGGAAATTAAACAGAAATTTTAACTGTCATGGTTTTATTTCTACAAAAAGTAAGTACATACCATTTTCTAAATTTTTTTAAACACATTAGTGCATAGTTATGAAAAGGATAATTTAAAAAAGAAACGGAGGTTATTTTTTGTAGTAATATAATGGGGGTGCTAAAAAACTAATTTTAAAAGTATTAATAAATAAAATATGTACAAAATTTTATCTGAAAAAATTTTATACGGTCGTATTAGAGTTGGGCAGAATACTGAAAATCGGTATTCGAATACGAATACGAATACCAGAAAAAAATATTCGAATACCGAATATTTGAATACTTGGAAGAAAAAAGTATTCGAATACTCAGTATTCATGAATACCCGCAATTGGTATTCGAATACTGGAAACGAAAAGATTCGAATACTACTAAACAAAAAAGTGACCCTAATTTGAAGAGCCAAAATGAAAAAAAAGGTTTTTACTTCTTTTTTTTCTATTTTGCTTCCCTTTTGTTATTCTAATCATGACAATTTTAGCATTCGGATACTGCTTACACTTTTCGGTATTCGAATACTCGGATACCCGGTATTCGAATACTGTAAAAAATCCCGAATACTAACCAAAAAAGTATTCTGCCGAATACCGAATACCAAACACAAAAATGTAGTCGAATACTATTCGAATACCGGCAAAATGTATTCTGAAGACTATTCAGAATACTGAGTATTCGAATACGACCGAACTCTGAGTCGTATGCATCACATACCGAAAGTGTTTTTTTTTACTCAGGGAGTGCCGCACTCGCCTGACGGCTCGTGCTGTGAAACTTTCTATTCGGAAAAAAATATGCACTGGTTACTATTGTTAAGTCAGGTGTCAATACTGGAAAATAACGAAAATCAGATTACATATACTTAATAGAAACTAAAAGGCCTATTTAAACACCTAGAAAAATTTAAATTGCTTAAAATTATAAAATAGTATTTTAGTGCTTTGGTGACATTTTATTATACAGGGTGTTATTAAAATGTTGCAAAGAAAATTTAAGGGCCGATTTTACATCAGAAAATAAAATCGAATTCATATAAACATAAGTCCGCATTTTTTAAGATATAGGGTGTTAAACTTTTTACAGAACCGACAAATTTTGAAAACACTTATTTTAATAAAAATTGTTGGACTGGATATAAACGTTATCTAAATAAGTAGTTAAAGTTGTTGTTACCTAATTGCTAATAAAAAATTTTAAACCCAAGTTAAAAAAGTTCAGGTGGATTTTATTTTATTTTTTTCCTAAAGTAAAAAGATACAAACAAAAAGTAAAAAAGCTGTATTATTTGCCCAATATAAAAATAACACACACATATACACAGTCAGTGGTGTAGCGTTTTTTTGTAAAAAATATTTCTATAGTTGCCGCTCGAGACGCTACTAGATTTATTAAACGTAATTATTAAGTGATAAATTACCCCCTCAATGCCATAAATACCATTGCCAAATAAAAACAAAATTAGGTAAAAGATATTTAAAATACTATTTTTATTTTACAAGTCTAACTCCCTGTATCTTGAGTTGTTGTGAGATATTTAAACAGTGACCGCCAGAAAGGTTAAACCATTTCTCATAAAATGTATTCTTGTTAAAAATCTCTGCAT
Source organism: Listronotus bonariensis (assembly GCA_014170235.1). Lineage (NCBI taxonomy): Eukaryota > Metazoa > Arthropoda > Insecta > Coleoptera > Curculionidae > Listronotus > Listronotus bonariensis. Next base: position 157,562 of record JACEGR010000894.1, on the reverse strand, counting down.
ATGCCTAAACTCACAAAACACTTGTCAAAGTTTGAAAATCTCAGCGTATACAAGGTAGATGCAAATTCAGAAATTTAGCATAAGAAAAAACTACCCCAATTTTTAAACATAAAACAAAATATTGTTTGGAAAACTTGTTTTAAATTTAAAGGTATGTTATAATTAAAAATCAGAACCTCCCAATAGAAAATTGCAAAAAACCTACTTTTCCAACTTACCCCGTAAAGAGATTAGATCAAACTAATTTAACTGTCATAAATAATTCTTATTACCCTTAAATAAAAAAAAATATATATATTAAAGCTCTGTAATTTTTAAAGCATTTAATTGTATTAATATTACTTCAAGAAACAAACGCAATTTTTGCTTTTTTTGGTTTATATAGGTAGGCTAAAATTTAAAAGCCCTCTTGGATTAATGTTTCACATTGTTTTTGCCTTGTCAAACACATCATTATTTTATTTTTATGTCTTCATTTTGTGTTTAGATTTTTCCCAAAATATATATATTTTTCTTAACTTCTATAACCTTTTTCTTATTACCATAATCCCGATTCTACATCAGAAAATAAAATCGAGTTCATATAAACATAAGTCCGCATTTTTTAAGATATAGGGTGTTAAACTTTTTACAGAACCGACAAATTTTGAAAACACTTATTTTGGCAAAAATTGTTGGACTGAATATAAACGTTATCTAAATAAGTAGTTAAAGTTGTTGTTACCTAATTGATAATAAAAATTTTAAACCCAAGTTAAAAAAGTTCGGGTGGATTTTATTTAATTTTTTTCCTAAAGTAAAAAGATACGAACAAAAAGTAAAAAAGCTGTATTATTTGCCCAATATAAAAATAGCACACACATCTACACAGTCAGTGGCGTAAGTTCTGTTTTTAAAATATGACATAACTTTTTGGTTATAAACAAGTTTTCCAAATAATGTTTTGTTTACTTTTTAAAAATAAAGGCAGGTAGTTTACTCTTATGCTGAATTTGTAAATTTACACTTCCCTCGTATACGCTAAGATTTCTTTAAACTTTGATCAGTGTTTTGGGAAATTAGGCATAGGCAGATATTTTCCATATGGTTCAACATTTTTGGCGGTCACTGAATGAACTTTTTTCATATTTTTAGTAGTAGAATCTGGCCCTAATTTTTTAAAATATTCTTTAACATAGAAATACGCTTTACACCACTCTGTAAATCTATGGCTATTAGCTATTGAATCTAGACTTGAATCCGGTACCGAAACCGAGGCTGTACATCTCAAAAATGCATTAGGACTGCCAAATGAAAACGCTCTCGAATCACAAAATGAATGAAACTACCTGGTTTTAGCTTACATGTTTCCATCGAATATGTCTATTGCATTCTTCTTTTTAATAATAAATCTAGTAAATCCTAGTGGCGTGATCTAAATTTTACAAAATACATTACATCCTTTCTTTGCCGGAAACGAACGAGGTTTTCGAACAAAATATATCGGTATCTGTCATGCCACTAAGGAAGTTGCATTGGTATGTGATTTACTTTATTCGTTTTAAGTAGGTGGCTTTCAAAAATATTATTTTTATGGGGTTATTTTTAAGTTGGTATTTTCTTTTTAACACTGTATAAAATGCAAGACAATAAGAACATTTTTTTAATAAGATTATGTTCTAAAATGCTTTCTTTCCGAGATACAAGTTGTTAAACTTTTAAGAAATAAATACATTTTTGGGCATAACTTTCCTACCACTTCAGATACTCCATAAAATTTGGTACACTTTTTTTGACCATTGGTACATTAAAAACTGTTTTTTTTTAAGAAAAAATAGTACGCCCCTACTTTTTCTTTGAATTAATATTATTTTTAATATACTCATTTACTTTGGAGTTAATTTGGTCTCTTAATATTAGTGCGCACGACGAACGGTTTTCTTGGTTTTAAAAAATAAAAGCCATTTTAATGCATGGAAAAATTATAAAATCTGATATGGTGTTTTTTGTAAAATTCGTTAATAAAAAAACAAATTTTGTTTGAACGTCATTGAAAAAAAAATTAATAGCAAAAAATGTAATGTAATTGTCACAAGAAGTGTACCAAGTTTTGTAAAAATATCTGAAGTGGTAGGAAAGTTTTGGCAAAAAAGGCATTTTTTTATACATTAACACCCTCTATCTCCGAAACGGAAAGCATTTTTGGATATAATTTTATTTGAAAAATTTTTCTTTTTTCTTTCATTTTATACAGTGTTTAAAGGAGAATTGAAACTTAAAAATAACCCTGTATTAAATAAGTAATTAATAATATTATTTTTTACAATGTACTGTTTATTTTAAATAACAACTTTTTGGTCTCCTGTATTTTTCCGTATTTCACTTTGTTTTTGAAAAAAAAATAGGTCACTTTTAGTCATTCTAAAAAGGAGCCCACAAACAGCATAAAATAATATCCAGAATTAAAAAATAAGGAATTTCGGCTGACGATTTCTGATAAAATTACAGGACTGCTCACTTATTTTAAGGCAAACAGTTGTTTATTTTTATTTTTGATCTTCATAGCAGTTGTTTATGGGCAGTACCGGATCTAGAGGAGTGGCAAACCGGGGTGTTTGCTCCGGGTGACACCTGGCAAATTAAAGCATTGCCGACGTGTACTGGACTTGCGTTTGTCCAAGTGAATTTATTAAAATAATATGTATAAGAAGTAGTGTCACCGGGAAATTTTTGCCCCACCTTAACAAAAATGAAGATCCAGAGCTGTTAATGGGTTCATTGTAGAAGTTTAAAGTGGCCTTAATATTTTGTCTTGAAAACAAAGCTAAATAAGAAGAAAATACAAGATACGAAAAAGTTGGATTAAATTTAATCAGAAATAAATATAAAAGGTTTATAAAGTCAGTGGTGTACTTTTTTTCTCAATACTATTGGCTGTAGTGATTACTAGGACGACACTGGAACTAACAATATTATTCTATTTAGGTAAAGCTTCACAAGCGCGTTATTTCATTAAACATTTGTACTTGTTTTTTAATTAGATCGGTTATAGAATTTTTAAGATAATAAAAAAATACCAGTTTTTTTAAACTTTTGCCCCTTTTATCTCGGAATAAAGCCACTCCGGGCATACATATATTAAATTTTTTTAAATAAAAATACACAAAAATCACCTTTTCAAAAATATTTGGCAAAAATAATATTTAGCTACAAAATGTTAGTTTTAGTTAAAAAAAAGAAAAAATATTGTGCAAGAGGCCTATGAACACGAAAAAAATGTGTTAAGGAGTAATACTAATGCACGAAATTCTACATTTATTTGTAGTGGAATAAAGCTAGTTCATACAGACGCGAAAAACGAATTGCAAAACACGAATTTCACTCTCATTGGTCAATTTCACATAAAATTAAAGGCGGGTAATTCAAAATAAAGATAGTTTAAAGATGTTGCGAATTCGCAAAATTTAAAATCTAGTGGGCGGGAAACTTGAGATCATTTTTATTTCTGGCGTATATTTGCGTACGCAGATGCGGAGAAACAAGACGTTATTTGTCATATGTTATTTTAAAAACAATTTTGTTATTGTTATTTTTATGCGTCATTCTATTAGCTGTTTGGAACGTTATTTTTGTGTTCATTTTCTTAAGTATTTTTTGTTTTTGATTTAAATTTATACTAAGTTTTTCAGCCCCTTTCATTTATACCAAATTTGCAGCGTTTCTAAGTCTTAGTTGCCAAATAAATGTGCTATTTTCTTTATTCATCACATCGGACAAATTTTATATTATTAAAAGGAGAAACAAAGAAAATATCAAAAGAACCCAAAAGTAGCCTCACCACCGAAATAAAAACAATATAGAAATTTGTAGGTTATGTTGTTGCCTAGAATTTCGGCGAATTTCGCAGCTGTATGAACATGACAAAATTACGTGAATTTTTTGGCCAAATACTCGCTTTCGCAATTCGCTTTTCGCGTCTGTATGAACTAGCTTATAGACGACCGCTGCATCTTGTAACAAATTAAAATAAAGTTATTTAGGAAACCTTTTGCAATAGCCACTACTGAATGTTGTTCGAAAAATGTACCATAAACAATTAAATATTACAAAATGCATTATTATAAAGGTTATTATAATTCCACCAAAAGTTAAGACAATAATTTTGAATTCTACAGAAATAAAAGAGAAAAAACTCATTGCTGCTTATAATTTCGTTGCACTGCAAGGCTGCATCTCTCCAATAGTGTCCAGTCTGGAAATGCAGATTTTATCACTAGCCCAAGGTTTATTTTTTAGAGCTAACTGAGAATACCAACCGCTGACCGGCCCCTAAAGAAGTAGCAATGTCGAATAAACGTAGTAGATTGTCCATCGTGCCCTTTGTTGACAGTGTGAAAAACTAAGTAATCCTAGGTCCGTAAAACCAGTATTTATCTCAAAGATGAAAACTTTACTAATAATTACACAGCCCCACAAAAAATAAAAGTTGGTGATCCGAAGGATTAGACCATGGTACCTTTATGTTTTTGGGGTCACTAAATCCGAATCTGGTGTCGGTTTGACCCCATTAGGTCATAATCAAGGTTATTTTAGGTTCAAATCATCAAAATTAATTGAAAATAGACCACAAACGAGGTACCCTTATGTTTTCGGCGTCGCCTAATCCAAATCCGGGTGAGTCGATTTGACTACGGATTCGGATTTAGTGACCCAAAAAACCCCAAGATATCATGATGTTGGTGCATTTACAATAACTTTTGATGATTTGACCTTGATATGACTTTGAGCTCAATCTCATAGGGTCATATAACCACGGATTCGGATTCAACGAACCCGAAAACATAAATATATCATGATTTTGATCTATTTTCAATAAAACTTAATGATTTGACCTTGAAAAGACCTTTACCCTGACCTAATGGGGGAAACCGACCGCAGGTTCGGATTCAGCGACCCCAAAAACAAAAAAAGCTTTGGTCTAGTCTTTCGGACCTTCAACTTTTTTACTTGTTGGACTGTGATTGACTTTAAAATGATCTTGACCCTGACCTGATAAGATCCCCAGATTCGGATTAAACGACCCCAAAAACATGATGATACCATGGTCTAGTCCTTCGGACCACTAACTTTAATTTTTTGTAGGGCTGTGTTATCAATGCCTACAATATATTAGTAATCATTGCTACAATGTATATTTAACAGCAGGTAAATTGCGTTTACAATAACAAACTGTCAGTTTCCTTTAATATAATATATGTGCTACGGTAATGGAGCACTTTCTTTTCTTTGATATATCATACACGGATACACTAAGCTTCCTAAAATAATGTAGAGTGTAGGATCCACTAACTTTATAGATGGTAGGTCTTCAAACAAAAACTGTCATATAAAACTACAATTGTTATGTTACAATTTTTCACTATAAATAGCTTACACAAGTTTTTTTCGTTAAGGGTTGACCTGTTTAGGTTCTAGATATTTTGTTTTTTCTATTAAATATTTTTTTTAAAGATAATAAAGTGTATATTTTCTTCTTTAGAGTCTTTAAATTTAAATTGTTTTATAGTACCAATAAATTTTCTAAATTCCATAGAATTCATGGCATATTGGAGAGATAAAATGAGCTCGGGTAAAGGAAAATATATGTCTATGACGCAGATAAGAAAGTTAAACTGAGATTTGGTTAAGACCTATTTTTTGATTTATGTCTACAGTGCCTGTTCCCCCTTTTATTTTTTAAGCAAATCAATTTAAAAAAATTATTCTCAAAGAAATGAAAAAATAAATAAAAAAGGGGGTCCGAGTACTTTGTAATCCTAGAATAAAAAGTCATTACCTTCGCCTCATAAAAAATGGCGGTACTTTAAAAATTACTTAAATACCTTATTTGGATGGCCATATTTCCGAAACTAATTTTCTTAAAGCTTTTTTAAAGATTTTTTAATGGTGATACTAGTGATAATATACAAGGTAGGATAAAACGTGGATATTTTTTTAATTAATCACCCTGTATATTATATTACTAATGCAAAAATATTTTTATAAAAGCTTTATAAAATATTTTTATAAAAGCTTAATAAAATTTTTTAAAGTAGCGTCATTTTGTAGTAGGTAAAGATATTCACTTTATTTTAGGGTTATAAAGTACTCGTCAGGAGCTTTAAAATAATGTATCACTTGACCCTCTTTCTATTTAAGAATTTTGGGGTGGTGACCCTCGTGGTTAAGGCATTAAAGAGGCGCTGTCCATTTTTTTGTAAAACAGTTTAATGGATATCTTGATGTGTTTCGGCGATTTTACTTAAATCTGTCTCTTTTTGCAGATAACTTGAGTGGCAAGTGTTTAAAAATTTAAATAAACATCCTATATTTATTTACAATAGCTACCTCAAAAAGTTTTTGTATTTTTAACTTCGTCTACTCTTACGGTCAAATCAAAAGCGGGCTGATTGTTTGTTTGTCCCTAAGTGATTTGGAACAGCAGGTTGTTTACCAAGCAGCCCTGGTGATAAAATACACGGTAGGGCAAAAAGTTTATAATTTTTCAATAAAGCACCCTGTATATTATATCATCACTAAAAATAATTTTAATAAAGCCTAAAAAATACCACTTTAATTACATTCAATTACATTATGGCGCCCAGCGGTTATCTCGAAACTTTCATCTGTAAAATATATTGTTTATGCATTATTTTTATATCCGTAAATTCTAAATTCTTATTTGATTCGATCGAAAAATAAAGAGGTAACACATTAAAGAAATGCACTGTGTGAAAAAAATATAAAAAAATATGTATTAACACTAGGGGAAGTCCGGGCAAAGTGAACACCTTAAGATGTTTGAGACTTTATTATTTGCCTTAACATATTTTGTACTCATTTACGTTAACAAGTTAAACAATAAGAAACTAAAAATAAAATTCAAAAACATGTCAAAGTATTCCCTTTGCCGAGAGTCCCGGGTAAAGTGGATATGGGGTCCGGGCAAAGTGAATAAGTACCTTCTAGATACACAAAACTCAAAATTATCTCTTTTAAATAAACTAAATAAAGTAAATATCTTAAAAATTAGAAGTGGCAATTATCAGAAATATAGTCTCCAACGCTTTCGAAAGCAGAGCATTCTTCATGACACCATTTTAGACATGCACGACATTGAATGCAATCTTCAATTGGATAATCATTTTTTCAATATATATTTCACCGCAGAAAAAAACATAAAATGTAGTCAAATTTTTTAATTTTCTTTGGTTGTTTAGCTTCTTTAATATGTTTTTAGAGGTCTTTCTAGAAACTCTTACTGATTCTACCTTTAGTTTCTTAGTGACAGTCTTAACTTTATTTTTGTCAAACTTTTGCTTTTGCTCTTCTTTTAAAGCTGTACTGGTTAAACTTTCCGACTTTGCAAGTTTCTTTTACGAGTTGTCATTGGTTTAGTAGGGTTTGGTATTGGTCTTAATACTAAGGTAGTGTAACGACTGTTAAAACAACCTGGTTTTGGTGAGTCTTTACGGACATTTTTATTGTGAGTATTTTCTGAGGTCTCAGGTAAAAGTTTATTTTTTGGTAAATTTATGGTAGGAAATCTTGCGGCATTCGGCTCCAAAATAGAAAAAACTTTATAAGACATAGAAATGCATCCAATCATGAAATACCTCACCTGAAGTCCAACCATTTGGCGTACAAGTACCTCGAGTCCCGGGAGGTGCACCGTCAAAAAGTCTTTTTCTTTCTAGCAAAAATGAGAAAAGGTGGTAGAAATGAACCAGCTGCGTTACAACAACCGGTAACTGTCGTTAATTGACCCCTCTCTGCACTGGCAATTATGCCTACCTGTTTCTTTCATTTTATGGATAGTATTTTAGGAGGTTTGTTGGTTGTCGTTAAAATACCGGTTTCATCCATATTATAAAATCTAGAGGCATCAATATCATATTTATTAATTTTATTAAAGATTCAAGATTTTCGTAAAACCTTCCGACTTTATGTCTGTTAAATCCTTTTGCAACCCAGAAACCATATTTTGGAGATAGACCACTAACTTCGTCTCTTGATCTTCAGTGAAAACGGTACGAAATCTCTCAACTTTTGGAAAATGACACCACTCTTGATATGTCTGTATAAAGTAGAGTAAGCCTACCCATACTTTTTAGCAGTACCCGTCACTGACTCTCCAGCTTTACATAAATTGATGGCCGTTTGCATTACATGTTTATCCCATGAACCTTAATTAGTTTTTCTTTTATATTTATTTACCATCTGAAACAAAATATAGGTTTTATAATCTGAAACTAAATATTATCAAATCCGGGAAAAGTGGATACCGTATCCACTTTGCCCTATTCACTTTGCCCAACACCCCCAATTTTTGAGGTTAGACCAAATTATGCAAAAACTATTGATTTTTATTTAATGATAAATATATTATAAAAAGCCACTTTTATACACAATAAAACTTTAATACACACAAGAGTGACAAACAGATAATATTGAAAATATCATCAAAACACTTACCTTGAAATATTAAAAATTATTTTTCGAAAACACAATTGATCCTTTTCCAGACGCCAGGCGACGCGGCCTCTCGCTTAAGTGTTTGCCGCTTACCGAGACAGGATAAACGAATGTTACTAGGACCGCGCGGTTGATGTCAAACCAATAGTTTAGGCATAGTAGGAACTACTCGTTTTGTCCAGGGTATTCACTTTGTCCGGGTTTCCCTAACAGCAGTATTAGAAGAACATAAAAAGTTTATTTTGAGATTCATGTGCGTCATTCCTGTTTATTTTTAGATTAAATAAAAACCTAAAAAAATATTGTCCACACTCGTCACACTGTTAACTTACTTACTGGGCTTGAGACGTAATGCGTGATCTAAGTAAGCGTGATACCACCATACAAAACTACAAAAGGCATATTTTTTTCGTCTTTAATTAGATAAAATAATTTTTGCTTGTTAGATATAAACGCGTTGGGTTGTTTTTATCTTTTAACTTATGTAGGTGTAACCAGAATTAACCAGAGCATTAGGTACTTTTGTAAAAAAATAAAACCTTTTTTCAATCTATATGGTTTTCAATATTCCCTCACCGCGCAGATATGTATATTTATTGGAATGTTCTTTGCTTGTTAATCCGACTTCGCCCACGTCTATGTGAGTCCACATTACGCCACTGGTAAAAGAAAACTGACACTTTTTCTTCTTAAAAAAAATTGATATTGATGACTTATTGGGAATTTTTCAAATACGAAAATTTAAAAATTTGTTACTATACAGCGTGTCTACTTAAGTTAACAAACTTTTTTATTATTAATTTAACGAAAAACAGTTATTCTTTATAAAAAATTGTGTAAAACCTAAAATGCAATTATCACATATTCTTTTTTTGCAGGGGTAATAAGCAGAGTTGGGCAGAATACTGAAAATTGGTATTCGAATACGAATACGAATACCGTAAAAAAGTATTCGAATACGGAATATTTGAATACTTGGAAGAAAAAAGTATTCGAATACTCGGTATTCATGAATACCCGGAATCGGTATTAGAATACTGGAAACGAAAAGATTCGAATACTAGTAACAAAAAGGTAACCTAAATTAGAAGAGCAAAAAAAAAGGTTCTTACCTCATTTTTTCCCGATTCTGCTTCAGTTTTGTTATTCTAATCATGACAATTTTAGTATTCGGTTCGGTATTGCACTTTTCGGTATTCGAATACTCGGATTGCCGGTATTCGAATACAAAAAAAAATATTCGTCGAATACTTCTGAAATATTCGAATACAGAATCTCGAATACTAACCAAAAAAGTATTCTGTTGAATACCGAATAGCAAACACACAAATGTATTCGAATACTTTTCGAATACTGGTAAAATGTATTCTGAATACTATTCAGAATACTGAGTAATTGAATACGACCCAACTCTGGTAATAAGTATGTACTAATGTACAAACTTTAATTTTTACTCATAAAACATAAAAAAGAGGAAAAAAGTTTTTATTAAAAATAGACAAGTTCGCATACTTAAATGTTATTTTTTATCCTAAACATATTTTCTTTTATAAAAATGTTCGATATTATGAAAAATAAGGGTACTTTCCTTTTAAGCATAATTCATATTTTTTGACATTTCTCGTATACCACTGAAAAAGAACTAATATTTGATAATTGCATTTTAGGTTTTAGACCATGCAGAACTTTTTATAAAGAACGACTTTTTTGTAAAATTAATTAAAAAAAAAACAATTGATGCGAACCTGACACGCTGTATAATAGAGACAACCTAGAAGAGTAAAAGTTAAAAAATGTTTATAAAACTTTAAATTTTCACTCTAAACACATAAAAAAATAAGGAAAAAAGTTTTTTTATTAAAAATTATTAACAAATTTGCCTATTTAAAAGTTATTTTTTACCCTAAACATATTTTTGTATAAAAATGTTCGATATTATGAAAAATAAGGGTACTTTCCTTTTAAGCAAAATTTATATTTTTTGATATTCCTCGTATACCACTAAAAAAAAACGAATATTTGATAATTGATTTTAGGTTTTAGACCATTCAGAACTTTTTACAAAAAATAACTTTTTTCGTAAAATTAATAAAAAAACCATTTGATGCGAACTCAACCAGACACGCCGTATAATAGAGACAACCTAGAAGAGTGAAAGTTAAAAAATGTTTAAAAATCTTTAATTTTTTTGTAAATTTATTTTATTTTTAAAAGCAGTGCAAAAATTTAATTGGGTTAATTTGAAATTTTAGCAATTAAGTCGTATTTTATTGGATTGGGTCGCTAAAAATCTCGCCCAATTTAGTGCATCTAAAACACAATCGTGTTCATTGTGGCGGAAAAGGACATCGAATACTTATTCTTTGCTTATGGGCAGCCAAGTTCTGCAGAGCAGAGGCACAGTTAATCTTGTGAGCGTCACATTTGAGAATTACCTTAGCTGGCACATACACATATATCTATAGCCACGGCAGCTTTAAAAAACTTGGCTTTCTCTTTCAAACAAAAAAATATATATTTTTTTAAATTAATACACTTTGTATGTATCACAAATCCGATCCCGAATACTGAGCATTCTTGATTTTATCGTCTTATTAACGATCCTGTGCTTAAAGAGAGGCTTCCTTCTCTTGCCCATCGTAGGATTGTAGGGGATCTACCCTTTTTTAATAGGTAGGTACTTCCACGACTTTTTTCCGAGGAGTTGTTCAGAATACTTCCCCCACTTACAAATCCCAAGAAAGAAACTCGTAGTGCCGCACATATGCATCCTTATACGGTTCAATTGAACCAGCCCCAAACTTCCCACTTTGTTTGTTCTTCATCCCCAGAGTTTCTAGATAATGGAACCTGCTGCCTACGGAGGTCTTCCCTTTCCCTCCAAATCTTTAAGTCCCGTATCAACAAACTTCCTTTTACCTTGCTAAAGACACCCACGGTACTTTAGGAGTTAGGCGTTTAGCCTTCGTTGATTGCCCAAAAATAAAGCAGTTACCTTATTGTTAAAAAAATTGCAGCAGTTAAGAAAATAAAAATAATAAATAAAATTGCATCAAGAAAAATGACAGAAACTTTTAAAGTGTAAAAGCTTCTGGGAATTTTGAAATTTATTTTTAAGTTTTATAGTATGTCTTTTAAATTATCGCAATTTTCCCACGTGGTGTCTTTTTAAATATCAACACTTTAAATCATTCATCAAATAAAAATAGTATTCACCTTTCTATATTTAAATTTCGTACATCAAAACCAACTCGATAAGATAAAATCAGCGATATTGTTCAGCCATATGTCAACTTAAGCCAAGCATACGATTTTGCATTAAGTTTGATTTATATATTTTCACATAATAGATACAATGTCACCCATTGAGTAAACACAGATATCAAGTATCGAGTATAGGTAATCTCGTATTTGTGTACATATATGGGAAAAAGTATCAGGTGAAAACAAGTATAATAAGGTATTTATTTGTCGCAGAAGCTTTTAAAATAAAGTAAAATAACAAGATATACAGGGTGTAATTTAAATGATGACTGAAAATACAGGTTATGATTCCTAAGCTTATTTTAGGAAGAAAAGTTCGTATAACCATATTTCCTAAACCTCTTAACTTTTGAGATACAGAGTGTTAAAATTTCAAAAAAAAAAAATCTATATTTTTAAATATTCCAACTATTCTTTACCCAATTTTATTTTAATTTGGCAATATTATTAATAACATTAAGGGAGTTAATTATCCCTAAACTCATTACATTTAGTAAGTCCAGTGGCGGATCGAAGGATGAAGGATTATTTCCAACAAAAAGTACGCCAATGACTGTGTAAATGTGTATGAAATTTGGGTCCTTTTTTAGATTAAGCAAATAAATATTTTAAGACCATAAAAGAAGCATTGCGGATTTTTTTTCTTAAAGAAATTAGGTTTTATAATTTTTAATAGGCAATTATGTAACAAAAATAATAAATACTTATTTAAATAAGGTTTATATCCCGTATAATAGTTTTTACTAAAATAAGTGTTTTCGAAATTTTTTGTTTTTTTGAAAATTTTAACACCCTGTATCTTAAAAGTTAAGGTATTTAGGACATATGTTCATATAAACTTTTCTTTCTAAAGTAAGCTATACCCTGTGTTTTCGGCCATTAATTAAATTACACCCTGTACAGTTAAACGAGGGTTTATCTTTACAAAAAGAAGTTCTTGGATACATCAAGTTATAATTTTACACCTCCTAGCCTTTTGTATTTCTTGTCGTACAAAATTAATGGAAATTTTGTTTTGTTAAATGTATTTTGTAGTTTTTAAATCAGTTTTATCATCCTTTTTTATCTCTTGTGGACCCAAAGGTTCGACAAAAAGTATACGTTTTCTTATGAGCCACCCTCTATTTTAATCGCCATTAAAAATATTCTTTGAAATGCTTTACAAAAATACCACATTTTATTTATCTAAAACAGTTTTTAAAATCTTATTATCTAAATCTCAAGTATACTTTTTAATTGCAATAAGGTTTAGTACTAGTAGTCTATACGTATATAAATGCCAGGCGGTCATAACTTCTGTCTCACTTTCAATTATTCTCCTTTTTGTTGCTCGCACACCATTTAAACGACGCGTTTAGACAGCGATAGTTGATTGCCTTACTTGTATGACGCTTGTGGCTTGTTTACTATTGAATTGATCTTAAGGGGAGTTCTTCCAAAATGCTTCTAGTCCACTTTAACAAAATGTTCAGAAATAGGTAAAAACCGTTTATTTCAAGTAGAATTATATTTAATGTGTACATAGTTTAATTTTTTTAGAATAGAGTAGTACTAAAAGAAGAGTAAAAATATAATCCTGTAAATTATTTAAGCTTTTTTGGCAAAAATTATAAAATTAAATTTGAATAAGCATCTGTTTGGAACAACAAAACGAATAAGGTACATTTTGAAAAATACATTAAATAAATCTAATAATATTTTATCAGTAAAAAATTATGCCAATTAAAACAAACGTTTTTCAAAATTAAACACAAAAATCCAGACATTAAAGATAAATAGGAAAAATAAAATAATTTTAAATTAAATTCATTGAGAATCCAACGGATTCCACAGAACAAGGAACATGTCTTTTAAAGAAGATTGTCTATTTGAGTTGTCATTAACTTCTATATCTTTAGTGCTTTTTTTTAAAGCTGCATTTATGCTTATCCTTTTACTGTAATTCAAGATAAACTTTCAATAAAGCTTAAAAATTTCCAAGTTTAAGAGGTTTAGCGGGAGCTCCTTTGCGAATATTAGAAATATCTATATTTCTAATATTTTTACCACCTTTTCAGATAGAAAGGGACTTTTCAGTATTAATTCTATAATGTTTTTCTTTTCCCATTTTAAAAGGGAAACTAATTTATAAACAATATATATACCTTTAAATTTAAAAGTAAATTAACAAAATTTAACAAAAGTTTTATACAACTAGGCTTAACCATTAGGATTAAACTAGGCACAGTTTTTTTAAATCACGAGGTTAAAATACGGGTCGGTGATTGGCCAAATGGATAAGACCCACTTTGAAATGGCGCTGTCGATAGATAAGGTGAATATTGGAATGATACTTGATTTTTGAGCGTGTCGTTTATAAGATCAGAGCAGATTTGAAAAAAATAAATACAGATATGTCCCGGATAATATAAAAAATATATTTACATCTCGTATCTCTAACTTGATTTTGCTTAAAAGTGTATAAGACACATATAATATATGTACATATGTAAGCTTACTTCTGTAAATAAGAAAATAAAAGATTTGTATGGCCATATTTTTAAAACTATTAAAGATAAACATAATTAAAGTAGTGTTTTTTTAGACTCTTTGATACTATTTAATACCGGTGATACTATACAGGGTGTTTGATTAAAAATAACGAATATTTTAAGAAATAATCCAAACTAAACTACAAAATTGACCCAAGAAATTAATATAACTTGACACCTGGTATCTAGCAAGAATTACAGTACAAAATATAAGTTATAGAATTTCTTTTCCACCTATCGTCGGACTAAAGTTAAAAGTCAATAAGTACATTTTTTTATTCAAAGTTTAAATCCTTTTAAGTGATTTATAGTAAAAGTGTTTTTTAAAAATAAATTATAAGTAACATTTATTTTATGACATCCATAAATTTTTATTAAAATATTATACATAAAAAAAGAGAGTTTATCTTTTTTTCTTCATCACAAATTTTGTATAAAATCGTTGTTATACTCTGAACCATAAAATTAGTCACTTTGTACGTTTTACGTTTAAACCGACAAAATATTTAAGATCTTAGGCCTAAGACTTACACATACTTTTAAAATAAACCAATTTTTTATGTTTAAAACAATTTAAAGCTTGACATTAATAATAGAGGGTGTCCGACAATATGTTGACCCATACAGTGCATTTTTTTAATGCCCCCGATTTATTTTTTGAACGGATTAATTTAAAAAGTAAAACTGTGGGATATAAAAATGATGCATAACTACTATATTTTAGAGAGAAATTGACTGATGAAAATTTCAACATGGCGGCTGGGCGCCATCTTGAAAAAAAGTTAAATGGAAAGGGGGTCTTTTAACATTTCATTTTAAATCTACTGACGAGTACCTTATAGCTTCAAAAATTTTGTTCTAGAATTATAGTTTTCGTTAGAAGCTTTAAAATGATGTATCACAAGACCCCCCTCATTCTATTTAATTTTTGCCCAAGATGGCGCCCAGCCACCATCTTTAAATTTTCATCTGACAGTTTCACATTAAAATATAGTATTTTTATGCATCAATTTTATATCCCAAAGTTTTACTTTATTAAACTGATTCGTTATCAAGATGCGGTTCCCGCCGAAATCCTTATGTTTCTTTGGATTTCTGAGACACTTCTTAATTAAAATATTACACTTTTTTTTTAGCTAGTTTTATTATTGCATCTAGGTGGCCATGATGATTTGGCTGATGGCCATTAATTTAGGGACACGAGGTGATGTTAGCAAAATACATTGTTTAACGTTTAAAAACTGTAGCCGTATTTTTTTCTGTAACCTTGTCACTACTTTGTTTTTCGAAGAAAAAGTTTTAAAATTCTAAGTGTACGGCCAGACTAAAAAGAGACAAGCGTCAGGAGGAAGAATTTCATGCGAGCGATTTTTTTAAACCTGGGCCTTGGTTTTCGACTTAGAGAGTAGAAATTTCTGATTAAAAACCTTAAAACTAAACCTTAAAAAATATGTTTCGATTTAATTTAAAAAAAAGATACATTTCTATGACAATTAGAAGTAGGTAAGAGGGTAGAGAAACCCTTTCTCCCTAAGTCGAAAATCGTGCCCCTGATGTGTTTCCTTCTTAGCTCGGTGGAAAAATTTGTTTTACATAAAAAATATATAATAAGAAAAACTTACCAATTGGTTTTGGTAATGTAATACCAAAGTCCTGGTTTTCGACACTAGGCTTAAGGGAAAGGGAAACAGGAGGAATTTAGGGATGTTTAAATTATTATTACACAGAAAACATAACCGTTGGTGTAAACCGTAAAACTGCCGTCAAAACTTTATTTATTTTTTATCTCCGGTCAAAAAATTCTATCTACCGGAATATGCATTAAAATATAAAGTAAATAAATTATTTAAATTGCCAATTAAATTTGGGTAAGCGAAAATTAACATGCTGCCCTTAGAGAACGGGTAATGGGTAAAAATATAGTCGGGCACACTGTATACAGGGTGTTCAGTTAAGGTGTACACTATCTATATCTCAAGAACCCTTGACCTCAGCCAATTGGCAAAAAAAATTATAACAAAAATGGTAACGAGGAATCGTCCAAAAATATTTTAAACTTTGCAATGTGGCCGTAAGAGGGCGCAACTGTCAAAATAATAATACAAATTTAAAATTAGACCAAAATTTCCAAATTAAGATATAAGTTTGATAACGCCATTGGAAAGCTGAGTAAATTTTCTATGAATTCAGCGTAAACCAAATTTTAATTGGATCAATAATAAGGATGGGAAAACAAATGAATGTTGTCATATTTAAATCGCTATATCTTGAAAACTTCTTAACCAATTTTAATGAACAAGGTGTCATATGAAAGAATATTTTCATCTCTTTAATAAACTTTACAGTGACATAGTTAGTTATAAAAAATAAGTTAGATGGCGCTGTTCGCTGTTGTTAGAGTTTTCCTCAATTTTTTCTAAAATATCAAATGGATCGGTATACTTTACCTTACAAATTGTAAGAGTCAATAATAAAATTTACATTTCGGCGAAAACCGCATATCGATATCTTTATTCGTTTCGGAGTTATTGCCAAATAACTGGTGATAATAGAAGCAAAAACAAAAAAACGAGCTTATTTTATTTTTATTGTGTAAATTTCTTAACCAATTTTAATTAACAACATGTCAATATGAAAGACAATTTACAACAGACAAGTAACAAAAACAAAATTCTGAGAAAAATTGGCACTTATTTGATGTGTTCGAAATGCTTTCCATCATTCTGAATACAGCGGTGCAGCCTTTGTTGTGTTGACGATACAGCAGTTTCAATTTCCGCCACGGATATGCTGTTTATAGCCATTCTAATTCTCTCGATCATATTTTCTGGTGTTGTTGGTCGAGTTTTGTAAACGAGATCTTTTATTCTACCCCATAAATAAAAATCGAGACAAGTTAAGTCCGGAGACCTAGCTGGCCAAGGAAATAAACTTCCTTTTCCAATCCACCGGAAAGGAATTGCTGGTCAAGGTAGTGACGCACCTGGTTTGCAAAATGGGCAGGACACCCATCGTGTTGAAACCATAAATTTCTTCTTGTCGCGATGGTCACGTTTTCTAATAACTGTGGCATATCATCAATTAAAAACTGAAGGTATATTTCACCATTTAGAGCTCTATCAAAGATAAAAGGACCGATAATCTTTCCTTCAACAATTCCGCACCATACATTCACTGTCCAACGATGTTGATGGTCAACTTCACGCATCCAGTGAGGATTATTATCACTCCAGTAATGCATGTTGTGTAGGTTAACTGTACCATTGCTGGTAAATGGGGCTTCATCCGTCCATAGCACTTTATCCAAAAACGACGATCGTCCTTTATCATGTTAAGAAGCCAATGACAATAATTTAAGCGGTTGTCGAAATCCGTGTCCAGTAAAGCCTGGTGCAAAACAATATGATATGGATGCATGTTAAAATCCGTCAATATTTTATGAATGGAACCAACTGAAAGTCCCAAATCCCTGGAAATTTCGCGAATACTAGCATGTGGATCAACATTGATATAAGCTAAAACGTTTATGATATTCGTCTCATTTCTGACTCTGCGATACCTTATTTGAGCCGAATGTGGTTGGACTCTGCCCGTTTCTCTAAGTCGCCATGCTAAACGAGTAAACACGTGCCTGGAATGATGCGCCTGATTAGGGTACTGCCAAAGCATACTCTCTTGAAGCTCTGGCTGCATTTTGAAAACACTCAAAATACACACGTAACAGATGAAATGCTTCTTCATTTGTAAGCGGCATTTTACTTTAATAGCGGAAATAAGAAGAAAAATTACTTTAACAAGACAACAAACAAATCAAAATGACAGTTACTGCTTTTATTGCCATGACAACTAGACGCAATGTTTTTATTGTTTTTCATGGCTGGCTGTGACAGAACAAGAAGGCAAATAAAAAATAAGAACGCATTACCTCGTGGTTCGATATTAGTTACAATTAGTTCAAGTCAGTTAAAAATTTTTAATCTGGATATTAAGCAGACCTTTTATATGCTACAATTAAATCCATATTTCATTTATTTGTTAGATACTAACTACATTAAACTCGTTTTTTTATTTTTGCTTCTATTATCACCAGTTATTTGTCAATAACTCCGAAAACGAATAAAGATATCGATAAGCGGAAAAAATTGAGGAAAACTCTAACAACAGCGAACAGCGCCATCTAACTTATTTTTTTAATACTAACTTATGTCACTATAAAGAGTTTATTAAAAGAGATGAAAATATTCTTTCATATGACACCTTGTTCATTAAAATTGGTTAAGAAGTTTTCAAGATATAGCGATTTAAATATGACAACATTCATTTGTTTTCCCCATCCTTATTATTGATCAATTAAAATTTGGTTTAAGCCGAATTCATAGAAAATTTACTCAGCTTTCCAATGGCGTTATCAAACTTATATCTTTATTTGGAAATTTTGGTCGAATTTTAAATTTGTATTATTATTTTTGACAGTTGCGCCCTCTTACGGCCACATTGCAAAATTAAAAATATTTTGGACGATTCCTCGTTGCCTTTTTTGTTATAATTTTTTTTTTGCCAATTAGCTGGAGGTCAAGGGTTCTTGAGATATAGATAGTGTACACCCTTAACTGAACACCCTGTATAAAAAATTAAAATGTTTACGTTCTGGGCTTTACCTACTTAGTATTATGTCGTTATTTTCAGAGTAATTTTTACAAGTTTTAGCTCAATGTATAACCATTTAACTAAACCGTAAAGTTTTAGGGAAACCTCTATGCCCAGTATGAAGGGTTATCTTAAAGAAATGTAAAAATATTTAAAAATACCACTGATTTAAAACCTGTTTTTGGTTGATGCAACAAATGTTACTTTTTGCGGTTTGGAAATAATCCCATATGCGAGACAATTATGTACTAAACCTTAAAAAATATGTTTCGATTAAATTTAAAAAGATACATTTTTAAGCTATCTGGCCCCCTACATTTTAACTTAAGGAAATATATGGCGCATATTTTATAGAAAATACACCATCTTTATAACAGGGCAATATCCCTGTACCATTTTCACTCTTTAATCCTAAATTAGCGAGTATTCGCTATATTTCACTTACGTTTATATATTTTTTCCCCGTGTAAAAAGACATTTTATGGCTTAAAAAATAATAAACCTAATATTAAACATTTCAAGAGATACGAAAAAAGGCTAGGATATATTTCCAGTTTTTTTAAAGGCTTTTATACATAAGAACGAGTAACGAAGGTATAAAAAATTTGAGTGTCAGTTTTTTAAATTGTAAGCTTTCGCAACACTAAGTAGGTATTGATATTTCAGCATGGTCCTGTTAGGGTTTAACCTGGGAATATAATAACTTTAAATGAATAAGTATAAAACATATTAGATTGTACTGTTGATGAGTTGTGTTAAATAGTTTTCCTACGACCACATGTGTGAATAGCACACTGTTTTCATGCATAGAAGATGCCTTATATCACACTGGTGCTGCAAAGTCCTTTTTCTACAAGCGTTTAGAAAGCAGCACTTTTTCGCAAGCAAATTAGTTTGGAAAGTGTTAACTTTTTCCGCACTAGTGCGGAAAATAATTACTTTTTCGCACTAGTTATTGAAGTTGATAATTTGTTAGCCCTCCTATTATAGTTTACCACTAAAAAGGTACTTAATATGGGCGCCACCTAAAGTTATAAATAGTGGTGGTAAACTACGGAAGGGTAGTTCCTATAGGTAAACTAAAACAAAACAATCAGATTCCAACACAAAATGAAAAAGACAACATATAAAATATGCGTGTTCTTTATTTAAGAGGAATTTAATCTTGGTTTTAAAAAATGGTGTTAGTCAGTAAAAAAAAACATAAAAACACTCTAGCGCTTAACGTTTGCAAACATTATTACATCGCTTTAACAAAATATTACCAATTCAAATTAAAAATTTAAGTATCTAAATTACTGTACAATTTTGTTTTTTCGTTCAAGATGCAATATGTTGTTCTAGACAAATCAATATTAAACGGTGTACTTTAAAAGGTTTTAAATATGTGTAATTTCAAACTTATCTGAAATCCTCCATAGACTGAGTAGGGGCTCGAATGTGGCTTGTACAGAGCCTCTTTAAAAACGTCCACTAGATGTTGGAGTAGGATTTTCGCACTGGTTGCAGGCTGGGGCCTACAACTCCGGATTCAGACAAGTGGCATTCGCTGGTCGTAGATCATAAAGGGGGCAAGCTTGTGCGGTAGGTTTATGGCATGCCTCACATCAAGCAGGCAACTTAAATCTGGCTTCCTTTCCAAGTGTTAACGAAAGAAGCGAAGGGAATAGGTAGAAAAATAGAACCGGGCTTATCTAAAACAGTACCAAATTATTAAAACCAATTCAAAGACAACGTGTTTTTGAGGTTAGGTTTCGACATTCCAAGAAAAAGGTGAATTATGCAAAAATACTAACGCAAAATATAAGTATAGAAAAGACATACCTTTCAGGCTAAAGATGGACAAGAATTCATGATTTTTAACAGAGATTAATCGAAATTTTTATCAAACCACAAAATTGCCTTCTAATCGTAGCTCCGGTCTGACAAAAAGTGTCATTTGAAGTCTGTTAAATGTCCGACCAAAATTTGACCTTTGTCGAACCACTTCAGCGAATTTCGGCGAGTCGACTCTGAAAGGTTCTCGAAATCTGACGGCTACCAGGCCAAAGATTTAAAAAAGACATGTGAAATGTCGCTGCTTCCATTAAAACCATGGACTCGAGAAAGGTTCATATACCACAAAAATATTAACCGGTCACAAAAATCTCATTTGTAAAGGTTAACACTAACAGCTAGCGAAGCCTCCAGTAGATACATGCTCGAAGAAAAAATCAGGCTACCGCTACATGGTGTATTCCTTTTTATGCTCCAGAACCGCCCGGAACGACACCATGAGTGTTCCTTTTAAAAATTTTAACATTTTTTCATGTTGAAGAACCGTTCTTGACACTATTGACAGTTTAGAGAATGGTTCAGAACGATTCTACAAGGTAAAAGGAATACACTAACAGAGTACACCGTCACTCTAATGAAACGCTTGTCAGGCTCACAGGAGGTTCTAGGCCACAGGAACCTTTTAGCTTAGTTTGCGACATTAAGTCACTGCGCACTAGACGGCGCTAGGGGTACCAAATAAAATAAAATAATATGCTAGGAAAGCTGTTGTAATTAAATTCGCAAACTGCACTGTTACAAATTAAATAAAAAATAAACGTATTAGCCTAATTGTAGACAAAATTATTTTTTTTTACAACGAAGTTTAATGCATCATTTTGGAAATAGTCCTGTAAGCTCAGTCCTGTTTAAATCTATTTGACCAAAATTGGCAAACCTAGAGAAAACATATTTATCTATTAGCCCCTTAAAAATAAAAAGGATGGGCGTAACAGATAAAAAGGTATTATTAGTTAAAAAGTGTGCAAGTTTAATTTAGCCCACACTGTAGTTGAATAAAACCAAAGACACTGACAATGCTACATTTTTCGTCATCAGTTTGGACGCTGGTTAGACTGAATTAATGAAGCGGCAAATTATTCGTACTGTTTACGTGTGTACTCGATGGATTCCCGCTTCATAAATTCCCCGAAGCAAGCGTCCAAGCTAATGACCAAAAATTTAGCATTGTTTTGGGTGTCTATAGTGAAACTACAATTGTTTTTGATAAAACATAATTTAACAAAATTGTTATTTAAGTATAAACTCTTAGCCAAGACAATAACGGTTTAAAAAACGTGTATGGGATTATAAGTGTTAACGAATCATATTTTTTTTGCCTCAAAAATTTGTCACAAAAGCACCAACCTTCTTAAGAAAACTATAAGTGTAGCAGTAAATTTTTGTATTCAGTTCAAAATTTATTCGGTTATAACTTCTAACTGAGCCCTTTTATGCCCATTTTCACCGACTGTTTTAGGTGATCCTTAGCGCTAGGTAGAGAATATTTATATAGAAGTTATAGGCAACCAGGTTTTTGCCAAAAATCTTGAGTGATAAGTGATAACTTAAATATTACAATATAAAAGTTTCTAAAAGAGCAGAAAACTTAGGTAAAAAAGTGCCTGATTCCCGGAATTATAGTTCTAATATTTAGACTTTTAACTTAACGTTAAAAAACGGAATTCGCGCGATGGTTTCGGCACGCGCGATCCACCGCAGTGGTGAGCATAGGTTTTAAATAATTTCATTATGCAATTAAATATTAATTTAAGAAATTTGATAAAGTTCTAGTGCCATCTAGACACTTTAAGGAATGTAATTTCGAGCTAATAAAAGTTTTATCACCAATTTTAAAAAATATTTATTTGTTAATTATTTGTTTTTTCAAGGTTTTCGGTTATTTTAAAAGGCGGTATAAAAGTTTAATAATTGATCTATCAATTTGTTGCTTTGTGAGTGAAGATCTTCTCATTTAGGAACTTAATAAAGTTATGCATTTTTTTAAAGTTTATTATTTTGTTAAATTGTTTAAGTTACCACAATGGGATTTTATTTAAATAATAAGTGGTATGATGCTAATATGTAGGTTATATATCCCTAGGGTTATTTAACCTTAACCATGCGCTTTCCAATCACAAAAATATTTTCGAAAATAAGCAGTTGTGGGGTTATAAATTATAAGCAAAATATTTCTTACTCAATAATTTTATCTTTGTTACACATAACCTTACATAATTATCGTAAAAACATCCATTTAGTGCCTTTTCTTTTGTAAAAATATTTGACAGATTCGAAATCTGTCAGAAATTGACCAGAAAATCGTTTTAAAATCGTCTAAATATCCATGACATAACCAGCTTGTTCATTTTTTTCAGTTAAATATAACAGGCAGCTTTAAGTGGGCGGTTATATTTGACTGAAAAATATGAGCAAACAGGTTATGTCATGGATAGCTAGACGACTTTAAAAGGATTTTTGACCAATTTTTGACAGATTTCGAACCTGTCAAGTTTTTTTACAAAAAGAAAAGGCAGTAAACGGATGGTTTCACGATAATTATGTGGGGTAATGTGTAATAAACATAAATTTATTAAGTAAGAAATATTTTGCTTATGATTTATAACCCCAAAACTGCTTTTTTTTGAACATTTTTCTTGTGTTTGGCAAGCGCATGCTTACGGTTAAATAACCCTAGGGTTATATAACCTGCATGTTAGCATCATACCACTCATTGTTACTGGGTGGGGTAATGTGTAATACACATAAATTTATTAAGTAAGAAATATTTTGCTTATGATTTATAACCCCAAAACTGCTTTTTTTTGGACATTTTTTTGTGTTTGGAAAGCACATGATTACGGTTAAATAACCCTAGGGTTATATAACCTACATGTTAGCATCATACCACTCATTGTTACTGGGTGGGGTAATGTGTAATACACATAAATTTATTAAGTAAGAAATATTTTGCTTATGATTTATAACCCCAAAACTTCTTTTTTATACATTTTTTGTGTTTGGCAAGCGCATGATTACGGTTAAATAACCCTAGGGTTATATAACCTACATGTTAGCATCATACCACTCATTGTTACTGTTTAAACCACCAACCATAGTTTTGGGAGACTTTTAACTATTTTTCGCAGAAAATCATGTTTCTGACTAGACTATTAATAAATATTTGCACAAAATACAAAAGTTTTTAAAAAATTTGAGAGACAAGCACCATATTAACAACCTAGTATTTTGGCACTCAGAAAACCAAATAATATATTATTTACATTTTTGATTTTAAACCACAACTTCTTTTAAATGTTAGAAATAAATTGTATGAAAAAATAAATGTATCATCAGATAACCCGGTGTATTCAAAAACCATGTTTCAAAAGTTACTTATGCGGTGTGAAAAAAATGCTTTTTCGAACAGTTCGCAAGTATGCAAATATGCATAGATTATTTTTTCAAGTTTTAAAATATAAGTAACACCACTATTATATTTCATGTATTTTGGCCATATACATTTTTTCTTGATGTTTAGAAAAAAAAATAAAAATATGTCAGACAAATTTTTATTTAAATTAATTTTAATAAAAATATCCTGTACCCTAAATATTGCGTAAGGTCATGTCTAATTCCATGCATAAATTATGGTTTCGTAGACATAAATTTTTACTTTGCATGCGACAGTTTCACTGAAAGTGTAAAGTGATTTATGGTGCAAAGAATTACGATTTCAATTTATAAAGCTCTAATGTATACCGGGTGATGCATCGCCGGGCGGGACATAGGAAATCCCATGTAATTTTTAATGGGGTCGATTATTGGCTCCCTTAATTATTTTAGAGAAAAATTCTATTGAAGTTTATTGTTTATTATCTACGTCCATGATAAAAACTTTAGATTTGTCGGTTAACCCGTTTGCTAGTTAGATGCTAATATATTTTTAAAATTGTTACATTATAATCGCTTCATATTTATAAACAACAATAAAAATACCAGTTAGCGTGACATTACGTTGTCATTTTGATATACAAGGATAAAAATTACTATAATCTAGATGAGTTAAAAAAATGCTATTTCTGCAGAATGCAATAAAATTTCAATTTACCAGTTAGCCAATGTTTAGCCAATGTAAGATGACAATTTTATGAACGTCTGGGTTATTGTCTAGCAGTCAATGGAGGAATATTTAAAAATTTTCTTAAATCTTAAGTTTATTTCCAACATATTGTTCCGTATCACCTCGTATAAAAACACGTGTCTTCGTTTTTATACCTTTATTAACAATGGAACGTAACTATGGTTACAACAACGACAAAATCTTCACTTGTCAATGTCTCGAAGTTTACAGTACAAAAGCCGAATCTATACTAACTGATCGGAGGTTTCCCGTCGCCCTTTTATAGTATGGTGGAAGAGTAAAGAATGATCTAGAATATTCGAGAAATATCGTAAAAATTCTATAGTACAGGATGGCATAAAAGTTCTCAATGGATAATTCGGGCGTTTTCGGAAACCTTCGAAAGTGATGAAAGAACTTGGAAAAATTAAGGTAAATTATTTAAATAAATTAACAAGCTAAATTAAATGATCCTAACTCTCTAAAATTCTATAACCTAAACACATTTTTGAAAGTCTGTAACATGGCCTCCTTCCAAGTTTTGATCGTCTCGATCAAGTATCTTCATAGTCTTGATAACGGCTTAGCCTTTCTAGATGTACTACTTTCATCTTTGCCTGTGGACTCTTGTGTATACGGTACACCAGATCATTAGGCCGTGTCACCACTTTATATGGTCTCTCCCATGACTTCTGTAGTTTCGGTGAACGCCCCTTGGTTCTTCTCGGATTGTATACCAAACTTTTTCACCGACGACAAATCCCTGATGGTTAGCTTTCAAGTCGTAGCGGGATTTCATACGGTCACTTCCTCCCCTCCCTTCCCCAAAGTTTTATTTTTCATTTAATTAAATTTTATTGTCGAATTACAAATTTCGCAAGAATATCTATTTTTCTTTTCATTAAAGGCATCTAAAAGTCATGAATAAAAAAAAAAAATTAGAGTAAAACATGTTAATCTCACTATACTTTTTGAAAAAATATAGATAATTCTGCAAAATTTAAAATTTCACGAAAAAAACAAACATTTGCTGTTAGAACTGAGGGGTAATTCCTAGATATGCCAGTGAAATCAAACTGTAAATTATGCGAATGTAATATTCATGTCATTTATAAAAAAATTCGTGATCAAATAATGTTATTTTTGATAAATAGTATTAAGAAAGCAATATAATTTAAAAACTTAACACAAAAGTTTTACGTTTGCCAAAATATAATTTTTTAGGTCTCTCTTATACTCGAAAGTCGTTTAGAAAAAAATACTTCCTTCACAAGCTTGACATTTCTTTTGTTTTGACAAAATAAGTTCTTAAATCACAAGGAACAAAATGCGTGGTAGAAAGGCTGATTTAATTTCGTGACTGAGATACGAGTGTTCCTTAATCTTGGGAAAACGTGTTGAACCGAATTTTATTAAGGCAATTTTAGAGGAAAAGCAACAACTCCTAGCATCTGCTCTCGGCCGTTTTCCTAAAATAATTTCACCAAAACTCATTCGTTTTTCCATTTTACTGCCTAGCCAGATTACGTTTAATTCGGCAGTATGAACCTTCATCATCTGGGGATTATTTTTTAAATATTTTGATATTTATTTCAAATTACTGTATGTCTAACTGATACATAAAGTTAAAAAAATATGTATTTATAATTCCTGAATTGTCAAAGCTCCGCGCAAAGAGCTTTACAATAAAACTCTGTTTTTATTTATTTTTATTATGTAACACTTAAAAATAAGATAATCTGTTGCCTCATATGTATTTGTAAGTATATTTAATTAATATTTTATTTTATTTTAAAATAGAAATACAAAAAAAAGTATTTCAGCGGGTACAAGATTGTACAGGGTATTTTGAAACAAATGAAAACAATTTTAGGAGTTCTCACGCTCTTTTATAAAGACGGTTTGCCTCGTCAATTCTTAGCTAATCAAAGCTAAGCATTTTAGAAGTCTTTTGTGTCACAAGATACCGAATTTTTGTTTTATACCCTTTACAGGCAGGTAATGTTGCGGAAATAACATTAAATAAGCACTAAAATCTCTGAAAATAAAAAAATAAAAAAATAAATCACAAATCAAATTACTAACTATACACCATTAAAAACTTTACAAGTACAGAACCTGATGACGTATGGTCCGCTATGTTGCAAGGCTTACGAGACAACCGTACTAATCTACAGACCTCGGTGATTCTTTGTTGAAAACAAAAGGCATTGTTAAATATTGATCCCATGGGTTGAGTAGATCCAATCAGCTGTTTTAAGGTTCACTGGGATTTTGTTATTTTCTGAACACGTATGATAAATTTGGCCTTCTATAATCGGTTTCGTATAAACACAAAACATAACCCTTTTGCTTTTTTTGATCGTCCAGTTATTTTTAAAGGCTTTAACAACATTTAAGCTGTAAATAATCTATAAATGTCAAATTATTGTTTTTATACTTTTTCCCCTTGTAACTGATTTTGAGACTTCTGTTTAACCCAACTAACCCTGGCTTTAACCTAGGTCAGCCGGATCCAACCCAAGTTAAGGATCCGATCAATTTATGAACACGGGTAGAGACTGGCCGATCCTTTTTAAACTGGTTTCATGGATCAGGTAAACCCAAGATCAGTATTTGAAAAGGCCTAAAAAGAAGTGTGTGGTATAAATAAACATTAGTGTAATACGTTATCCATTAGGAAGATTTCACGGTACCAAATTGGCGAAAAATAAGGTTTTTATTTTATATCTCAAAAACGAAATGCGCCAACATAATAAAATTTCGCATATTTCTAGAAATAATGAAAGGGAGTAAAAAAACCTTCTTTTATTGTTCATGTTTACTTTATTTAAATAAAAAGCAACACAACACATAAAAATATTATTTCACTTGTTTTATTACTTTTTAATAAAAATACTTTCTAAATACCTTTAAATAATTACAATAAATTACATTTTTCTAAATTATTGCTTAAATTTTCGGCACATTTTTTTAAATTAATTTTTAAA
This sequence comes from Listronotus bonariensis, assembly GCA_014170235.1. Classification (NCBI taxonomy): domain Eukaryota; kingdom Metazoa; phylum Arthropoda; class Insecta; order Coleoptera; family Curculionidae; genus Listronotus; species Listronotus bonariensis. Next base: position 129,699 of record JACEGR010000894.1, on the reverse strand, counting down.
ATCTTTGGCTGTTTAAAAGTCAAAAATGTTTGTACAAATTAAAACAATGGACGCTATTTTTTTAAATTTAGCAATAAAACGAAAGATTTATAGCGATAATTTAACTTATTTATATTTTATATGTCTATGTGGATAAACCCACAAGTATTTAATTAAGTTACAAGGCATTTTTACAAAATTAAATAATATTGCCAAAGCTAACTAAATGTTTGTGCGCATTTTTAATTATCCTCTTATTAAAATCAAGTTTTCTACTTTATTAATTTTAGGAATGTAAAACACAAATAATCAAAACTACTTTTTAACAAGTTTAAGTACAATTTAGTGTACAATGCCCCTTCTGCGGCTTCTATTCCCTGAGCATCGAAGTGCTATATAAGAGTTTTCATCAATTACAATTTGCAAAGTGCATCATTATTTGATTTGAGTGATCAATCATGGTTTTCTAAGTTTTCAGCTGATAAGCTAAGTATTGTATATACTCTTGTCAAAACTAGAAAAGTATTAATACAATTAAAAGAAATATGCAGGGGTGGTCATAAGGGGGGAGGCCATGCCCCCTCCTTTCATGCCACATCCTTTGAAATCAAATATTTAATACATACCTAATGGCAAAAATGGCAATATAGGCATTTATTAATGATATGGGGACGAGGGTGAGTGGAATTGAAAAGTGGGAACCTATTTTCTTTTGATGCTTTTTAAAAATACGCTGGAGAAAAAAAACATGGTCAAGTCTGTTATAAATAACATAAAACAATAAAAAGAGTTAAGGACCTTTTTTTGTGGCCCTCCCTCGGAAAGTTGACATGACCGCCCTTGGAATCTTGTGGAATCATTTTAAGGGTTCGAAAAATTACTTTATAACCTAAGAATATTGAGTCAATATCTTTACCTACTACAAAATGGCGGTACACTAAAAAATATTTTAATACCAGATTTGAAAGGTCATATTTCCGAAACTAATATTATTAGAGAAATTTAATTTGTTCTTTTAAAGCTCTTTTAAAGATCGACCGCCATCTTATAGTAGGAAAAGGTATTCTGCCGTCCTACGGAAAAACACCGTTTGTTATATGGATTTTAAATTGCACATACGGTATTTTTATTAGACGGTAGTATTGACTTTATATTTAAGGGTTATAAAGTACTGGCCTTTAAGCTTTAAATTAATATGCCACAAAATTCCCTAGTAAAATAAACCAAACATTCCAAAATGCATCCATCACATTGACATTTAAATCTGTCATTGATATGTCGAACAATGTAGACCTTGCTCAACATACCTACTGTGGTTCTAAGATTTATTAGAATATACCGAACGGTTCAGATGGTTTAGATTTTAGGAGGGAAAGACGAAGTTTAGGTTCCCACTGTATATTAAAGTGGCTATCTGCAAAATCAACAGTTGTCATGTTTCTAATACACCATGTTGTTTTGCAACAGGAACTACAAATAAAATAATACGTTTATCTTACATTATTATTTTAAAAAATATGATTTTATCAAATTTAAATACTTACAAAAAAACCTTTTGTCTTTACCGCCTTTAAAATTATATTAATTACAGTAATATTTTTAAAAGCTTAATGCCGAATTACTTGGGATGTAACTTTAACCGTACCTTTTTGTGGGTTGTGACCTTAAATATTTTAACTTAAAAGGCTTTTATATAGAAACAAAATATGCCACAAATATTTTATTATAAGATTGTACAATAAGTCCCTAAATTTTAGCGGCTAAAAATATATATTAAATAGGTGTTTGTTTGTTAAAGAAATTATGCAAAAACCATGGTACTGTTTGCCAAACTGTATGTGCAGTTAGCCAAAAAAGTAAAAAAGTTTTAGGATATATATTTGTGCATGTCTAATATCCTTAAAAAATCGTTTTGACACTACAAATTTATTTATAAATGCCAATTTTTGAAAACTTTTTATTATTAGTAATTTCGTTACACTTTATTTGCTTATTTAAGGGGTAAATTGCTTAGGGCTTACACAAAATTAATAATTTACTGAATTTTAAAAACAAATTTTCTATGCTTTAAGTAATTTAGTCTTTTCTTCTTCTCGCGTGCGCAAAATTAAACTTTTTGCTCGCATTCTCACTTTTAAAAAGGTGTTTGATTGTTAGGTCAACAACAAATAAACGTCAAACCTGACAAATACTATTTGACGTTGTAAAATATTAAAATAAAAATAAATATATGTTTTTACTTTTTTAAAGACGCATAGAAAAAATAGTATTTCTGACACATGGGCAAAGTGTTATTCCCGCACTTTTACCTGAACTCAGTTACGCGTCGTTTGTCTAAACTGCTTTTGAGTGCGGGAAAGTATTACTTTGCGCACTTGTTGCACTTGTTGGGACCACAGCTATTACCTTTGATTTTCTTTTTAAGAGAACATTAAGGTTAAAAAAATTAAATGTGCGTTATAAAATGTTATATGATAAAAGTACAAATCATTTATTAGTACAACAAAAGCAGTTTAATAGTATTAAAAGATAGTATTTTATAAAACGAAACATAAATCATTTAAGATTAAAACGCCCAGTTTGGGGTAAAGGGGTTTTTAAAAATTGCCAAAATTGACCAATAATAAAAAAACTGCTTTTAACATTTTTAAATCCTTGCAATAAAAATAGGTCAAATGATAATTATACCTGACGTACGTGTTGCTGTGTCTTTTAAATATCTTCTTAAGAATACTATTTTGAATTCTATTTGTTTAAAATGCTCCTTATATACAAAGAGAAAATACCAGAAACTTGGATTTAAAATTAAAAAAAGAAAAGATTTTTGTTCTTAAAAAATCCGAAATATAGTTTAAAGAACTTATTAATGTCTATAATTTTTTAAATATACATAAAAAACATAACCAAAAAATAAATATAAAATTTCTGCTTTATAAACTTAAAAAAACCTAACAAAATAAGAGTACATTAGTTTCTTTTTCAACAACCTATTCTTTGAGCATTGGTTAACTGAATGGAATTTCTATCAATAACTCTTAACAGGACACATCATTTGTGATTCAAAATGCGGTTTGCTGTACTTGACATAAACTTTTTCTTATAAATTCTTAAAATATCGTAAATTGTGTGTATTAGTAATAAATTTTATGGATTTTTTTTCAAATAAGCTGAAGTTTTACCATAAGTTCCTTTATAGGATAAACATTTTTTTGTTTTATTTTTAATATATTTTTAACGAATTACAACCTAGGACTAACTAGAAATATCAAAATTTAATAAAAAATCGTCTTAAAATTTATTATTAATTTAAATTAAAAAATAGTAAAACCAAAAATATAAATAAAACTAAATTTTAATTTTGGCGCTATTTTTTAAAAATAACTTCTTTAATAAGTCTTTTTTATATTTAATTTATTTCAATAATAATAGGGTAGAGTGGGTACGGTTGTGACAATTTTCATTTGACGGCCAATTATTTTGTTATTGTGGCAGCTATACAAAATAAGTTTTATTTTATGAAGAGTACATTTGACTAGGTATAAATACAAAAAAATCGTATGGTAAAGTTATAGGACAGGGGCAAGTTTGAAAAAAAAAGAGAAAGTGTCACAACCGACCACACCCCAGGGGAGGTTGTGACAGGTAAGAGAAAGTTTGTTGACACGATACTAAAATACTTAAATATTTGGTGGGGTAAAGGAATGACCCTCGCCGGCAGTAAGTTGCACATTCTAAAAACTCCGAGGATTAAAGAACGAACAAAGTGGGAAGTTCAGTGGGGTGTCCAGTTGGACTATAAAGTGCGGCACCACAAGTTTCTCTATCGGGAACTGCAAGCATGGTAATTATACTGAACGATATTTTAGAGCAGAAGCCATGGAAGTATTTAAAAGGTAATCAATTCCTCACAGCGTCGGGGGCAAGACAAGAAAGCCTTTATGTAGGTAAATAAGGCAAACAGCTCTTCTCTGAATGGAATCCAGAATGCTGAGGGTTAAGAGGGACGCTATGCTCCAGATATGAAAACAATATTCCAAAGGAACTCAGATTTAGGACACATACAGTGTCTATAAAATAGAAGGGGAATTTGTTTATCGCGTTTTCGAATATACCACAACACATATATGCGATAAATTTATTTCATTTTGCAACTTTTCGTTATGATGTTCCTCATTTTACTTTTGTATAAGCTTTTTTATATTTTCCTATTTTTCATTGGCCTCTTGCTGCTTTTCTTTAACGTTTTTCTAGCATCATAAAGCAAAAAAAAACAGTGTCACAATCGTACCCAAGGCACTTTTTCGCAAAAAATATTATAATTATTACAGCAATATAAAATAACTTACGTACAAAGTAAGCACTGCTATAGGTAATCACTAATGTTTGACTAATATAAAAGACAATTGTAGTTTCACTAACTACAGTTGTCTTTGCTTATATAAAAAAAATCATTATTGTATCTGTACACATATTACAACAATCACTAAAGAAATTTAACAAAAATACTTACTTGTAAAGGTTATAAAGTAATGAGCCTCTGCTAATGTCAACGTGGCCCTTTGTTGATGCAATTCTGTAAAACATGTTAAGACCCGCATGGCGCTCCTCTCTTCCTTTCGCTAATATTGCGACTGTCACAACCGCACCTTGTCACAATAGTACCCAGTCTACCTTGCTTTTTTTTCTTAGGACAAAAATAAAATGGTTCTCTGACAGTAAGAAAAATTTAATTGTATTTATATTAAAATACAAAAAAAAAAAAAAACAAAAAATAATAAATCCCTATAGTCGACACTTTACTTTAAAGTACAAGTCGCTTCTTTATTATTTCCTGAAAATTGCTAAAGCGCTGTGAATATAAAAATTCCATCAATGACCATTTTCAGGACACATCATTTGTTTTGTTTCAGAGGTCAATTTCAGTGGTTCAAAGTGTTTGTCAGCTTTGATAAGCACGGATTTTCTCTTGGGACAACTGGAGGTTTTCCATAAAAAACTTATTGGTGACTGATACGAAATTTTTTTATTTATGTTTATATTTTTTTAATTTTTGCATATCCTTAAACTTATTAAACACTAATTCAAGTTCATTCAAGTGTGAAGAAACCCTAACATGTACGAGGGTGTGCAAAATTGGGCGTTTTTATGGGTTACCTCAGTTATAACTGGAGGTATTAAAAATCCGATGTAGGTGTTATGGGCTCGATTTTGGAGAAACCTAAAATGACGTAGTTAAAATTTTAATAAAATTAAATATGTTAACGATACGAGGGAAATTGAAAAATTATCGTTTTTTGATCCTACCCTACATATCATTTAATACAAGAAATAGCAGTACGAATAGTGTACGTAAAATCTACAGAACGAATTTGATTTTTTATACAGGGTTGCGCCAAAAGTTACGATGCTAACTTGATGTTTTCCTTATGGAAGACCCTTTGTATTTTTTAAACTAATTATTAGCTGTAGTCACTACGATAACAAATATATAACATCATATCATTTACACTTGTAGTTTTTAAATATTTAAATTTGAATAATTGTTTTTGGGCGTACCCGTATAAACACCTAACAATGTTTTATATTTGTTATCAGTAGTGACAAAGGCTATTAATTAGTAAAAATATACAGGGTGTTCCATAAAAAAATATCAATTTGGCACCGTAACTTTTAACGCAATCCTGCATAAAAATCAAACACTGTCTGTAGATTTTACGTAAGAAGTTCTACAAAAATTGTTTTTATGATTTTTTACAATTATTTTTGTATTATGGATATGTGAAGTAAAATTAAAAATTTAAATTTTTCAATTTCCTCTGGTATGTCTTGGATAAAGAATTTTTTAAAATTCTAACTACGCCATGTTTAGTTTCTCCAAAAATTAAGCCCATAACACCTACATTGGTTTTTAATAACTCCAGTAATAACTGAGATAGTCCATAAAAACGCCCAATTTTGCCCACCCTGTACTATAAAACGATTTAAAAAGACTCGAATATTTTTTCTTAGTTATATAAAAAATATTGTTAAACAATAAAAAAATTCTGTTAAAGCTACAGACCTTAATAATAATGTTAGGTGATAGCGCATGAAACATTTTAATTTTCCATATGATTAACATGGAAAAGCTTGTTTTTTAAGTATAGAATTTTGTAATTCTGTAATTGTTTATTAAAAAGGCTAGACCAAATAAATCTCTTGTATAAAATTAAACGCTCTACAAAAAGCTCTCTTATAATTTTTTTTATAAACCGACGCGTTTTTAAATTTTTTAACTTTAAATTAAATGTATAATATTTTTTTAATTTTTTTCCAATTTATCAAAAAAAAATATTTTAAATTTTTGAATGTTAGGAATAAAAGATATGTAAAACCAGAAAAAAAATAAAATTCGAAAAGTTTAGAAAATTTGCCAAAATTTTCGAGAAACTATATTTTTGTCAAAAAATTTGAAAAAAACGCGTCGGTATATATAAGAGGTGGTTTTTGTAGAGCCTTCAAGTTAAGAAAATGATTTGTTTCAGACTTTTAATAAACCATTAAAGAGTTATAAAATTCTAAACTCAAAAAACATGCTATCAACAAACAGGTATAGTTTTAGCTTTTTTAATGTAATAGCCTTAATTTAACACAGCCTGTACATGTTAATCATATAAAAAATTAAAATGTATTATGCACACTCTCTCAATATTAATAATAAAGGCTGTGGCTTTTTACGTCACTTTGTTTTCCTCTTTTACAACAATATTTTTTGTATAACTAAGAAAAAACCAGTCTAATGTACTAGGTAGTTGCAAAGTAAGGAGTATTATAATTTACCATTTTTACAGTACCGCATTTACATATTTGCCGCCCGTAGGCTATTAATTTTCGCCCCTAATTGATGATTTTGAAGAGCAAAAAAAAAACCAAAAAGGTCCTCTCCTAACTTTTATTTCTACGTACAAGATGAAAATTGACATCAACTACTAAACAATTAATGAAGTACAAAATCTGCCGCCCCCTAAAAACGCCGCCCTAGGGCCCTAGGGGCGACCGTTTTTGAGATATTTCAGATTAAACATTTTTTTCATACAAAATAGAGTAAGAGCTCGTGAGCGGCAGACCTTCAGTCATTTTGTAAAAGCTGGAAGTTTGTCAATGCATGCTCCCAACATAGGTAGAAGTAATGGTAGATTGTGAAGTTTGACTCATAGTGGCTTTGGCAGGTACGAGGTACCATAGGTTAATTAATTGAAACAAAAACTTCGTTATTTTGTAAATGCTAAATTTTATATATGATTCTTGGGTAACTATAAGAAGATATTTTTCCAATCGGCAGACAGTTTTGACATTTTCAACCCTTGGCAGACAAACATTTTGGAGTGACTCAATGGTCCGACCATGTACAATATTTTTGTTATTTAACAAGATATGACAAAAGTCTTATATAAGAGTCGTAGGTTTTTTAATTAGGCATGTACTTAAAATATTTTGATGTATACAGAGTGTTCCAAAACTTTTTTTTAAATTAACCTTAAAGCAATAACTTTTTTTTGACACTCTGTATACATCAAAATATTTTTAGGGCATTCTCATTCGGAAACCCTACAAATCTCATATAACACTTTTTGTTATGTCTTGTCAAATAACAGAAATATTGGTCTTTATCGGACTATTGGACCAACCCAAAATATTTGTCTGTCAATGGGTTGAAAGTATCAAAACTGTCTGGCGACTAAGGAAATATCTTCTAATAGGTACCCAAGTAACATAATGTAAAATTTAGCATTTACAAAATGCCAAAACCTAAGTTTCAATTTAATAACCTTTGGCACCTGGTACCTGCCAAAGCCACTATGAGTCAAACTTCATAGTCTACCATCGCTTCTACCTATGTTGGGAGCATGTGCTGACAAACTTTCAGCTTTACAAAATGACGAAGGTCTGCCGCTTACGGGCTCTTGGACTAAAAGTTTTCCATTGTATTCATTAACGCTTTATCTAGGCCACCTGGTAGTGTCCAAAAGATCTGCACAAATGCTACCACAAGTTCTTTGGGCCAAAATACATCCATCTAATACGATCTATCTTAGTCCAAAAGGTTGCTGGTTTGCGAGATACAAGGGGCCAAATTTTCCAATTATTTTTTTGACTTAAACACCCTGTATCTCCCAAACCAGCAACCTTTCGACCTTTTAAGATAAATTGCATTAAATCGTTGTATTTTGGCCCAAAGAATTTGTGGTGGCATTTTGTACAGACCGTTTGGACACTACTAAGTGGCCTAAATAAAGCGTGATTGAATGTAATGGCAAACTTGGGTATGAAATAAAAGGTGTTATTTGAAATTTCCCAAAAACGGCTGCTCGTAGCGATATTTATTAGATGTAATTTTTGGTGCCAAAAATATGGAAGAATATTAATTATTTACTAAAATTTTAATATAGCCAGGTAAAAAAAATATGACACTGCAGGTGGCTCCCTCTACATTTTACAACAAAAACATTAGCATAGTTTGATTCCTTCTCCTAAAAACCTTTTATTACTGAATTTTGAAAAAAAATTTTATAGTAATTATAATATTTTAAAATAACTAGAATGAAATTAAAACTTTGACACTCTTATCTTGCAAACGATCAACTTTTTGACAAAGGTAAACTGGGTTAGATCGTCGTATTTTAGTCCAAATAATTTGTGGTAGCATTTTGTACAGACCTTTAGAGACACCCTGTATATTTATATACTGCTACTGAGCAGGTTTTATTAGCGACTTTTATACAAAAATGTAAGGTTTTTAGATATTTAGAATTTTTAAAAATGTATTACAAAAACAAAAAGTTTTACATAAGCTACCTTACTTGGGGCGGACATTTATATAATATTACATTGCTAAATTATAAACTTTGCCAAAGTGTTTAGAAACTAATATTTATTATTAGTTACCTCTAGATGCAATTTAGTAGCTTAATTTAAACGAAAAATCCTGTATATTTGTCCATTTTTGGATTTTACGAATAAAAATAAAGTAGATTTTTATAGTAATCCCTATACCAAAAGTGTAAGATTTATAAAGTATTTAAAAATTTTGCAAAATTTATACCCTGTATATTTCGAAATTAAAATACGAATTTTTTTATGTGGGTATATCTCCGGTTTTAAGCTGGATATGCCTAAATAGGTTAATAAAATTTACCTCCTTATTTATTTACGCAAATATTATTAACTAAAAGTGGCATAGTAAATGAGGTATAGTTTAAAAACACCTAGTTTTTACCCTGTATGTTTTGACGGTTTTAACATGTGTTTATATCTTTGGTGTAAGTCTGCACTATATTAATTTAAAAATTAAGAAATCTAAACCCTTTGTTCTAATTTTATTATGAAAAATCCAATTTCTGGTGTTTGTGCATTTTAGACAACTTAATAATTTTTTATGGTGCGACGCCACTGCCGTAAGAAATATTCCATATCATAAAAATAAATTAAAAATCATAGCAGCTACTTAAAATCTCAACTAAGCAAATATCCAACTTTGAGACTTTATACTCTAAAACTAGAGACGATCGGGCATTGTGCTTAAATGAAAATTTAATCAGGGCGTCGAGATCCACAACACATAACTTTTAAAAAATTAAGCGGGGTCCTTTAAAAGTGATTTTAAAATTATGCCTTACATCGTTATCTCCAAAAATAAAATTATTTGTTTGTTTTTACAACAATACCTTAAAAATAAAATTAAACTAATTAATTTAGATGATGTCCATTAGGCAAAACTTCACAAGTACATTCAAATAAATCTCGCTGACTGTTTGATCTACACTCCTGGACAAAAAAAAACCGGCAAAAAGGGTTTTGTTAAAATTCAATCTTAAATAACTTTTTAGATTTTTAACAGATTATAATTATTTTTTCGTTCAGTGGTAGCTTCTTTCATAAGGATAATTTTTTTTATATGTGGATTGCAAAAAGTTTCATAGGATTAGGTGGATTACGAGAGAAGAGCCAAATGTTGTATTTTGACCCAAATTTTTAAACACCCTATGGATAATTAAAAGTTACAATTTTTTACCAGTGTATTGAATTTTTAAGCCCCATCTTTTCTTATCATTTTCGTTTTTTATTTATATCGGTATCTCTAAAAGGAAACAAATATTTTTGAAAAATATTTTGAAGACTATTAAAAAAGTGCTTCATATGATATACGTACTTATCTTTATTACTTTTGAAGATATGACCTTTCAAATCTTAAGTTTTCTCAATATATTTGCATTATAGGGTATATTACGACCATCATAATTAAATTGCATTGTTTTCTTACACATCTGTATTTCCTTTTAGAATGGAGATATCCATATAAATTAAAAACAGAAACGGTTTAAAAAGATAATGCTAAAATCCAATATATTGAAAAAAAAACTTGTAACGGTAAATTATTCTACAGGATTTTCAAAAATTGGGTCAAAAATACAACATTTGGGTCTTCCCTGTATAACACCCAATCCTATAAAACTTTTTGTCATTTCCATACTAAATAATAATTTTGATGAAAGAAGCTACAACTAAACAAAAGGTAATTGAAATGGGCAAAAACCAAAAAGTTATTTAATTAAATTTGAACAAAATTTTGTTTGTCTTTTTTTTGACCACGAAGTGTATTCTTAGTCATGACCACGCCTGACCAGGTAATCTTTTATCAGAATTTATGATAGCATATTCAAGATAAAAAATCAAGCTTATTATTTTCTTGACCATCATCTAGAGGATGGTGAAGCTAATAAGCTTTCACATGTTTTTATGCCATCGTTTTACGTAGTATATAAAAATAATTTTTTTCACGATCGTTAAAAAATGCTGTTTTTTAATCGTTAACATGAAGTTAAAGTACTTCATTCTAGTACGCTACATAAAGTTTTAAAAAAGTAACTTTTTTAGCAGTTCGAAGCTTTTTTTTCACTTTGAATTAGTGTTTTGTTTCAATGCCTACTACAATAACCTTAAATTTCAATTAATGCAATGTAACAGTAAACACGACATCAACCAAACCAAACGGTCAAGTTACCTTTGATTTCGTCATTATTTCTTTTAGTTCATGCCGCACTAACTCAGAACTAACCAGTTTGCAAATAAATTTAATAGAAATTATTGAAAATTAATAGTAATAATAAATTTGGCTGACTGAGAAATTGAAAAGAAATTTATACTGTTTTAGTATTATTTCTACAAAAAGTAAGTACATACCATTTTCTAAAATTAAATAATAAATGCATGGTTGTGAAGAGGATAATTGCCTCTTAAAAAATAAGGAGGCTATAATTTTTTGTTGCAATATAATGGCTGTGCTGCAAAAAATTAAATTAATAAGTTTAGATAAATAGAACATGTATTTAATGGTATTTTGGGAAATTTTTATTCGGTCGTGGAAAAAATATAGTATGTAACACATGCATAAAGTGTCTTCTTTTTACTTATGGGATTGCCGCATTCGCCTAACGGCTCGTGGTGTCAAACTTCCCATTACTTGCCTATTAGGAAATTTCTGCCGCCTATAGAAAAATGTATATAGGTAGACTAAACAAAAATGTAAAATTAGCACAAAGCGGCTTTAAATAAACAAGGAAAAAAACAAAAAGACCAAACTTCTTACCGACAAGTTAAAGTGCAATTTAGTTAACAATAACCTTTTAGCGGCCTTAATCTTCTGAACATGGCTGAACATATAGAGTTTCCATCAATAACCATTTACAGAACGTATCATTTGTTTAGTATGAATGGCCAATCGCAGTTATTCAACGTTCTGTCCGATGGGGCTAGCACGGATTTTCAGGGAAGTGATGGAAACTGTATGTAGAATATTATGGAGATTTTGAACAAACGAAAATTATTACCTACTAGATTAAACTCCTCTAATTTTAACGTATCTGGTAGCAGTAACCTACCGGGTGTCAAAGATTTTATTAGACAAGCCATTACTCCAAGAGTCCTAAAGTATTAGGTATATCAAAATGAAACTTGGTATAGTTGGGGCTAGACATAATTTATTTTAAAAGCAGTGCTGCAAAATGGGTAAAAAATCATATTTTAAACAAACCGTTTTGTGAGAAATGACTTTGTAAGCAAAAAATATTAAACCCGACGAGTTTCTAATTCCTCACGCCACGTGTCAGGTCTTATGGCAGGGCAGAGACGAAATAAGAGATTTTTTTCGTAAAGTTCGTTATACGTGTTTAAGCAATATTTTTTTATTTATCTAAAAAATATGTAATTAGGTTCTTTAAGTGGTTATGTGATTTCAAAAAGGTTAGTTTACTTGGTCATTTATTGTGTACTTTGGGGCATTGCTTTTAAAATAAATAAGATCTGTCTTCAACTTTAAAGGTAATAGGTTTTGGCATAATATTTACTTTTCAGTTCCTTTTGGTTTATCCAAAAATGTCTTCAATTTTAAACTTTTAAATGCAACACCATGTATACAACAACTAGAAGCCCAAATTTTATAAAACTAGCTCAAACAGTAATAAAGATAGGAAGGTCTAAAAGTCGTTAATTTCCGACTGACTGACTGACATATAGATAAAATACCTAACCCACTTCCAAATGACCTAGAATGATGGAATTTGGAATCTAGCTCGGTAATTGTGTGTAAGCGTAGGAAACATGCTTGGCTGTGGGCTTCGTCTCAAAAAAAATGGTAATCTAAATGAGTGCCAATTTCTGTACAAAATCCCAATTTGTGTGAGATCTTAAGGCCAGTTTAATCTGAATTAAAAAAACTATATATATTTAAATATGTTGAATAACATTATAAAATGACTGATGTAATAAAAACTGGTCAAGGCAAATTTAACCTACTTTAAGATCTCAAACATATTTGGATTTTGTACAAAACTTGGCACTCATTTAAATTTCCATTCTTTTTGCGACAAAGCCCACAGCCAAGCATTATTTTGTATTGAACTTGGCTTTACTTAAATATATATAAAACATATACCTTTATGCACATATTAGCACATATTTTTCACTATGGTTTTTGTCTCTATATTATTTCTGCATATTGCTAACATCAGATAAGTAGTTTTTCTTAACTGAAATACGGCAATTAGTTCCTAAATATACAACTTTAATCTCTTGTTTAATATGATGTTTTCGGAATATTTTAGGATATATATTTAAAAACATCCTAAGCAATTAATTTTGACATAAAAAAAACCTAATTAACTTTGGACGCTCATTTACATTTTAACAGACTGCTACTATATAAGATTTTTTTTAGAAATACCTTTTTTTAATATCCTTATAATAACGTACATTTTAAAAGAAAAAAAATCAAGCAAGGCGTGATATTAATAGTTTTAATAGTGCACGTGCCTAATATAAAACAATAAATGCAACTTATTTAAATGAAAACCAAATATAATAAAACGGATGTAGAAGTAAAAGACTTCAAAAAGAAAGTCTTTATTGTAATGTCCCTTGGCTTCTTATCTACCCACCTATATTACAACAGCGTCTTATTATATTTAAAGTACCTATTATTGTCATTTATAGCTCAGGGCGGAATAGCAGTAGAAATGGTAATAAAAAATCCTTACATCAAACTATTGGTATAATTATAAATATGTAACAAAAACACTTTCGGACCAAAATAATGCGTTCGGGGTGAAAGCGCGCAGTTTTTAAGAGTAAAAATCTTTTTTGCATTTTAAAGCTAAACAATAAATCCTATTTAAAAAGGTAAATGTTAAAGTTGTTGACATTAAAAAACCCACAGCTATTTTTACCCTAACCTCATAAGTTTGAGAGAAAAGTAGAATTAACCTGTTTTTTCGGTTTTTAATTTTTATCTTTTACAAAAATAGTTTAATAAAAATTTAAATAAAACAAATATACTTTATACTATTCTAAATATACTGTTTTTTAATCAATAAATATGCAGTTATTATAAAAACTTATAAAAACAAAAGGTAAAAATTATTAATCGCCAATTTAATTCATTTTTTTAAATCAAAAATGGTCCGGTAAGTGCTTATTTTTTTCATTTTTTTTGTCAATTTTTAACAAATACAATAGAAAGTATATACCTAAATTAAAAAAAAGGAAAAAATAAAAAACAAAACATTTTGACATTTTTCATTATACTCGTACATTGTGTTTCTTTTGCCAAAAAATAAATATGATTTAGTTTAATTGTAATTCGGACAAATTTTTACATTTAATAAAGTTTAGAAACATTTTTAAATGCGAAAGTTTGATTACAGTTATACAGTGTGACCGAGGATGGGCGTAACAAAAGGACAAATTGAACACCATTTTTTGAATTTTAAATCAGCACTTTGGGAAAATTGGTGGCATAGTTCAAAACTAAAAAATACAAACTAAAGGTGGGAAAAATGACCCAGAGAAAGGTACTTTTCTTTTGAAAAATTCGACAAAATATTGTAAAGAATTACATTTATATGTTTAAATTTAACCGTAAAAGTTAAAGCAATAAAGTAAACAAAAAAGTTTTTGGCAATTCTTATAGTTTAAAATAAAAACCTATTAGTAGGCCTTAAGAAATAAAATTTAAAATAAAATTAAAATATTTTAAATATTATGGCAAAGTTGCTTCGCAGTGTCGAGTATTAAGGTGCAAAACATGTAAAAAATTCACAATAAACATTTTTTTGGCTTAACCACAAATTTTAACGTAAAATTTAATTCTCTACAACATTTTCTTATACAGTTTTGTTCTATTTTTAAAAATAAAAATACTTTATATTAGGTAATTTTTTAATAGTTTTAGTTAAAACCAATAGGAGCAAACTTATGTACTTCTTTGTTTTGAACCATGCGAGCAGTTTTCCCAAAATGCAAATTTAAGATTAATTTTTTTCTATTTGCCCTCGTGTAAAACCCATCCTGGAACACACTGTATACCTGTAATCCTACCCACACAATAAAATTGTTTCTAAAATTTACAAAATTTTTAAAAATTCTCCAAAATTACAATATATAAATAATATTAATTCTTCGACGAAATTAACATAATTTTCGAGTATAATGAAAAATGTCAATAGCTTGTCTTTTCATTTTTCTACAATTTTTTTTAAAATAAAGTTTATATTTTTTATATTGTATTTATAAAAAGATGACACAAAAATGAAACCAATAAACTCTTAACAGACCATTTTTTGACGTAAAAAGAAAACGAATAAAAATGGCGGTTGAAAAATTACAATTTTTTTAAAATAAGAGTTCATAATAACGAGTGCATTTAAAAAATATAGTATATTTAGAATACCATAAAGTATATTTGCTTTCAATTTCAGCTTAATCAAACTATTTTTGTAAAAGGTAAAAATTACCAACCGACAAAACGTTTTTTTTCTACTTTTCTCAAAAATTTTTGAGAATAGGGTAAAACTGGTTATTACGTAAGATGTAGGTTTTTATTGTCGATAACTTTTACATTTAAGTTTTTTCCATAGGATTTATTGTTTAGCTTGTAATTGCAAAAAGCATTTTAACCTTTAAAAAACACTAACCTTCATGGCTATGATACATTTAACAAATACCAATAGTTTGCTGTAAGCAAATTTTTTCTGCCATCAGGTATTCCGCCTGGACTATTATTGTGTTGCAGATATATTATTTTGTACAGTTTAAAGTTTATCTTGTACAGATGGTTAAATGTTTTTAAGTGTTAAGAACATACTTACTACTATCTACTTCTTGGAAAATTGTAGTGTAGGGTCGTCCTATTCTGGTATCTGTATGTGGCAATAACGTAGCTAGGTCAGCAGGGTCCCTGGGGCAAAAACTAAAGTAGGGCCCTAATTATAAAGAGTGATCATCCTAAAATATTTTGAGAGCTTTGCATGGTACACGGTGGCTCGACCTTGTGGTTGCGTTAAGAAATTAAGAAAGTAAACAACGTTACCTGCTGGGACGGTGTTAAATTATTTTAAAAAGTCAAGCGTATTGAAGTTTATAAAATACTGTTGAACAACTCTAAACAGAATTATCAATGGTCTAATTCACAAATATTAAAGTGTTTTTTTTCAGAAAAGTAAGTTGGATAAACTACCATATATTTATATACAAGAACTTTTATATGCACACAAGTGGCAAGTAAAATATTTAAACTTAAAGCTGCAAGCTGCATTTTTTATTTGTGTTATGTACCTTTAGACTAGAATTATGGCACATTTTTACTTTTAAAGTTCATAAACCTTAAAATTATTTGTACTTACAAAATCTTTGAACTAGACCATCGATAAACAGTCTTTAAGTAGTTTTGTATCACGCTGACATTTGAAAAGTAAACAATTTTTATTTAAAGTGCTTTAAAGCTGTTTGTAGCAAAACAATAAATTTAAAGTATCTCTATAGCAAACATTCGCTATTATGCCTTTAACTATAAACTTTAGCGAGTTAAGAAGCTAACGATTATCCACTTTTGCCACGCCCGAACTATTAATTCCAAAGTTTTCAAGTGTGTTCGCTCGCTCAGACAGCAACAGCAATATCCTTTAACAAGGACTTGTTATACTATTAAAAGTAAAAGGTATTTAGCGTTATTTTATGCTTAGGTAGTTGAATATTACAAAGTAATAGCTTAAGCTACACATGATTCATTCAAAAAATTATAATATAAACAAACCCTTTTGTGAAAAATGACCTTGCAGTAAAAATAATATACCACCCGAGTTACTGGTTCCTCACGCTACGCGTCTGGTTTTATGGTAGGACAGAGATGAAATAGGATAATTTTTTTAAGGTACGTAATTCGTGTTTTAGCAATGTTTTTTTAAAGCCATGTGCTTTCGAAAAGGTTTGTTATGATTTTTATGTACTTTGCCGCATTGCTATCAGAATGAATTATGTCTAGCTTAAACTATAATAAAAAGTTAACTAAAGAAAATTTGCTAATTGAATTATAATATATAGAGATAAAAAGTTCTTTAACCATTTTATACGTATTATCTATGTATCCTTAGCTCAACAACTTTTAAAGACAATAAAAAAGACTATGTTTGATATAACTATATTTAATAGTTTTGGAAATATTTAAATCTAAAAAATCTTTTTGAATTTCTATTAAAAACATGTTAAACTTATATATATATATATATATATATATATATATATATATATATATATATATATATATATATATATATATATAAATTTTATTTATATTATCGAATACAAAACTGATGTGATTCTACATGCTAAAATGATGGTACAGCTCGAGACATTTTCCCAATTTTTATTAAAAGTTTGTTATTAAGGAGAGCAATAATAAATACAATAAAATAAACGAACGCGTTATAAAAGGTGTTTTAAAATTAAGTAGGGCACTGGGCAGCTGTAAATTTTATAAGAATTCACGAAGTCCCAAGTTTGCAAAATTGCTTTTTTTGTTTTCCCCACATGGGTGTATTAGCTAAATCAATTTTTTGCAATTTTTATTAAAAGTGAAATATTTTATAAATTAAAGAGGGTTATAAAAAAACAGTGCATTTTTACCAATTTGATAAATTAAATTGGGATAATTTTATTTAAAACCAAGACAAAAACCCTAAAATAAAAATCACTGTACTTGGTTAAAATAATGAGAAAAAAGGCAATTAAAAAATTGTACGGCAAGTTCAAAAATTAGTTGACGTAAAATGGGCAGCAGAAAATTTTAAGAATATTTACAGACTGTTTTCTTGTTGCAGCTAACATTAAGGGACCTATTTATAACCTTATTTCATAAAAAGAAAAGTTTATATAGGTCCAGATACCTATGCAATGTTTACAAGATACAAGTAACTTTTTTAAAAAATCAGTATTTTAATAATTTAACATACTAAGTCCAGTGGCTTCTTAAACAGCACCTAGTATTTCCGATAAGATAAATGTACGCCAATTATTTTTTTGTATTTTATTTAAATCACATACCAAAATATATCACTTTTGTTTTTATTTTTTTTGTATCTTACTTACTTTTCGATAAAAACAATCCAGTTAAATATATGAATCCCCAAAAAAAAGGGAAAATTTGTATGTATTTCATTGGTTAAAAAGTCAGTAACCGTAGTTACCACAATAAAAATGTATTTTATTGGTTTAAAACTACAGTAACCGAAGTTACTTACTAGGTATTTAAAATTAATTTATAGTGGCCAAAGTATAGTTTGGTATTTTTTTAGTTTTGATGCTATTGTTAATACATTTAGTATTTGTGTTAGTGTTGTTTTATAATTAGTTACACATTTTATACAAAAAAATATCTTTTAAAGAACAATTTTTCTTTGTTTATTGTGTGCTTAAGGAATATGCAATTAAGGGGTTTTTATTTTTTTCTCGAAAACTAAACAGAATACGAAAAAATATTAAATGACAAAAAAGGTGTGTATTTTTATTGGCTCTATTCCAAAAAAGTATGAAAATTGCACAAAAGTCAGTGGGGTATATTTTTTTGTTATAAATCCTTGTTCGGACGCCACTTGAAACCTCATTGGACTTATTGGACTGAATTTGGTTGGAGCCTAATAAACCCCTTGGAACAATAAATAATATCGGTTAACGAATATTTAGGATATTATTTGAATTCTGGCTTTTTTTTTAAGTTTAATATCTTGTATTTTGAAAACAATGCATTTCTGAACCTATGTTTACAATACCTTATTTTCTTAAAATAAGCTTATAAAAAGGTATCTAAATTTTTGCCGCAACAAACAAAAAATATTTTAAAAATTCCTAAAATTTGCAGCTGCCCGTTTTGCTTCAATTAATTTATAAACATCCTATAAAATTTTTTAATTGTATTTGTTCTCATTATTTTAACCAGGTATAGTTCTTTGATTTTGTTTTGTTCTAAAATAAATTACCCTAATTTATTAAAAAAAAATGGTAAAAATGCACTACTTTTAAATAACCATCTGTAATTTCCTTAATCACCAACTTTTAATTAAAATTGCGGAAATGTCCCGGGGCAATACAGCTAATACACTTATGTGGCAAAAACAAAATATTTATTAGTTTTGTAAAACTGGGATAACTCTGTATAACGAAGTCCTAGCAAAGTTTAAAAAATTAGTCCACAAGCAGCTCTACGGGGAAAAACAAATAAAAATCGGTTTAATTGTTAAAAGTTATAGCCCGTATAATCTATACAAAAGAACAGGGTGGCCAGGTTTATTTTTTGACTGGTTCACTTACCTAGTAGCTAGTGGTAATAAAATGGAAAAAATGAATTTTATGATTTACTTTATAAGGATGATTTTTTGTTTAAACAGCTATACTTTTTTAAATTTAATGAAGAACACATTTTTAAAAACCTTACATTGGCCTTTTAAAAAAAAGCTAAAAATAGAGTAGGTGTAAAAATTAAAAAAATATGACAAAAAACAATTTTAAATGTAGGTGAAGAGCCCTCTAGCGGCACACAATCAATGCTATTAAAATGATGGTGCGCAATTGACAGTATATGATCAAAATATAAGTAGTATCGATTTTTGGTTAAGTAAACAATTTAAAATTAAGCTTTAGAAAATTTAATTTTAAGGAGTTGTAACTCAAAACTCAATAATATTTCAGAAAAAAAACTAGAATAGGCTGTATCGTTTTTATTTTATTACAGTAGGGGGACCCAAAAGGGAATTTCGGGATTTACTACAGAGCGGCAGATTAATATACCGGGGATACCTTGTACCTGGTCAAGGTTGATAGAGAGAAGGTGGCCCAACTTTGCTATGACAGTAAAAAGCTGATATTGTGACGTCATGGGAGACCGTTTTTAACCAATTTAAAATTAAAAATATTCTTTATACAATGGTTAAAGAATTTTTAATCCGCTATTTACTCACAAATATAGACACTATTAACACTAACCAGAACTAACCAAAACAATAAAGAAATAACGAAATTTTTTTGAAATGAATACCCTTGTCGTCACCTATCGGCTGTCAAATGAAAAATTGGGCCACCATGTATCTATCAACATTGGTACCCGGTTAAGTACCTCCACCAAATTTGAGTCCCTTATACCAGGGCGGATTGTAAAAACAAAAATATATTTATCAGAAATTTTCGAGCGCGTCAGTTTAAGATAGGGTAAGTTAATTACATGCTAAACAGTGTATATTCCACTAATCTGACAATTAAAGGGTGACGTAAAGAAACCGGAGGGCTACAAAGTTGTAGAAAAAATTATTTTGATCTTCTCGAGTCTGGCTATTTTTTATCCCTTAAATGCATGATTTTTTTCTTTTGTGGCCGATTGAGTATATTCGTTTATATTTTAAGTTCCAAAAGTGGGGAAAAATAATTAAAAACATCCTATGTCAGGTTTTTCTTTATTTTGACAAAAAACTGCTTTATTGCTCAAAAGCAAACAGCACTCTCCTATTTAAAATGGAAAAGAATTAAAGTAGGTAAATCTGGTTTATATTTTAACTTTTAGTCTATATGAAAAGCTCTAAAACAGTTTTTTTTTGTATTGGGTAAACACGGGACACAAAACCAGTCTATATTTTTCATATTTTGTTTTTGTGTTTGTATACCATTTATAAAGGTACCCTTTGCATTTTATTTTTTAACTTTCAAAAACAGGCCAGTGCCCTGTTTGTTCGGGTCTGATTTTCTTTAGAGGTACATATTGAATGAATTAACTTTTTTGTTTTTTCTACAATTTCTTGTTCCAAACTGATCGGCCAGCAACCCTTGAAAGGTCCCGCTATTCTAATTTAAGTGAGGGTTTCGTTATTTTTGAGACAAAGGAAAAACAAAAATTGAACTAACCAAAAGTAACCTTTGTGAATAAAAATATAATATGCAAATTAAGCGTCAAAAATAACGCCAGTTGTCTTCGGCGGCCACTTCTAAAATCAGCTAATCTAGGGACCATGTACTTGTTTACTAAATTCTGTACGTAAATACTGCTTTAACTGATATGTGACCTATTGATTACAACATGCAGTACAGTGAAAGCCATTTTTGTGGATAATACGCTTTAAAATGAATAATGTTCCTTAAAGGCAACCCAATGCAATAAAGGGTTTTTGGAAAAAAAATAATGCAAGGATAACAAAAAATATATGGGTCTACGATTTGAATGATTTTCACAAGCCAAAATAATAACAGCGTTTTTTGACATTTAAAAATCTATTGCCGTTTCCCCCACCGATGAAAAGGTATACATTATATAACATTTTTTCTTATTATCTAAGCAACTTAGCAATCCTTGCAACCCAATAGGTCTGTATGGCGCTTTAGTAAATCTCCATTTAGCATCGTGAGCTTCCCTACCATCATGATAAATCACCGCCTTAAGTTCTGTTATTGATTTTTTAAATTACCGTGTACAAAACAAGCAAAAATACGGTTTATTTGAGTTAACTTTGTGGTATTTCTATAAGAATTCAATTATCCTTAATTTCTTATTTACAGATTTATATATTATATATAGATATAATAAATATCTTTGGAGATCTTCGTCGCATAAGAAAAATATGAATAAATCATATTGTGTATTTTTTCCGAAATTTGAAGAATACTTAATAAAGCAATAAAACTGGAACAGAAAACAGAAGTAATATAAATCTATAATATCTTAACGGACTCTGTCTAAATTTAATTTTAAGTAGGTATATAATGGTAGGTTTACATCTGACATTTATTGCATGATATTTATGTTAGTGAGAAATGTAAACAATAAAAAAATTTATCAGACATAAATTTCTGACCGTTTACATTGGCCATAATTGTCTGTCTGACCTAAATATTATGCAATAAATGTCAAATTTTAACCTACCCTAAAAATAAAGATTGCTGACAGTAAAGGACAGAAAAAGACCATTTTATTTCGCCAGTCTTCGTCATTTTATGTTACATGCCTCAAGCATCTCATCTCTATATTAGTTTAGGGTCAACACACCAGCACTAAAAAAGTCAAAATGAAAAAAAAAAAACTAAAATTCTAATCGGTTAAAAACCTACTTTAACAAGGAAATTAAAAACTGATTTAACCACATCTTATATGTTTGAAGTGATGGGAAAGACCCTATTAGTGAAAAAACTTTTTAATACAGGTTATTGCGAAATCAATAAATGACATTTCTAGATTTCTATGAAAACATAAAAATAGATTCTTAAAGGGATAAAAAACGTTTCCTTGTAATAATATTTATTTTAATTTAATGTTGACATTTTTAACTTTTTAAAGTTTAAAAGTGTTCTGTCTTTTACTTTTGGCCCTTTCCTTCCGTGGGCAACAATAAAAGTAACTCTAGCAACAGTCGCAAAAATTCAAAAGTTTGTCATTTTCAAACATTTACTTTGAAAATGTAGCAAAGTTTCGAAACTGCAGTCATAATGTTTATAAATACAGTGATAAAGAACAAATTACTTTGTCTTATTTTAATTTAAAATGTACTATCACAAAGTAACTCAATCCAGCATATAATTTCCATTATTTCTATGTACAGTCTACCTTAGTCCTGTAAGTAGGTATATAGTGGAAATAACATCTAATATTTTTCAGATTTAAATGGTCCTATTTCCGATTATCACAATGTGCACTCAATTTTATCCCAAAGCTAATATTTAGTTTACAAAACACAATAGAGAACAATATCGGGCAAATGAGCAGAAAATGTAATTTGGGAAATATCTCCCCATGGCATGTTAATAAATGGTTTTTCGGCGAATTGGCCAGATAAAATTTGATTTGTCTAGTGTCATGTTATTTTTAATTTAAAAACATAGATCCGCAATGTCAGAAATATTGATTTTATAATGGTATCCTTATTGCTATAATTAGATGATGATTATAAAATTTAATAAAATCATGTAAAACTTTTTAAGATTTCCATTTATTGCGTTTATTGCATGAAAACTAGTCAGAATTAACCGGAACTACTGTGGAATTTGGTCTTGTCAAGTAGGGTCATCTATTAGATCATTAATCATAAGGAAATCTCAGGACTAGTGAATTAAAATACGGTAAGCAAAAATATTCATACAGGCAAAACCGACTAAATTTAAACATGAAAGGTAGTAAGAATTTAATTGGGTCAATAAATACACCACTGTATACTCAAAAATTACCCAAAACCAGTAGGACCGGTAGAAGAAAACCTATATTGGTTCTGTCAAAAAAAAAAGAAACACCAGAACACTTGAGGTAAATCTCCTTGTAGTCTGAGTTTTGCAAGGCTGAATAAGGACAAACCCAAAGCGGCAAGATTAAAATGTGCCAGTTTTGAGTATGAACTGATTAAAAAGACTAACTTGGACAGCCTGCTTTAGGTGCATGATGCAGTCGTAGAAAGTATATAAACCAACTTCAATGTAATTTAACCCGAACTAAACAATAACACACGTCGTGCCACAGTAAAAACGTCCATGGGCAATTTTTTCCTATGGGTGGAAAAGAAACGGTCTAAAGAAATGACAAAGCAAGCCTGATGAAAAACTCAAACGAATGCATGGATCTGACACAACGTGTATATAAATAGAAGCAAATAAAGCGGTAAGAAGCAAGAGGTTAAAAGACTAATCAGCACAGAAATTTAAATAATATAACTACTCGATTCCTTAATATAAAACATTTTAAATAATAAAAAAAACGTTATGACAGATTTTGTAAAAGAAAGCTGACTTTAAAGTCAAATATTTTTAAATGAACATTTTTTTACATACGACTTTTTCTTTTTTCTTTTTAAGCACTTTAAATAAGAGGTGCAGGCAGTGCAATATGTAAAAAATTCGTTGTCC
This sequence comes from Listronotus bonariensis, assembly GCA_014170235.1. Lineage (NCBI taxonomy): Eukaryota > Metazoa > Arthropoda > Insecta > Coleoptera > Curculionidae > Listronotus > Listronotus bonariensis. The sequence goes on along the minus strand of JACEGR010000894.1, from coordinate 105,990 downwards.
ATATCTTTCTTGACCTTTTAAAATCTTTTAAGACGATAAAGCTCGTCTTTTATAAATTGTGAGAACTTTGCGTATACTCTTGTATAAAATAATGACCCCAAAAGAAGCAAATAAAAAAAAATAAAATAACTTCGTTAGAAAAAATTACGTAGCCAATATTAAATTAAATAGATCTTTTCTTAATTTGAACTAATTAAAAAAAGTTTTGTGGCGACCTTGGTGTAGCGGCTAACGTATCCTCACCGCAGTAACCCAGGTTCGAAGATTGGCATCTAATATCGGCATTTTTAATCGCTCGTCACTTTACAGTTGGTCATGACAAACAACTGCGTAGTAATCGGCCTTTTCTAGGTAGTATAGTTATTTCAAAAATGATGTCCGTGGTAGCTTTACAGCGTTGTCTAAAAGGTGCTGTGAAACGCAAAAACTATATGTTTCAGAGCTTGGATAACGTTGACGGAACAGGAAGAAAAATGGGTTAAATACGTAATAACCCGACACACGGTATTCTTGTACTTCGACATAAAGCCTTCGTGGGCTGTCACAAAGATAAGGAAAAAATGATGACTGAAATAGTCACAGTTGCATTCTACTTTTATAATTATTGGTGGAATATAAATTAATTTATTATAATGTTTTAATATATTATTGTCATATTATACTTAATGCAAGGCAATACGAATGCGTTGTCTTGTAAAACTAATGTTGTATATTACTAGATGTCAAAATAGAACAGAGCATACTTATTAAGTCATGTATAACTGTTTAAACTTTATACCTTGGCGTTACAAATTCATTTTACCCAATCTAACTTGTCCGAATTTGGTATTTCGCAGTTAAGTAATCCAATACTGAATTTAGCTAAGTCAATCTAAATTATCCATTCTAATATAGAATGATGTTATTTGCATAATATAATATGACTATGGAATGGCAATTTCTATGTCCGTCGCTCCCTTTTAACTAAACCTTCCGGTATAGTTTCATGAAACTTGGAACAAAAATATATGACAAAGATCTGAATTTTTTGACATATAAATGACAACTATAAAATAAATGTCAATAGCTGAGCACTACTTTGATTTTTTTTTAATAAAAAGGGAGGTTTAATAAAACATTATTTTAAATTTACACTTTCGTGACTACCATTTTCTTTTTGTTTACTAATACACGACGTTTCGGATGGTAACTATCTCCAACCGTTTTCAAGACATAAAGACAATAAAAGTCCACGACAGTAGTATTATTGAAAACCTAACATTGTCTACCATCTTTAAAGAAACATCATTTTAAAGCTCCTGACGAATACTTTCTAACACTAGAATATAAAGTAAATACCGGCATTCACTCAATCACTCAATACAAAATGACGGTACTTTAACAATTACCTGATTTGGATGTCCATATTTCAAAAACTAATAAACTTAAATGAACTTAATGTGATATTTGCTCAAAGCTCTTTTAAAGGTGTTTTTAATGGTAATACTGAAGATAATATACAGAGTAGGACAAAAAGTATATACAAGCTAAGTTTTTTTCGATGTTTAGTACAGAGCTCAGAAACCGCTGCAGCTTCAGATATGGTTTAATGGGGAAAGAATTGTAGTTTTAAGAGCTTAGTTTAAATCACTTTTAAAATTTTTTTAATCAGTAATGTTCCTTTTTTTACTTAGTTTAATTTAAAGCTCTATTTAATTACTATAGTAGTTAAATTGGTGCTTACTTGTTAATTATTAGTTTTTGGCTAATTATTTTAATCAACTTTGTTTTTTCTTTTAAAGTTTAACACATTAAGAATACAATAAGTGTCTTGTTAAACGTTTTAATAAACTTAAAAAAAACTTATATATTTTTTTGTTTCTAAAAGTTAGTGTCCCCAATTATTAAAAACTTTTTAATGGATAGAACCAACATATTTGCAGTACTGGATAAGATGAAAAGAAAATTCTTTGTCAATAAAACTAGTTGAATTGTTTAGGCCTGGGTTAATGCGCCGCTTCCATATATGGCGGTATGGATATTCGTGGTAGACTCGTCAAAAGGAACCCCCATAAGAGAGCTTTAAAAGTGTTCTTATCATAAAGTTCATTTCATTACTAGCCCAAGAGTTGTTTGCCTTGTACTATCTACAAATTGCAGGGCAAGCTTATCCAACTTTGTAATCGTAATTATTTATTTATTTTGAAAGCTGACAATCGGATTTGCTATCTATTTTAATTTATCCATTCGGGAACCAAGAATTATGAATAAAAAAATAATTATGAAACTGAATAAATAGGTTCTGATGTAAAAATAAAAACAAAAATAAATAAATATCTAGATATCGGATAAATCTAAAGTTGCGACGTAAGCCTTTTAAAAATTATTAAAGCGGGATCGCTACACCACGTCACTTTGTAATATTAGGTTAAACTAAAGTAGACTTACCTCTTGACAGCAATAAAACTGAAATTTACCAATCTAGCCACTGTCACAAATGTAATAATCTCAGGAAATGCGGTTAAAGAAACTAGAGGACATTTAAAATGTCAGCTGGTATTTTAAAGACTTTATCACTAAATTATATTACTCGAACTTAACTTATTTTGATTAGTTGCTTTACCATCTTTTAATACGATTTTAGCTTAAGTAAAACTTGGTTAAATTATCTGAGCTAAAATTAAGTTTAGTTGGAGTAGAATAAAATGCAATGTATAAAATATGCTTAAGTTGTTTCGTTTTAAGTTATTTAAATCACAAAATTACAGTGGATTTGTTGCATTAAATATTCACTTTGTATATTTAACTTTATACTTTATATTTGTCTGATAGAGAAAGGTAAAAGTGTATGTAATATAATAAAATATTTAATAACTTAATGTTACCATTGGTGTCTTAAGTGAGGTAAGAGGAAGTTTGTTGACACGGGTCTTAAATTCTTGAAGATATAGGGGAGAGGGGGAGAAAGACCTCCACTTGCAGTAGGTTTCACATTTTAGGAACTCTAGGGATAAAAGAACGAAGAAAATGAAAAGTTCAAGGCCTGTCCAGTTGGACCTATAGGGATGCATACGTGCTGCACCACGAGTTTCTCTGTTGGGAACTGTAAGTGGCCAAATTATACTGGACAATTCTTAGTGCAAAAGCCATCATCAGTACCTATAAAAAGCAATATAAGCCTGTCTGTAAGTAAAGGATCATTAATGAGGCAAACAGCTCTTCTTTAAATGGAATCAAAAATGCTAAGGGTTGTGCGGGTCGCCATGCTCCAGATATGAGAACAATATTTCAAAGGCATATATAAATATATATATATATATATATATATATATATATATATATATATATATATATATTTATATTCTAGTGGTATATGCAAAGTGTATAAATAAGAAGAGGGGAAATAATTTTTCGCTCGAAAGAGAAATCTAAGCTTTTTGAAGCTGCCGAGGTAATAGATACAATATGTTTATGCCATTTTAGATAATTATAAATGTGACGCCCACAAGATTAAAGGTATTTTTGCTATGCAAAACTTGGCCGCTCATAAGTAAAGGATGAGTATTTAAAGACTTTTTTGCAACAAAGAACATGATTGTGTTTTGAATGCCTTAAGATGGATGAAATTTTTCCCGAGCCAATCCAATATTACATTAAAGTCCTGTGAAAGAGATATCTGCATCGCTTTGAGTTTACTTTCCAAATCAGGTATAGAGACTCGTTAAGGAACCTAAAAACTGAAGTGAAGGGTACTATCGTCAACAAAACTATAAATGGAATTAGTTATGGACGAAAGAAGGTAGTTGATGTGGAAGAGAAACAATGTAGGTACCAGCCCAGCACTGAGCCCTGAGGTACTTCAGCATTTACTTGGTGAAAGCTAAGCAAAGATAACTAGAGAGTCAAGAAAAAGTTTAGTTTAAAATACGAGGGAAGTTTATTGAGGAGCGCGTCATGCCAGACCTGGTAAAAACCTTTGGTTATATCAAGAGCAACGATCTGGTACTCACGTAAAAACTCAAGAGACTTGTTCTAGGTCCTTATATTATTTTTAATATTGGGGAAAAATTAAATGGAAAGGGCGGTCTTTTGGCACCTCATATTAAAGTTTCTTACAAGCCCTTTATAACTGTAGAATATGAAGTCAACACTTTTACCTGCTACAAAATGGCGGTACTTTAATATACAACGTATTTAAAATAGGTTTTAATAATAAATCACACTTTTGCATTGCCACTTTTTCTGCTCTATCTAATGGTGGTATTTTATTTGAACTGCGACGTTTCGTTTTTGTTGGACTATCATCAACTTTATTTTTAAAATACTGTCCTGATTTTAAATAAGACCAGGAAAAAAATTAAACAAATTTTCAAATTTTTGTTTTTTTTAGGTATCTTCGAAATAACTTGGAATTTTAAAACTATTTAAACGGCATATTATTAGGTACATAAAACCTTAACTTTGTTCTTATTTAACCGACTTCGTATTTCTTAGCATTTCCAAGATGCCCATACTGGTCCTCCTTTATCTTGGACACGTTGTATACCTAAATACTTAATTTGCTTGGTCATATTTCTGAAACTTTAGATATATTAAATGAAATGTTTTCTTAATGGTCTCTTAAAAATATTTTTATTGGTGATATAATATACAGTTTATTGTAATTTTGGGCACTTTATATTGCTTTAAATGCATTTTTTTGTGCAGGTGCCTTTCTCAATTTATATTGCCCAAAGTATAGAATATACCAAACAGTTTGAATTTTAGAAGGAAAGGGCTTTGGTTTCTTATTGTATGTATATCATACATTAAAAAATTGCGTATTTTTGTTAAAGTAGAAGGTTTAAATAAATCTATAGATAAATTAAAAAGTTTCTCATTAGAACTTAAAAACTTTAAAAAGCCAACTATAAGTTTTCTTTATATTTTAAAAAAATATTTTTATAATTTATGTTTGACACCACCATTGATATGAAGAATTTGTTTGTTACGAGTAATTATAGACAAATAAATTATGACAATGTTGCATATTTCAGGGGTGCGCATTTAAAAACAATATGTTTTTTAAGCATATTTCAAGTGCACATGTGTTCAAATATATTTTCTAAAAATTTGAAAATTATCCGTTAAATAGTTTTCAAGAGATGCGCTTAACGCTTTAAACGCGTTTTTTTTAACAGTGTTTTCAAAGACGGTGACCACGATTTCTCAAAAATCACTAATTGGGTAATTTTAATACAAGTTTCTTATATATTTGTTTTATTGGGATAAATATTTGTTTTTTATTAAATATAATTAAAGGCCTACATTTGGGTCCCGAAATCGATTTTTTGTTTGAGAAACCGACAGTTTGTCATAAAAGAATTTTTGCCTATTTCTTTATTTTATTTATAGATTTTACATTTCTAAAGCAAAAACGTTTGATTTTTTTGATTTTATAAGATACTGTCCAAAGATATAGTGGTCACCGAAAAACGTTTTTTTAGAGGAGCACCCGGGTATTGGCTAAAGAGGCTTTACAAAGATTTTTGTTAGAAACTAAATATGTGAAGATATTGTTAAAAGTATACAGAGTATATGTACATAATTTTGAATTAATATATTTAAAGGGCTTTTCAGAAAAAATCTGGAAAATGATTTTTTTGATCTTGTGCGTGTGGATATAATCCCTAAAATTTTTAACATACTATTCATAAATAAGTTTTGATACCAAAAACAAAAATTTTAGAAAATTACAGTTGGTTAAATAGGTCTTTAGCTTTTAAACAGTATAATAGTTAACGTGCCTATAATGATAGTTATTATTCACGAAAATAAAGATATGACCTAAACTCTGAGCAAGTGCCGTAAATCATCAAAGAATATAATAATTCTTATATGTCGATGGCATACTAAACTTCGTGCATGTTTAAAATATAAATAGGGTATCAATTTTAAATTTTTTTAAATTATATTTTTCATAAGTATGCAGGGTGTTCATTTAAAAACTTGCCACTTAAGTCATTTGTGAAAAGAAACAGATTTAAAAAAAATCACAGACACGTAAATATATTTATTAGCGTTTCATTAACCCTTTTACTAAGTGGGCTACCACCACAAAATACTTAAATTAGAAGAGGGTCAAGTGATACATTATTTTTAAGCTCCTTACAAGTACTTAATAACTCTAGAATTTAAAGGAAATATCTTTACCTACTAGAAAATAGCGGTACTTAAAAATTACCCAAATGTCTGATTGGGATGGTCCGTTTTCCGAAACTCATAAAGTAAGATGTACTTAATGTGGTATTTTCCTAAAGCTCTTTTAAAGATCTTTTAGTATAATATACAGGGTGCTTCATTAAAAAATAGTCACTTTTTATCCTACCCTGTATATTATTAGTAGTATCAGCATTAAATTATTAAAAGAGCTTTAGGAAAATACCACATTTAGTATATCCAACTTATTTTATTAGTTTTGGAAATATGGCCATCCCAATCAAGTTTTTGGGTAAAGTATCGCCATTTTGTAATAGGTGAATATTTTAACTTTATATTTTAGGGTTATAAAGTACTCCTCACGAGCCTTAAAATGACGATTACTTGACCCCTCTTTGCATAATATAATTTTAGAGTATAATAAAGTAGGAAAGCTTAAAGCTGGTGAACCCTTTGAGTAACGTTGGGCCTGTAAGGCTAGAAATTTGTATAGTGATAAGTCATAGCATGCTTATATGACAATCATTACCTGGTATGCATCAGGCCTGTACGCATCATCACCGCATCATATATTTTTGAAAGTATAAAAAAGTAATAAAAAAAACTTGAAGCTGTGAGCTTAAAATTTTTCTAGGATTAGGTTTACTCATAAAAAGGTTTGAAAAAAAAAAATTAACAGGCGTTTTCGATGAGCACAAGTACCTGCCAGGCGAACTGAAGGGTGTGTCTAGTTTGGATGGCCATATTTCCAAAACTAATGATGTACCTAATATAGTATTTTCCTAATGCTCTTTTTAAGATCTTTTTAATGATAATATAATATACAGCACTCATTAAAAAAACTTTATTTCCACCCTGTATATTATCATCAGTATCACCATGAAAAGATCTTTAAAAGAGCTATAAGAAAACACCACATCAGGCACATCTAACTTTATTAGTTGTGGAAATATGGCCATCCAAATCAGCCACATCTTTCAGTTCGCCTGGCAGATACTTGCGCTTATTAAAAAAGCATGTCATTTTTTGAAACCTTACTCTGAATGAACTAAATACTAAAAAGAATTAAGTTTACAGCTCCAAGTTTTTATTTTTATTATTTTTTTATTTTCAAAAAATATGCCGGGTGATGATGTGCAGGGCTGATGCTTGTCAGGTAATGATTGTCGTACTAAACATTTTTTACTATTTCTAGCCTTACAGGCCCAACGTTACTCGAGGGTTCACTAGCTCTGGAACTAATACCAAATGTAGATTTGCACCCTTAAAAATAACACAATTTTTTGTAAAAAACCAAAACATATTTCTGGACGATGGTGAAGTTCGCAAGCAACCACCAGGGCTCCGGAAATATGGTTTTCCTACAAGTTGCACATACTATTTTTTCTTTATTCCATTTTTTATTTGTTTAGGGCAGCATAGCATAATTTTTTTTAAATTTAATAAATATAAACATTATAAATAATAGGTCTTTCAATAAGAGAGATAGTGTTTCAAATAGAGATTTCTCGGTTTTTAATTCATATTTTTTTAATTTCTTTGTGTTGCTATTTTTAAAATAGTGTGCAATTTTATGATGCAGAGTCTGACTTCTTTCGATCGATTGACTGAAACTAATAAAAAATATTACCAAAGTGGTAACTCAGTTGTGGCTACTCAACGTTTATTCACTCGAGATTTGGGTCGCCATCATCCGTACTCGGCGCAGGGTATACGCTGCACTGTGGAAAAGTTTCAAAAGTGTGTTTGAAGGTAAAGTTAACTCACGTTTACACTTTTCCACAGTGTTGAGTATAAATGAAGAAACTTTATAATATTTAGGCTATCACTCATACTTATTAAGATTTTGGTAAAAAGCTGAAGCCCTTTTTTATTGTTGTTTTTGTTAATACTTATTGTATTTAAAAAAAATCCAAATTATGTCTATTTTAAGATGCCATTCCGAATTGTTTAAGCCACTAACCATATTTTTTGAAGACTTGTAACTATTTTTCGCTAGAAATCAACTTCTCGACTAGACTGATGCCCTTTCCTGTAAGAGAATATAAACAAACCAGAATTTAATCTAATTAAAAAGTAAATATATAAAATCTGAACCAAAAAAGATATTTCTCTATTACACCAGCTTCTGTCTCGATCTGTGGATATTTCATAAATCATTGGATAAGGGCTTGCGATTTAGCATTTCTATACGCGTTCCACGACAAGATTTATTGAATTTTATATTATTAAATTTACATAAAAATATATATATATATATATTTTTGAAGTCTGGAATAAGTAAGAATCGCGACAGAAATAACTTAAAAAAGCAAATGTTTTTTTTGGAATTAATTAAATTTTCCTATTTTAAAGTTTTAAAGTAGAATATTTTAGAAATATAAAGCAGGTTTTATTCGACTAAATAAAATTGTCATTTAAAATTTAAAATGATGTCTGAATAATTGGGAAAATAAAGTTAGTTATTTAATTATATATTATGTTTCATCTTTAGGAGTGTCAACACTACTTATACAGGGTGGAGCAAAATGAACGTCATGATGTAAATTTTTTACAAGTTGTTTATATATATTTCTATTTTCTCATTTGTTTTAGAAATTGTAAAGAAGGCCGGAAAATTTAAAATAAAATATATACCGTACCACAAAGAACCAAAATCATTAAATTATATTTTTCAAACGGAATTCGGTTATTCTGATCAGCGGATATATCGCCGACATTTTAATGTATGGGTTGGAGGCTCAGCGCCAACAATCAATCAACATTTTCGGCCATGTTAATAAATAAGATAAGGGTCAACATTAATGGCGGAGAAATACAGTTCATAGTATTGTTACAACAACCGTTTACTAAATACGTTTTAATTAATATTAAGTTGTACCTTTTTCAACTTTAAATAGGATCATTTGGAATCACATCTTTCAACAACTATTACTTTCAAAACAGTGCAAAATGAAAACCACAAATTCTAAACACCACTGGATTGATCATCAGCTATTGAAATATAGACCTTACCCAGTCTTCCCAATTTTTCCCTAACAATATATGCCCCCCTTGCGCCCCCGACTACGAAACCGCCTACACGTAATTGAGTAAGAGCCCGTAAGCGGCGACTTTTGATATTTTCTAAAGGTCAAAGTTCATGCTCCCAACATATGTAGAAGCGACGGTAAACTATAGCCTAGTTTACACGGCAAGAATCAATTTATTTCTCGTACCAAATCGTTGACCTCTTTTAAGTCCGCTAGTGTTTATGCAAAAATATCTGGTAGATTAATTTAAACCTATAAGTAGAGATTTTGATAATTCACATTTATGAAGAAAGACATCAATTTCTAACCTTACTTATTATTTCGAAATTTTACTTTTGTTTGTTTTTATTCTAAAACTGGAAAAAGTACTTGTTGGTTAGGTTTTTTATAATGCAAAAAATAAACTCCTATGAAAAAAATTAAAGAGAAACCATATCCAACTCAATTTTTTTTAAAGGACAATTTTGCTGTTTCCTTGTTGAATGGTATAAATTAATAAATTCAGTCTGCATAAACCCAGCCTAAAAACATTTAAATTTATTGTTAAAAAATTTTGGGTTATGTTAAAAGAGTGTTTGCTTATTTGTCATTTTTAAATTAAAATAGTCCACGAAAAAGTTCTTACTTAGTTAACGCGTATCAAATTCGTATACCAAATTTCATTGGAAGTTTGTACGGAGAAAAAAGTACATGTGACATCATTTAGACTTCGGACCAAAAGTTTTGTCTGTCCGGTGTAAACTAAGCTAATAAAGTTTAATTCATAGTGGCTTTAGCAAGTATACTAGGTACCAATGGTTACTTAAAGGAAACTTAACTTCCGTCATTTTATTAAAGCTACATTTTATATATGTTACTTGGATACCTATTAGAATGTATTTCCCCAGTTTGACAGTTCCAACCCCTTTGCAAACATTTTGGGGTGGCTTAATGGTCTAAAGGAAGTCCAATATTTCTTGTATTTAGGAAGATATGACAACAAGTCTTATATAAGAGTAGGGTGTCCAAATAGGAATTTTCTAAATATATTTTGATGTAAGTAAACAAAGTGTCCCAAAAAACAATTTTTAAAAAACTAACCTCAAAACAATAACCTTTTTTTAACACTCTGTCTACAACGAAATAATTTTAGGGCATGCCTATTAAAAAACCCTTTAACTCTAATTTAAGACTTTTTTGATATTCTGTTAAATAACAGAAGTATTGAACATTCTCGGATCATTAGGGCACCTTAAAATGTTTTTCTACCAAGGGGTTGGAACTGTCAAAACTCTCTAGTGACTGAGAAAATATCTGATAAGTATATAAGCTACATATATACAAATAGGCTTTTACAAAAATGATGAAAATTTTTAGTTAATTAACCTGTGGTACCTGTCAAAGCCACTATAAGTCAAACTTTATAGTCCGCCCTTGCTTTTACCTATGTTGGGAGTATGCACTGGCAAAATTTTAACTTTTACAAAATAACAAAGGACTGCAGGTCACGGACTCTTGGATTATAAGGTTTTGTCGCAACCTTTTGAAGTATCTGTATAAATTAACTATTAATTAATGAAAACTTTTTTTTAATTCCATGAGTACTACTATATGCGGATTTTAATGTTTAAAAATGTACATTTCTCTCGTATTTGAGATTTCAAAAACAAGCTGACAAATAACTTCTGGTATATATTTACTACATTTTAGGGTGTTTGATCACGCAGAATAATTTTATTTTCCCCTAACAAAATTTGATATCCTGGGTCCGTGCAAATAAATGATAACGGATCTTCGGGAATCGTATCCGTTTGAAACCGATATCTGAAATGTCCATTCTTGTTAGAATTTTGTTGGGTTTTTGTCCACATGCCATTTATTTTGATGTTTTCCTTTTGAATATTCGAAATGACTTACCAGTATTGTGCGTCAGAATCGGATAATGTTTGGTAATAAAAATAAACAGTATTTTAAAGAATTAAACCGACTGAAGTAAAATTGAAGTTAAAAAAATAAAAATAAAAACAATATTTTTTAACTTCAGTTTTAACTTAACAACAGTGGCTGACTTGCCACCGAAACGTCGTTTTTAATTAGACTTTTTTGGGTTTTTTTTTGGGGGTTTTCTTTTATTTTGTTTCAGGCGACCGGCAAGTTCATAGGGGTCAATAGGGCTGAACAGGGTCAGCTCGTATACCCCGGGACCAGGACCGAAGCGGTCCCATTCTTTCCAGGCGTGTACCCAACAAAAAGACCATCCAATAAATGAATCCGCCTAACCAATATAGCGCATATCTTTGCAAAACAATAGGTTATTCTGTTGCAAAAGGTACTAAAAAAACGTAAAAAAATTGTATATTTGTTTTTCCAAAACTAAAAAATATTATTTATTTATAATGTAGATTACCTATCTATCCGACCTTTATAAACACAAATTAAAAAAAAATAATAACACTGTTAACCATTGCCTTTAATTTACATAAGAAAGTTATTGAGGTTAGGCTACTGTTTATAAAATAATTTTGTCATATCAACGTTCGAGATATACTACCATTGATTCACCACCAGTATTTTGGGTTGTCTGCCAATTACCGGCGAAATAACCCGGTGCAAATTAGTACTCTCTGATAGGTCGGGCGTTGACCTTTTACTAGTATACGAAGCGTGTTTGTTCTTCTTATTTTGGCTTGAGGCGTCTTGCATTTGTATTTAGAATTCCGGTCATGAAATACACTGACCGTGTAAAGTTAATGTTGTTTAAATTTATTTAACATTTTACATATTTAAAAACAAAAACATTTTACATATTTAAAGTGAAGTACAAATATTTATTAATACAGGGTCTTTTAGCCTTTGTGGTTTGTCCAAAGATAAATAAAACAGGGTGTCCCACAGGAAACTGCTGCAATCCATTTCTCAAAAAAATCGCTTTGAAAAATTTTAAAATTTTGGTAACATTATAAAGTCAGTGGGGGACATACAACTAAACTATTTTGACAGCTCTGCCACTTCCGGTTATACCGGAAGTTAATGTCAACGTCCTTATTTTAAATGAAACACTCTACATATTAATTATTTTTTAGATTCTGCATAAAATTATAAACATAATTTATGTATAATGTTCTATACCTAAGACCAACCGTTTTTGACTTATTTTAAATTTTATGTTAAAAATGACGTTTGTAAGCCATTACATACCCATCAATTTTTTTCTAAACAAAAACCTTTAATATGCGTTGGGGTTGGGTTCCTTGTAATGAAAGAACTTCTTTAGTAGACTGTTTCAATATTTTCACAATTAATAAATACAGAGTGGTCAAAAATAATCGTTGCAAATCATCACGACAAGAACCTTAAAAATCAATTTTTTAAAACCCCTATTTTTAATTACCTTATCCTATTACGCATTAAAAATAAGGGTAAGTTTGTATAGGGATGTATATTTAAAAAATTATAGTTTTTGAAATATTAACGATTTAATATTTATCTATTCTAACAATGCACTTAAGGATGGGTAGGTAGGGGGTAGTTGGCTGTGAAGCCGCATTTTGTTGTCAAGGCCAACTAGAAACAAAACTAAGCCGTATTTAAAAGATTTGTTAGAATAAATATATTAAATTGTTAATATTTCGAAAACTATAAATTTTGAAAGAAACATCCTTTTACAAACTTATCCTTATTTTTGGTGCTTAATTAGGATAAGGCAAAAAATAAAGGGGTTTTTATTTAAAAAATTGACTATTAAGGTTTTTGTCGTAATAATTTTTAAAGAATATTTTTGACCACTCTGTATTTATTAATTGTGATGATATCAATATAGTCTGCTAAAGTAGTTCTTTCTTTACAAGAAATCCAACCTAACTCATATTAAAGGCTTTTGTTTAAAAGAAATTGATGGTTAAGTAATGGGTTGCAAACGTCATTTTTGACATAAAATTTAAAATAAGTAAAAAACGGTTGGACTTAGGTATGGAATATTATACATGAATTATGTTTGGAATTCTAAGCAGAAACTAAAAATTAATTATATATAGGGAGTTCCATTTAAAATAAGGACTTTGACATTAACTTCCGGTATAACCGGAAGTGGTAGAACTAATAAAATATTTTAGTTGTATGTCCCTGACTTTTTTGTTACCAAATTTTTAAAATGTTCCAAAGCTTACTTTTTAGAAATCGATCGCAGCAGTTTCCGGTAGGACAATCCTGTATATTAATACAAAATTTAAAATATTATTATACAGAATTATTCAAACATCGACCACGAAACCGAAAGCGCTAATTCTACCTAATAAAATAATCATGTATTTAATGTTGACATTTCTTTTCTAAAAGTTAAAAGGGCTTTTTTACTTTTACTTTTGGCCCACGGAAGAAAAGTTAACTTTGTAAAAGTAGTAACAGTTACCCTAGCAACAGTCGCGAAAAATTCAAAAGTTATCCAACTGACATCTTGTCTGAATATTTTAGACATCCTTTTGACACCTTTAGCCCAATAAATAGGTTTTAATTAATTAAATAATTTTATATCACCATTATAAAGATCGTCCAAAAAGCTTTATAAAAATACACGATATAATGGGTAATTAAACCATATTTTAGTAAATATTGGCTATTATATGAACTAGTCCACCAGGTGGTCATAATTCGTAAGAGTATGAAAATGGTTTTGAGAAATAGAAATTTATATACAACTGAATTACCCTTAAACATTGCCAGAATTAATATAAAAATATTTTTTAGTGGCGACTACAACCATCTGCCGAACATTACTAGAGATTTTTGAACCAAAGAGAACCCTCTATTTTTAAGAGAAATAAAGCAAAATTCGACCAAGAGTAACCATTTATTTTAAGTCAAAATACAACTCTATTAAATTACGGCAGAAAATTACCTCATTTCCATGTTATATTCAAATCAAAAGCTGAAAATAGCTACTTCAGCCTATCAGTTTTGAAATATGATATGTGATTGCTCTATTTTCCTCTTGGTATTAGGTACTTGGTATTATGATAATTAGCTACTAATAACAACCAAGCATGATTGTTTAGTAAATAGGTTTGCAGTAAAAGCAACAGCGAAGAGGGTGTAACGTAGATAAATCGATAAATGTCTGACACGTGACTATTGGTCCTCTAGAAAATATAGTCATAAAGGAACGCGTCCATGCTTAAGGTAAGTTAGAGAAGTGTTTAGAGGATCTATTTATTTAATACAGGGTATTAGAGAAATAATGTTCGTAACTTTAAGAAGTGATTCCTTGCATTATCCTAAGCAAAAAAGTTCATAAGAAATTATGTCCGAAGATCAATCGTTTTCCAGAAAATTGAATCGTAAATAAATATATTTTTAATTTACAATGGAGATACAAGTGCACAAGCAAGCAACTGATTTATTGCATTGTTATTATTTTTCTATTTATTAATGCTTAATAAAAAAATTACAGGACTTACCGATACGTGGCGATAACACACCACCAATATCCACGATTATCTGTCACTTATTAAAAACGATGCAATGCACTAAAAAAGAAAAAAAAACAACATTCGTAAATCACTTAAAGTTAAATACATTAGTAATCACAATACTCTCATGTCTTTGGGAATCTTCTATGCGTCCAGCTTCTTCAGAATTACAATGAGCCGCTTCGTAAACAAAAAGCATTATCGTGAATCTCATTTAACGAAAACATCTCTTTCGTATCAAAATGTACGCACTGATACAGTATAATATACTAAAAATAAAATGTGATTTTAATTCAGATAAACGTTACTTGCATTAATGTATGTGTTGCAGGCAAATTATTATTTTAGGCAAATGGCTGCTGCCTAGGCAAATGCCTTCTGCCTGGGCAAACGGTTAATTTTTATTTTCAAATGCTATTTGCCTAGTCAATTGACATTTGATTCTATTTGCCTAAGCAATTTTTAGGCAAATGGAAATAAAAATATTAAAATAACCAGATGGTCATGCAAAACTGTCACATTGAGGGAGGGGATCATGGTTAGTTCTGGTAAGTTAATTTTTTTCTTAATAAAGCAAATAAAAAAAAAAGAAAAGATTTAACTAACCAAAACTAACTATGACCGCCCCAATGTAACAGTTTTGCATGACCGTCTATAGCGCTTTGAACCAAACAAATTACACGTGCTTTTGCTTTTTACTGTAGTCTGCAAAACACACTGTACGGTACGCCTAATATGTTATCAAATATATCACAGGCATTTGCCTAGGCAAAAGGCATTTGCTTGAGCAGAAGCCATTTGCTTGCGACATATGTAAGAAACCATTAAACATTTTTTCTCCGACGTAGCTATTTATTTTTTGCCTACCAACACCATGTCGCGTAAGACGTTGCCAATTGTGTAAGGATTTGGTCTGTCTTTTAAAAATATCTTTAATAAGCAAAAAAATTTATTGAAGACAGTTAATTAATAAATATGATGTACTAATTTATTTTTTATGCTATTAGGCATAGAATTTTTAATATTTAAAGTACAAAATTAATTGATTTTATAACTACAAAGTATGTTATGAACTTATTTCCTTAGAATAATACAAATAATTACCTATTGAAGTAACAACAATTATTTTCCTTACACTCTAGGGGTATACTAGATTAGATAAAGTCTAAGATCGGAATTGGAAGCATACTTTTCCTATTTGTTTACAGAATAAAAAAACTTTTTTATTAAATAAAGGGGTTCTTAGTTGGATACACGCCAACTTCTGTCCCAGATATAAAGAACTAACCCTCTTTAGCCCTCTTGACTCTATAAACAATCAAATCGCCCAGAATAACAAAATAAAAAGCTCCATAAAAAACTTAAAAATTTTAAAGATAATATTAATTTCGGTTTTAAGTATATCGCCGTTATCAACATAAAATTAACAAAAATTATAAATTACAAAAATAAAAAACTTTTAGATCTTTGACTTCAAAACCAAGAAAAGGGTAGATGTACCATTTGTGGCCACTTTAAGCAATTTCCTAACTTCTATAAAGAATTTAAAAAACCAAATGAAATATGGCCTAACAAAATATTAATTAATGCCATTATTGGTGCATCGATATTTGAATTATAAAAATTCAAGCCTTTAAACTTTACTTTAGTACGAAAAAATATTAATATTTAATCTTACCTACTTTAGTACCATTTGTGGCCAGTGGTTGCACCATTTGTGGCCATGGTAAATATTATGTGCTACTTAAGAAAATATTATTTTTTACACAATTTATTATTAAAATATCATTTTGTTTTTAATTTACTTTACAAAATACAATACAAAGGCATTTTAACCTATAAAAATAAGAACTAATAAATAATTGGCTCTAAATTGAATAATTAATTTTTTAAACTAAAATAAAATGAGATAAAGAAAATCTGTTAGCACATTCTCTGTTTTAATTTTCGAAACAAACCTTACTAGAGATAGAAATAAGATGTAAGTAACAAAGTTTTAGGGATTTTTAAGTAGAATTCAGTGGCGCACCTATATTTTTTTCATCAATTGTTTTCAAAGTTATGACACAAACCTGTTTATTTTTTAGATGAAATACCCTGTTTATTGAATCTCCACTAAAAAAAATGTTAAAGAGTTTTAAAAACATATCCCATTTATTACCTGTTTCTATAATAGTTTAAACAAATTAAGTATACTATACCTAATTTATAGCGGTAGTTTTTCGCGGTTTTAAAAAACCACAGTTCTTCGCGCATTTGTATCAAATATATTCTGGTATAAATAAACAAAATGAAATAAATCTACGGTCAATAAAATTACAAAATCCAAAAATACTACCGGATTTAGACTCTACTTTATTGATTTAGTCGGAAACAAGGTATGGGACGATTTTTAGGTTAGCGCATGCGCATTACGGATTTTAAAAATAACGGTTTGTGGGACAAATATAGGCTTTAATTCAAAAATTTTACTTTAACGGTCAAAATATATGGAACTTAAAGTTCTTATCTAAAAATTCGGTGAGAGCGACCTCAAATTATTCGAAAAGGAGGTGTCTCGTCAAATTTTAGTTCACGCATGCGCAGTACGATTTTTTTACGAAAAGCTCTTCTCTATCTAAAATACCTATATTTACGGTCAAATTTAAAATTTGGATGGCATTTTCCAAGATTTACGAATGTAGTGGTTATAATTGTCAAATTTGTAATTTACGACCCCGAATTAGTCGGAAAAACGGTAAAAATGAATTTTTATTTCGCTATGGTTAAAAACCTAGACACTCAACCTGAACTTATATGCTTGTCTTCGCGGCCGCCTTTGCTATATTTCTTTTATGATATGCCGGTTAATGCAGCTGGTCATCGCACTATGGGATAAAAATTAATTTTTTGGTCAAAATTCTGAAACTTACCAATCTAACTTAAAATGAGGTGCTTTTTACTGGAAAAATATTATAAATTATTAAAAATGCTTTTGGAAACCTAAAACCTATTATTTGTTATTATAAATTTACACCCCCTTAACATTATTATTTTTTATTGTACAAAATAAACTAAAATGTCAGCTTGTTTGGTTAATTCGGTAGTATTCTAATCAATAATCCGATGATTATTATCTCATATGATATACAGGGTACGACAATGGGTATGATTTTTTAAATGGAATACCCTGAATATTATATCACCACCAACAAAATATTTTAAAATGCTTTAAAAAAATACTGATGTGTCTATCTCAATTAGTTTCGGAAATATGACCATCCAAATCTGAAAAATAATTTTAAATTATTCTTAGAAGCGCACAGTGGCAAATTCTTCTCTTCTAGCTGGACAAAATGGTTAGTTTAATACGGTAACATTTTGTAAAATATTTATTTTCTGTTAATATATAATTAAAAGTAGTAATTTCTAAAATATATTGGTTTATACAGAGTAACTACATATGGGCGTACCCAAGGAAGGCAATTAGGAGGCGGGCAACTTCCCCCTAGTTGGGTGTCGGCAGTATGGTCTATGCATATCTATATTAAACTTTCTGCGAATATTTATGTTTCTAAAAATGTTTAATATTTTTTCTCTTACCCAGTTTACTCCACAGATTATTTTATTTCAAGTAAATTTTTAAGCTATTATTCTTTTTGTCTGTCCCTCTCTCCCTAAACAACATCCTAGCTATGCTCTTGTAACTACAGGGTAACCTAAAAACTTGACAGAATAAATAAAACAGTTTGTTTTATTAGTTACGCCTGTGTATTATTATATATTTAAATAAAAAACAACCAGACGTTAAAAGTGGCGTTTAAACACCTTGTATGTATGGCTCTAACTTAGGTATTAGTGTACTGCCATTCAGCCAATAACTTTTTTTCTCAAAATCTCTTCTTCTTGGTTCTATTCCAATCGGACCATTTAATCAAAAATTTTTACCCAAGCTTCACGATTTTATTCATTATCGAACCTTTAAGTACCTCTAATATGTTCCTCTATATCCACTTGGTCCAAGTAATTTAGAACATATGTAAACAGTCTCATATTTTTCTTTTCTTTACTTGATTCGTCTACCCATACTTCAAAAACACTTCTTTGTGGTATAGAACAAGAAACAAAAAAAAAACATAGAAGGGAAAGAAATTTTTTATTTATAGGAGTAAAGAAATGTTTATTTATTTTTGCTATACAAAAGATTTCGCGGGACTTGGCGGGACTCAAAATGTCTGCCTGTAAGAAGAAAATAGTGTAAAAGAAATTAAAATTTGTTTTTCTACTGCTATATTTAGTTATAAAGAGGGACGTATTAACTGTTTGAGGCGCCCTAGGCTAGAATTCTCGGAGCGCCTATTTTCCACCAAAAAATTTTCGAAGAGCAAAAAAAAAAGGTCATTCCCTCCTTTTCACGCCTATTTGTCCATTTCATTCCAAAGCACCTTATTCACAGTGAAATTAGTCACCTAAAATCCCCACTCAACCTAAACTTTTAAAAACCTCCCCTGTCTAGTGCCTATTACACAACTGTCTGGCACCTATTTTTTCATGGCGCCCTAGGCTGTAGCCTAGTCAGCCTAATGGATAATACGGCCCTGATTATAAAACCTGCCTAGAATAAGAAAGAAAAAAACAATTACTAGAAATATTTAGCACATACTTGTATGTCTTATTTCCATTATAAATATATTTAATATTTATTATAGCACATCTCTGAAACTTATATAAACACATATTTCAACAGATAAAATATATGATTTAAAACATTTCTCAACATACTTACTTTGAAGTCCACAAAAAATATATACCTTTTTATTATGAGCAAAAAAATCTTAAATTTAAATCGGGGGTTTAACGCACTATTTAATAATACCAATACCAAAGAAATAAAAAAATACTGTTATTTTCATAAATGTCCACCTAAATATTAAAAAATTGCCACTGTGAAGCGTAATAGAGATACATCTTCCCACTTTTTTTATTTTTTAACGTATAAAATAAATAAAAAACACTGTTTTGTTGGGTAGATTCTGTAGAATCCATATCTTTCATCAGAATGCTTTTATCTTTTAGGACATACAGTGTAGGACAAAACATATTAAATTTTAAAATGGAAAACCTTGTAAATTATAAAAAAATCTTGTATCTGTCCTTACACTCATAAGTAGCAAAAAGTAGGAAGGCAATTGTAAGTACAAAAACTGATAAAGAAAAAGGTAAAAAATCTTTGACAAAAGTAGCGAGACTTCATGAGACTGCTTCGGAAACACAACAATAGCTCTTATTATTTAAACTCTTTTACTTATAAAACAAGGCTAATAATAAACTAAGTAAATTAAATGTTGTATATTTATGTTTACTTAAAATACATTTTCAAGTTTCTTAATACCCCAATAGAAGTCGTCATACCCCTTTATAATTTTGCGTACATGTAGTTTGGAGTATCTACTTTGAAATACACAGCATGAACAATTAAAAGTTCAAAGTTGCTTTTTGGCCAAAATGATGGATTTCTATCCCATAGTGTATCGGCGCGTCGCTGTAAAGGATAGCGACGCATTTGTATAATAATAGTCCGATTGCAGGCTTTTTTATGTTTTTTTTTGTATTATTGACATATATTATTTTTGATATAAAATTTAAAATATTTAATAACGGTTAAACCTAGATATACAACATTAAACATAAATTATGTTTAGAATTTTACGCAAAATCCAAAAAGTAAATAGTATACAGGATGTTTTATTTAAAATAAAGAAGTTGACATAAACTTCTAGTATAACCGGAAGTGGTAGAACTGTCAAAATATTTTAGTTGTATGTCCCCTACTGACCTAATAAAGTAACCAAATTTTTAAAATTTTCTAAAGCCTACTTTTAAAAAATTAATCGCAGCAGTCCCCGAGGGGACACCCTGTATTAGGAAACAGAAGTATGAAAAAAAAATAGCGTTAGGAATATTTTAGCAAAAGAACTTTTAAAAACGTGCAATGTTATTGGAAAAAAATCTAGACTAAACTTATGCAATTTAAACAGTTTTAAGATACCTTAATTAATCACAATGATAAAAAGAGTATCCGCTAATTGATGGTTTACCAACCTAAATGGGAATTTTAAAAAATAATTTTATTTAAAAAAGTACAGTGGCGTACCATGTTTTTATTAAAAAATATTTACCCTAAACTTCTCATGGATGACACTGCTAAAATATTTGTTTCCTTGTATGCAAAAAAATTCTTTTGATGCATAAAAGGCGTTCTCCAATTTTTCAAAAAATATCCGGATCGGCATAAAATTTATTATATTTTTTTAAAATGTTTAACACCCTATAGTTCAAAACTAAGACATTTAGGACATATGTTTACATAAAGTTTTTTCTTATTTTTTACTATAGAATACGTCCCGAACGTTTGTCGGATAAGTTGTAAAACACCCTGTATTGTTTAATAAATATATGTATATTAGGAACAGCCAGTAATAGAAAATATGCGTTTTATCTTTTAAAAAATTGTGTAAAACAATGTCACTATATTATTTAATTTAAAACCTTTTGTTAAAATCATTCTGCCATACAAACAGCAAAGGTGCCAAACCAAAACAAAGCAAAAAAACACATTAACATCTGTAAATTCCTAAAAATCATGTTTTTTAATTTTGTTTGAAAAACATATATAAAGCTATTAACAGAAAATATGCGTTTTATCCTTTATCAAATTATATAAAAAATATCACAGTATTGAAAAAAAACCTTATCATCTTTTGTTAAAATTATTTGGCCTTACAAACAAAAAAGACACAATAGTTGAAAATAATATTATTCATATTTACATCAGTATATCTTTAAAAATCATTTTTATATTACATAAAATATGCGTTTCATCTTTTATAAAATTGTGTAAAACAATGTCGGCATAATATTTAATTTAAAACCATAAAGAATAAAATTAAATCAAGACGACCTGATGAATGGTGAAAGGAGGATAAAGTTAGCAGTTTAATTTTAGAGACTGCTTAAACTTGGATAGAGTCCAAGTAACATTAAATAAGAGTAGAGTCAAAGAAGTATGTTGAAATAAAAATGATTCCAGGAACGAGAAGATTTTTATATTTAGATAAAATATTTGAGCAAAATATTTAAAATAAAATTAATTTTAAAGTCGCTAATAAGTAAGATTCGTTGAAAAAAAAGCTGAAATACAGGGTGATCATTCTTAAGTCAGTACTATAGCTAACTTTCTTATTATTGGAGATACGATGTCGTTTAAATTAGTAAAGTTGTAGTACTTTTAACGCTGATGAACGTGTAGTCAACCGAAAAACAATTCATCGAGTTTTTCATTTATTACAAAAAATGTACGTATATGTAATGTATACCGGTATACCGGGTGACAACAAGGTTACTTTCCAAAGGTCATTTTTTTATTTCTATATCGATACTGATGACACTTGATAAGGTTGTTAGACTAACAAAAAGTAATTTTTAGCTGTGTATGATAGGCTTGTACGACTTCCGGTTTTACTGGAAATGACTGGAACTTTTAATTTATAAATGACACCCTGTATATTTTTGTTTTTGGATTCTCCAGATCATTTTTAGTCGGAATACAATAATTTTAAATAAAATTTTGGTCAAATTTTATTTTAAAAATAAATTTTTAATTTTCATCTATAGTGCCATTATCATTCTAAAATCACTTCTCATACTTTACCTACTTCCAGAAAAATACGAAATCGATTTTATCTTTTTAAACTTTTTTACTAGAGGGCTCCAAACTTCATTTTTTTAGTTTTTTACTCTAGCTCAGAAACCAAAATAGGACCATATTACTTTTATAATATCTCTAAATGCAGTATATTAAAGCAAATCCAACGATGGTAAACATTACGACACTTTTCTTTTATTTTCTTAAAAAATTAATAAATACAATGGGAATGTTTTTGAGCACACACACATATAATTAACTCATATCTTAATGTGCCAATGCCCACATGGTAAATATTCGTGGCGAGCGTAGTGCAGCGGTAACGTACCAGCTTCTCACCGCAGCGATCCGAGTTCGATTCTCGGAACCGGACATTGGCATTTTTAATCGCTCGTCACCTCACAGATGGCTTGGCAAACCACTGTGTACTATTCTGCCTACCCCAGGTAGTAGTTATTTAAAAAATAACGTCCGTGGTGGCACTACCGCGTTGTCTAAAAGGTGCTGTAAAATGCAAAAATTGCATGTTTCAGTGCTTGGATAACGTTGACGGAACAGCGCGAAAAAGAGGTTAAACATCTAATAACCCGACACCCACGGTACTCTGGTACTTAGGCATAAAGCCTTTGTGGAGTGTTAAACAGATAAAAAAATCCATCTTTGTTTGCGTACATAAATTTATAAAAGTTAGAAGGAAACTTGCATTACCTTTTTTAACTTAGGTCCTTATGGGAAAATGAAGGACAATTGTTTCTATAGCTGATGGCTTCCGCAGTTATGGCCAACTCGAACAAAAAATTAATTTTGATGATTTTTGACATAAAAATCAAAAATACCTATAAGTGTTATACATCATCAAAGAAAAGTTTTTTAAAAATGTGGAAAAAAACAAAATGGCCGCCATAAGAAAAACGAAAGTTGATGATGGTATCTCAAAACCGAAACGTTGAAATTAAAATATGAATACAGAAACGCCTTGCTCTTAAAAGTTGCCCTTATATTGTTTTCACAGATTCCACAAATTATTTGAAATAAACAAACTACAGCAATTTTTTAAAATGCACATTTTCAGTTTTTTCAAAATAACTTAAGAACCAAACAAAATATAATCGTCATCAAAACGGCATTAGATTAGCCATTGAATGAACCACAACTTTCCCAATTTAACCATTCCAATATCCCACTACATTCCCTACCAATTTTGAAAACACTGTATGCATGTATATTACTGTTTGTAAGGTAAAATACCAGTTGGTTGGTTCAATTGATTGCTAAGATTTTTGGAAGAAAATAAAGAGTAACCACATTTCTGAAAAAATTGAAAAAATATGGTATAGGCTGTCCCGCCTGGCGTGTCACGGACCTGTTCTCATATGACATTGATGCACTCATGTCCCGTTAACGTCACATCGCGCTCGCTGCTTGCCGGAAGCTTATACTTTGGTCGATCGCGTAAGTTGTAGTATAAACTGCCATATTTCTATTGTCAACCAAATACCAATATGTCAATTCGTTAAAGAGGAACCATATTTTTCAGTAGCATATATTAAATATTTTTTCTTTTTTCTTTACTATGCTTTTGATTCAAAGTAGATTCCCTAATCCCGATTTAATCCCATTACTTCAACGACCCTTCCTATTTTCACTTACCGTAGATGATCGATCCGTCCGCTCGTCTAAATTTGCCAATATTGGTTTTACCTAGGATTTCTAGATTAACTTTGCGACCGTTCCATTTTTTAACGAGGATTAGGAGATTGACACTAAAAGGATTGTAAAATTGAAAAGTTATGGTCAGACTTTATGGTATAAATTTTTTGTAAAACAGAAATCATGTCTTTTTGCTTTAATTTTACCAGGTTTGTTATTAAAAACTATTGGTTTAAAAAGTCAGTAACCATAGTTACTTACTAGCTATTTATTCTCAATATAAAGTATCTAAAGTATAGTGTACTTCGTTCAGATATTTTCATACAAAAAATTAATTGTTAAAAAGTACTTTTTAACAAGCACATTAAAAAGTATATGATATTAGGATTTTAATAGCCTTGATAATATTTTAAAAGCCTTGATAATATTTTAAAAGCGTACTAAGTTGGTACATTTTTTTAAATAACTGTTACAGCTTTTTTACGCCTTGCACTACCAAATAAAATCTTATAGGTTAAGAAAGCTTTAATATACCACTGTTAATGATATTTAAATTTTGTACATTTCATTTATTAACCTTCACATTAATATAAATATTCAATATTAATATAATATTAAAGTATAGATATATACGATATATAAAAATATATATATATATATATATATATATATATATATATATATATATATATATATATATATATATATATATATATATATATATATATATATATATATATATATATTTATATATATATATATATATATATATATATATATATATCCACCTCAATATTATGGGGTCATAACACAGGACCTCGCCATACACAACGACGTCCAAAAATTTGGGGCGTCCGGATATACGACGCCGTAAATATTTTGACGCGGTAGTGTATGGCAAGGGCATACCATAGGACCCTGAACTAATAGAGGGGTGTATATATAGAAATGTAAAGTAATAATTTTTAAAATTGTGAATATTCCTATTTTTAGGCTACTTTTACCTATAATTGGTGGTTTTTCCTTTTTGGGACTTTTATTCTGTTTTGAAAATTTAAATATTTTTTTAAATACTTTTCTGTCCATAGAAACATATTAGAATATACAGGGGAATTCTTAACTTATACGCATAAAGTTGGAAACTTATTGCTAATAGTAGAGGAGCTTACGATCCTAAATTGGGATTTACTCGAGCGTCAAAAACCTATTGGGTTGCAAAGCTTAAATAATAAGAAGAAATAAATGGTATAAAATGTATACCTTTTCATTGGTGTGGGAAGTGACTATAGACTTATAAATATGTCAAAAAAATACTACTATTGTTTTCGCAAGTGGAATCGTATCGAATTATATATTT
Source organism: Listronotus bonariensis (assembly GCA_014170235.1). Lineage (NCBI taxonomy): Eukaryota > Metazoa > Arthropoda > Insecta > Coleoptera > Curculionidae > Listronotus > Listronotus bonariensis. Next base: position 80,646 of record JACEGR010000894.1, on the reverse strand, counting down.
TTCGTTTTCCCTAAATTATTTTCTTCAAAATAAAAAATACCCACGCTTGAAAATGTCAAACTGACGTTTTTTTGTAGCTTTTTGTTTCCTTTACGTCTTTCTCAAATTGTCAGATTGGTGGAATGTCCACTGTTTAGCATGTAATTAATATATCCTATCTTAATTTGACGCGCTGGACAATTTCTGATGAATATATTTTTGTTTTTTATGATCGGCCCTGTATACGGGCCTCTCATTTGGTGAGGGTACTTAACGGTAGCCTTCGGTATATTAATCTGCCGCGCTGTAGTAATTCCCAAAATACCCTCTAATAAAAATAAAGACAAATAATGACTTCTAATAAAAAGAAAAGTTGATAAAATATTTTAACTTAGAAATATTATCAATTATTTACAATAAAACTTAAAACATCAATTACCAGCGTAAATTATAACACGTAAGGAAAAAATCGTAAAGTATTTTTGTTACGAAATAATTAGCTGAATATTTTGTTCTTTGTAAAAACTAAACCGAAAAAAAAGATATAATAATGTTTTGTATTCCAGCTAGGACTCTTCTATTAGTTGTTGTTGCTGTGAGTGTATTTTTACGTAATTGGAGTAAAAATTAAGCCTAAAAAAATAATATACCAAATTATTTCACACAAAAAATAGATATTTTTTTCATTATAAGTCATTATGGCTTTAGAATTTAAGTTATTTTTATTTAAAATACATAATTATCCTCCGTAACTAAAAATAATTTACTACATTTTACTTCATTAGTCATTGTCCTTAGCAATCTTTTTTTTAAGGTAATGCGTATAGGTTAAGCATTACCTACCTAAGGGTTAAATTTTGAAAACCATCAATCACTACTTGGTATAAAGCAAAGTCACTTTTCGCGTCTGTATGTATGTATGTATCAATGTATGTATGCTTAAATCTTTAAAACTACTCAACGGATTTTGATGCAGTTCTTTTTAATAATAGAGTAATTTAAAAGAAGGTTTTTATGTATAATAACATGTTAAAGATATTAAAGAACCACTAATAATTTAAAGATTTCTACTGTGAAGTCGTAAATGAACACATTTTTTTTGCGCTTACATTGCAAACGCTGGCTGGTATAGGGCAAGGAAAATTGTTTTGGTTAGTTTTGGTTATTTCTGAATAAATCTAAATCTGGTTAGATAAAATATAATGCGAGCAAAGCCGCGGGCAAGATCTGGTGGTCCGGTGGTAAAATGCTCACCTGTCACACGGGCGGCCAGGGTTTGACTTTGCGGAAGCGGCTTTTTAATAGATTACAATCAAAAAGCACTAAATTTACTCATTTTTAGTAGATTTTCTTTTGATATTCATTTAGACTTATAATATAAATAAAGAGGTATAGATTGTCTTTTTGTTAGGGCTGATTTTCGGAAATACTGAACCAATCATTTTTCTCAATCAAAAAATGTCAATAAACTCCCTCTTACATCGCTTAAGACACCCACGGTACGTTAGTATTTAGGCTTTTAGCCTTCGTGGTTTGTCCAAAGATAAAAAAAAGGTACACCATTCAGGAATGCTATTGGCTTTTTTATAACGATTAAACAAAAAGTAAAAAAAAATAACGGCTAACGAAATGGGCACCGGTCGGCTAGTCTTTATACGATAAATGGCGTACATGGTAAAATTACAAGCGCTTCGTGAATTTTATTACAAATCACTTAACATTTGTCTCGTATTTATCCAAATGTTTTGTGTTATATAAATATGCAAGTTTGTTACATGTAATCACCCGTTTTAAAAAGTCTTCACAAGCCCCTATAACACTCCTCCGGAAAAACAAATTTTTCCTCAAATTTAATCTTAAAAAACTTCTTGTTTTTTTTTAACAAATTTAAATAATACTTTAGTCCAGTGGTAGCTTCTTTGATCAAGATGATTATTTAATGTGGAGATTTTAAAAGTTTTATAGGATTAGGTGGTATACAGGAAGAGCCAGATGTTGCATTTTGTCCAAATTTTTGAACACCCTGTGGTATAATTTAACGTTACAATTTTGTTACCAAAGTATTGGATTTTAACGCCCCAAATTTTTTTAAACATTCCCTTTTTTATTTATATCAATATCTCTATTCTTAAAGAAAATACACATTTTGAAAAAAAACAATGCATTTAAATTATGATGGTCGTAATATGTATACGCTATATTGAAAATATAATGGAAAAACTTTGAGAAATGGATGGTCATATTCTTAAAACTTATTAAGATAACTATAACAAATGCATGTTTTTTTGATAATTATGTTTTTGTCGTACCCTGTATATCTTAAGAGAAAAATCCAGTAGTTGAAAACTACGAAACGAACTTAAAAACCGATATTTTTAATTATTTTTTTTATCAAAAATAAAAAATTAAGGGTGATGAAAATTTATAACTTGACAGCCGATACACAAATTTTATTGTCGTATTTAAAATGTTGTGTTTCCCTTTAATATAGAGATACTGATGTAAATAAAACGGGAAATGTTAAGAAAAGATTAGACTTTAAAATCCACTGGTAAAAATTGTGATGATAAAATATTCCACAGGGTGATCGAAAATTTGGGAAAAATACAACATTTGGCTCTGCCCTGTAATATAATAAAATTATTTACCACATAGTTTTCAATGTCACTTTATACCAACAGTGTATCCCAGGATAGGTGTTACAAGAGGACAAATCGACAAATTTTTTTGAATTTTACAACAAAATTTTGGGAAAACTAGTCGCATGATCCAAAAGTACTGAATACAAAACTTTACTTCAATTGGTATTTACACAGAGCAAGTTATAACTTAAAAATATAAAAAAGGCTCAAATGCTTTTAACTTTTATTTTTTAAAATAGAACAAAACTGTTTAAGTAAATTTTGTAGAGAATTGAATTTTATGTCAAAATTTAAAGTTAAGGCATGAGCGTAAAAAAATGTAATTATCATATTTTACATTATGCAATACAACTTAAATAAAAAGAAAAGAAAGAAAACAATTAAAAGAAAATTTAATAATTTTAAATATATATATTTATTAAATTCGTTGACTTAAACCAAGTATTTTAAAAACAAACACAAAATAATAATTTTTTAATTTAAATTCTTTAACTTTTAATTTGTTGTAGTGTATTAGTTGTCTTCAACATTTACTTAGACAATTTTGTTCTATTTTAAAAAAGAAAGGTCTTTTACTCTTGGGTATTTTTCACATTTTTAGTTTTAACTTACCCTGTATTTTACTAATCGCAGTTAAATTTTGTATTTATCAGTTTTGGACCATGCGGCCAGTTTTTCCAAAAATACGTTTAAAACTTTTAAAACTGTTGGTCTATTTGTCCTCTTGTTATACCTATTTTGGGACACACTGTATAACCATAGGTGTAACTAGCCATTGGACCTGGAGGGGCCTATAGGGGGCCTGGCAACACCTTAAGGGAACCGGACCTTGCTAGAACGTTATATGTACACATATTCCATATAGGTACATTTTTTCCTGGGGCGGAGGGAGGCTGCCAATTCCTAAAGGGGCTTATCCTCAGGCTCCTCCGTAGTTACGCCGATGTGTATTACACCTCACCACCATACTAAATAATTATCTTGATTGACAGAGCTACAACTGGGCCACAAAATAATTCAAATCTGTCACAAAAATAAAAAGGTATTTTAGATTGATAAACATTTTTTTGTTCCGTTTCTTTTTGTTCAGAAGGGTATTTTAAGATATCTATTATTCCATATCAATAGTTTTATTATTTAATAACAAATTTGCCTCTAGGTTTAACTATTTTAACCTCTGTCACGATATAAAATTTAATCCATTTTAAGCAGGGGCATATGTTAGTACTTTCACTGTATTATTTATTATTATATATACCAAGAACTCAAGGACAATCCATCCGATTGCTTTTTTAAGCTGAAATTTCTCAGGCCATTTGTCACACACTTATGTCAGTACGTTTCTTGTTTAGTTCCATTATGTTTAGTCCATTAGGTCACGTATTTTGCTCTAACCATTTATAACACTTTTTTTTCAAAAAAAAAACTGGCCGACCACATCAATAAAAATACTAGGAAGCAATAATACATTTTGTATTTAACAAACAATATGTATCGGCATAAATTTCATTATGGACCTGTAAAGTTGTGATTTGTGATTCATGCGAAAATTTTTAGACAAAATGCAATTTTTAAATACAAACTTTAATAGCTATTTTTTTGTGCATACCTTTTGTATTTTAAATAAAAGTGTATTACTTTTATTTAATAATTTTTGAATACATACAATTAACAAAATATTATATATTATATAATTATACAGTATATTTATCAGCATTCTTAAATTTTTATCTCTATCCTTTAAAAAAATATATAGGCGATAGATATTTTTAAATATAACAACTAATGGATCTTTAAATAATTCACTGCATAAAAAAGGAAAATTAATAATTTGCTACATCTGACGTTACAAAAAATGCAACAAAGGTATAGAAAAATAATTTTTGTGCAGGTTGATAAATGCCGGTCTTTTTGTAAACACAATATTTTATGTTCAATGTTTTAAAGGAAAAAGATGAATTTTATGAATAATAACAAAGATACTCGGTGTTTCATTGAGAATACCGAAGTCCTTCTTTATTAAAAAATACTTGTCATGATGTTTTTAAAAACCTTAAATATCTAAAAACCTTACAATTTTGGTACAGAAACCGCTAAAGAAACTACCATTTTTATTTTTAAAATCTAAAAATGGCCTAATATACAGGTTGTTTCCATTTAAAATAATCGAGATTTAGCATTTTAAATATTACGATGTTGGCCATGCTATAAGAAATACCGTGTATAAGATCTACTGAATTTTCTTACAAGCACTTATTTTGTGGCCTTTTGTGTGTTAAAACACCTAGCTAAGTAATATTATTAAGTCATTTATTTCCTTTTTACCTAATTTTTATGTTACATGTTTTTTACGAAAGTAAATTACGTAGTAAATTATAAATAGCGTTGAACATTGCCACGAGTGTCAAAATAAAATATCGCACTTTATGTAAAATTTTACGCTGAATCCAATTCTGTAAACAAAAATAGGGGTTAAAATTTAAAAAGTAATAACTTTTTAGCCATACGTTTTTTTTTTGACATTCTGAATACATCAAAATATTTTTGTGACATGCACTTTTAAAACTCTACAACTTGTATATAAAACATTAAACAACAGAAATATTGGACTTTCTCGGACATTTAGGCCACCCTGTATATCGATTGTTCTATAAAATTAGAATGTTTTAGTTACATTTACCCACAATGGAAAAAAATAATTCAATCGGTAAAAAATGTATAAAATATATTAAATAATAAAATAGCCATGTTTTTAGTTTTAAAAATAAAAACCTAAAAGAGGCAAACAACTTCCTACAATTAAAATGCTGTATATGTAAAGTTCGCCCAGTGAAACGAGCCAGACGACGCAAGAAGGCAGGGGAAATAATAATTGTGCATTATCAAGTCTAGTCAGAGGCGTGCGAATAAATGATCACTAAACAGTTTAAATATGATAAAAATATGTAAGCATTAATTTATTTTTAAAAATGTAGAGGAAATTGCCAAGATCTAAATATTTTTAATTGTAATGAGAATAGCATTTCAGTAATATAATTAATAGCATTAGTGACACTAAATTTATTTTAGACTTCCACTGTCTTTATTTATAACTATTCACACAACGTTTTGGGTAGTCCTATCTCTATCCGTTTTACAGTTTACACTCTTAAAAACGGACAGAGATAGGACTGTCCGAAACGTTGTGTGAATATTTATAAATAAAGATAATGAAAGTCTGAATGTACTAACGCAATTTTGTTTTCTTTCGAAAATTGTTCCTTTCGACGTTCTTCATCTTTCCTGTGGATTCTTCGGACACTGTTAATAGAAACTCCCGCATAAAGGGAAACGCGATCAAGTTTTCTTTTTAGAGGCAGTTTCAAAGTATTATTTGTTTCATTTTCATCGCAAACTCTATAGATATTGGCAATTATTTCTCTAAATTGGCCATGGATAATTTTGCCTTTTAAAAAGGATTCTTTTTTCTATAATTTTGACTAGCGTTAAAAATAGTTTTTTATAACCAACAAGAAATGTCTACGTAAAGGTGGGTTTTCACGCTCATGCAATTTGCGCAAGTTGATTTGTGCAAATTAGACTAAACTATTACATTCGTTTTTATATGCACAAATTTGTCAGTAAACGATGGAGTATGACGACGAATAGTTAGCATGAGCTGGTGTTACTACTTACTTTCATATTCATTTAATAATAAAATAGAGCTTAATAAATTAAAAAAACTTTTTTTTCACTGATATTATTATTACCACAAAAACTAACAAATAATATTAAAGACCCATCAAACAGAAAACGATAAATAAATCACGCCAATACAACTATTATTTACTCACTACGCATGTCTTAAATTTGTATGTCGTTTACACGTTCAAAAATTTGCCCCAACCGCATGCAAATTATCTGACCATCCAGATTTTACACAAGCCAAAACCTTTTGCTTGCTCAAGTAAACGATTTTCGTTTACATGCTCCAATTTATTTGCACAAATTGGTATACACAACAGATTTATTTATTTAATTTATTATTTAGTTACATACATACTTTCCTTAATTATTTTTGAATGCGATACAAAATCAAAATACTGAATTAAATTTTTACGTTATAATACCCACACAAAACCACAATACTAAAAATTGTTAATAGGAAACAAATATTTAAAAACCCGGGTAAGTACAATAAATTCCAAACCATTCCCCGTCTATGTTGACGCGAGGCTCCACCTCTTTGGAGGCTCGTTCCAGCGGCAACCAATCAGTAAACATTATTTGAGTGATTATCTTGGTAGGGTGGCCTTGTTGTCGGAAATTAAGAATGTAAAAATATTTTAGGGACGATATGATTATTAAAGCATGGTATAATCGGTTCCTCTAAAGAAAATAGAGCAATAAATTAAAATCTCTTTAGGGAATTAAAAATAAATTAATAACAAGGTGTAAACAAGTACATTATAAAATATGAAATATTATATTTAAAAAATTGTAAAATAGATTCACAGCAGTAGAATGAAAATCTGGCAACATCTTAAAAGCAACTTCAGTTTTTTCCGCATTCCTTCCATCTGGCTAGACTCAGTTGGCAAACTGTAGCTTTTATTACATGTGAAATAAAAAAATATAATAAACATAAATAATTTATTATAATAAAATAGTTCCCTACTTTTTCAGCATCTAATTAAACAAACATCACTTATTGTTAATCAGTTTCAGAAAATTATCGAAAAATAACGTCGTCACATATTATTTTCCTTGACATAAATTTAATAATATGCATGACCTAATAATATTAACATAAGCTCATGTTTGTAAACACTTCATATTTTGATATTAAATTAACAATAACTTAGCAAAATATTTAGTTAATTAAAGACCTACAATAATTTTAATTAAAATATTAATTTGAATAACCGTGGTTTCGTTCTATTTCTGCTCTTATTTAAACAGTTAATATTTAGACGAAAATTTGATTTTTCTTTAATACCCTACTATATATATAGTTATTTTTGTTTTCTACCACTAGGTAGTAGTTATTTAAAAATAACGTCCGTGGTGGCACTACCGCGTTGTCTAAAAGGTGCTGTGAAATGCAACTGCATGTTTCAGTGCTTGGATAACGTTGACGGAACTCAAAAACGGGTTAAACATCCAATAACCCGGCACTCACGGTACACTGGTATTCAGTCATAGGCCTTCGTGGAATGTCATAAAGAAAAAAAAGATAATAAAAAGCAGCAGAGCAAATGCCGTTCACTTAAGGAAAAACCTTGATATTTTTAATATTTGAATTTTTATTTTAAAATTATGATAAGAAAACAATGGGTTGCATTTTTATTAATAAAAATTTAAACACAAAAGTATAAAACTCTTATTTATAAATTTTAATAATAATATATATATATATATATAAAAAAATCCGAGTTTGAGCGGTATTGCCCCTGACCTAGGCAATGCCGCTCAGGCAAAGGGGGTAATGACGCTCAAATGTATTATGTATGTATGAGTAAAGCCATGCTACCAACTTTAATTTACCAAATATTAATGAGATCAACTTAATTAAGTCTAAATTATGCGCATAGCTGGGTCTTTCATTGAAACTAATATTGTATAAACAAATAAAAGCAACTATAAGTAATAGTAACATTTTAGTTTTGGCACAGAAGTCACAAATGTAGCCTTCTCTTGAGTCTTCACCCAGAGCATTGACCATAATTCACATATCGTACAATAATACCACTACATATCGTCGCTTTTCCTAAATTGTTACAAATACGTTACATTACAATTACAAAAATACAAATATTGCATTTTTGTAATTTTTATCGTGTAATCCCAGGTTGTTATCTTTACAAATATTGTCTTCATTTTTAGATTCCGTAAATAAACTTTTTGATTTGAAGTTTTTTCTTAGTTGGTTTTTTGTTGTTTCAGTATTACTTTTTTTGCTTTTTTAAAATTTCCTTTTAATCTAAATCTTTAGTCAGCCCTTAGTATAGCGATCCTGTAGGTTTATATCTCGTTCTTACAGTTTATTAAAAACTGGATTACGTTCTAGTTGTGGACAACTCATATTTTATTTCATCCAAAAGCTTTTGCGGTAGTTCTTGATCGGTTTTTTAGGATGCGGGTAATGGCATTTACTAGGGGTAATTGTGTGCACCTAAGCGACATTACTCCAAATGACCGTTATAATTTTTAGAATAACATTTCACGTTTCATATTAAATAATTATCAGAAACCTCTAAACTAGGGTTACAAATGGTAAAGTAGAAATAATAATAGTCATAACAGAAAATATCTTTTTAAACTTATACCAACAAAAATATTCGCCCAAAAATTATATTAACCCGACTGCAAATAAAATCAGGCACTTCTCTCGCTCCTGCTGCGAGGGAATTAGGGAAAATTGCTAGTGGTTGGTCTGTCGTCACTTCCCTCACACTATACCCCCTCTTCCGCGACTATATGTAATATGGTTTTCTAGTTATTGGTGTGGGTGGCATTTTCCCCGGTAGCGGTATTACCCCGGCCTACCCTAAAAACAAAAAGATCTACTGCCACAGAAATAAAACTATTTAGTTGCAATAAGTAACTTTACCATTGAATAATCTTCCCGTGCCAAACACCACTGACGTAAGAGAGAACACAAAATTTAAAATAAATTTAAAAAAGTACTTGTCCAAACAATAAGAAAATTATTATATATTTTTAAACACCTTGCATTTAAAATAATAAATATATCCCTACAGTTCTTCATAGTCCATGTTTCATTTTATTTTTTATAATTTTTAAAATTTATAAAATCTAGTAAAATGCGCATGTTAACGAGCACATTAAAAATGATAATGGTATACTTGAAGTATTTGGGGCCCTTATTTTCATTTTTTAAACCATAAAAATTTGCTAAAATAATATTAAGTATTATTTCTTTTTTTTTTTAATACACATCTCAAATAATAAACTTATCCTAACACTTGCTCATAGTCCATTTTTCATTTAATTTTAAAGTTTCTAATATTTTTAACAAAACATGTATAAGGAATTTAATAAAATGCGGAAAAATGAAACGTATGCCGAAAATATCTATCAGAATAATTTCCTTCTAAAATTTGAATACTACATGTAGATTGTAGATGTCAAAAAATGTTTACTTAACACAATAATATTTAAATTTCCTTCTACTAACCTATATTTTTCCAATTAAGGCCGCATATAAAATTAGGCATAAATTTAACCTTGTTTTGTTCCTTCTAGGTTAACCTGTTGACACGAGAAAAATACAGTGGATTTTTTTGCTTTACTATTTAATTTGTAGGCAAACTTTATAAATACTACCGATTTGTTTCGAATACTCGGTATTCTGAATCCTATTTAGAATACATTAGGCTGGTATTCGAATACATCCGTGATGCTAAGCCGCGTCCAGAGTTGTAACAATTCGCTATGCCGTTTCACGACGCATACCGCACCATATAGTGCGCACCTATGGTATGGGTAGAGTCCACCTCCTTTTAAGGGTTTGGCAAATGATTTGACGGTGATTCAGACCTTTCGGCGTCAAAGGAGCGCGCGAACAGGTTGGTTAGTTTGGACGGATATTTTTCCTAAAGCCACCGGAATTGTACATCGATCAAATAGCGTCGATGATCCCTGAACCCTGACTTCAAGTTTCAAGCGTCCGCGACATTTATAAAATGCCAATGCTTTGATTAATTGTTGTAAATAAAAAGATGCAAAAAATATATTTTAATAACTATTTTCAAAAGTGCCAAATTAAATTAATAAATCTTGTGTATAATATTATGTAAGTTAAACTAATAAATATATTCTTATTTTTGTTTTAATAGGTAAATTTTAAAAAATAAACAAAGACAGAATACTCACTTAACTCTTGTAAATATAAGTAAAAAATTCTATTATGTAATCGTTTAAAATAGTCAATGTTGATCCTAAAAAACAAAAATTATTTTGCATTTTTTTATGTTTCTTATGATCAACACACTTTCAAATTAGAATTGGATTATTTACTCATATTTATATGTAAAGGTTTTCCAACTTTAGAGCTCCATCTTTGAATAAAAATAAAACAAATTATGAAAATTATATTGCAATGGCTGTATTTTTATTTTAAAGCATATTTGATGACATTAAGTTTTAAAAATTATATCAGCCAAATCACCGCCGCGGTATCGCTGAGTCATTCGAATTCTACAGATATAATTCTTGATAACATTCTGACTCAAATTTTCCCAATTCGCCCAAACTTACCTATGGTGCGAGTTATGTTGGCCTTTAGAGCAGCAATCGTTTGTGGTTTGTCCGCATATACTTGAGACTTAATGTAGCCTCACAAGAAGAAATCCAACGGAGTTTGATCGCAGGACCTAGGTGGGAATACTATAGGTGAAACGCAGTGCACGGGTCATTTGGCGAACCGAACACTGATTTTAAAAATAAGTTTTAACGATTTTAACCTCAAACTATCCATATTGACTTTTATAAACCAATAAAGTAACTTTTTATTTTGTCGCGCTCGCTTCATATACGAAGTCAGGTTCGGTGTACTTTAGCGCTATTCGATATAGGTACGATCTCATTGACTTTCATTTTCTTTGATCCGACGCCAAATAACCGACAAGCTGTGGATCGCAGTGACCTATTCGCCGAACAATCATATTGCGCCCAAACAAGTATGTTTTATTGTTCACAGCGTCTTGGAGCTGAAAAAGTATTCCGGGATTTGAAGTATTTGAATACCGGGACTTCCTGGAATACTTACAAGTATTTAAAATCGAAATTTTGTGGGTGAATTTTTTTTTGGTTTTTAAAATTTAAGTATTTAATGGTGAAGATGCAGATCAAGGAATGTTTTAAAGTAAAGTAAAATTGTTTCTTGCAAGGACCTTTTTTGCCTCTCCAGTCCAATCGTAGTATTTAAATACAGTGTTTTTGGTACACTTACCCTAGGTATTCTAATACTTTTTAGAATACGGTATTCAGGGGTCGTTTTCTAATAAAGGATTTCAGTATTCAACACAACTCTGATGTCAATCCATATAGTTGCTTAGATGAACAAAAAGCAATTGGATTTTAACATTAGGCGACTTGGCAACATTGTTAGCACCCTCATTCGAATAATTTTGAACTTACTTAGTGAAACACAACATGACCTTTCATAGCCAAGTTTTACGTGCAGTTGTTAATATCGTATTTATATATTTTTTAGATTGGGTCGCACAGCGTGCAATGACCCATGACGGTCGAGTCCAGGCGCCTGTAGGCTTGTCTACCGGAAATCCCATACGCACCAGGCGATGCTACGTGTAAATTGGACCGGTAGGACTGGAGAGATTGTCTCACGTCATTCTTAAACATTTTTATAGCTCATCCTCGGCTGCTTTCGACGCTGGCTGTTTGTTACTCACCAAAATCGACTTCCGTGGAGTTCACTCTGCTCGGACGAACAAATCCAACATTACATTGTGTTTCTTAATTTGGAGTTAGTTAGGCACTGAAGCGACATGGTGTGTGCTGATTGGCCACAGGAGAGGGAGTGCCTCGCATTTTAAGGTAAATCTGGTAGACTAGGGGGCGCAATGTAGGAAAGGAGTGCCGGCGTAGCCCCATTAAGACGGCGGTTAGCCTTCGGAAAGTTATTGAGGATGTAAAATACAATGGTCGTTAAGGCAAATAACTAAACTGGGGCTTAAACCTCCTATAAACCAAAACCTATATAGTTGCGCCACTCGGAAGACTGCAACCCGTATAGTAGAACCGGTAATTACCTGTGTTAAGTTCTTTCCAAATTTAAATCGAAAATTTTTGTCAATAGGAAAACCGTTATACAGTGTGTCTACGTAACGTGGCTTCATAATGAAAACTTGTTATATTAATTTTACCAAAAAAGATATTTTTATAAAAAGTTTTACAAGGTACAAAAGCTTAAAAGCAACCATAAGATTTTAAATGATATCGGTCATCTACTAGGGTTGGGCAAAAATGTAGTTTTTGCTCAAGATTAAAAGTACCTGTAATTTTGCTAATGTGCAATTGCAAAAATTACTAGGAAAAGATGTTACCAATGAAAAATTATCTTAAATATGCAATTTTCTATATTAACATTTTTTTTTCGAAAATATTGGAAATTAAAGTTTGTACATTAGTGCATTGTATATTTTTCTTGGTATAATAACAATAGATTTAAAAATTTTATTTAAAATTATCCTACAAAATTTACATATTGTGAACACCCTGTATATGGGGTATAAAGGTTTTAATAAATTCAATATTTATTTAATTACTTTGGTAAAATTAACATACCCTAATTAAAACAAATAATGTTTCAAGGAACAATACCAATATATAGGTCATAAAATAAGTGGCCAGGGTCGTGTACGTGTTTATACCCAAAATTACACAAGAAAGGTGTTGAAAAGAGATTTAAAAGTAAAAAAAATATTTATAAAAATTAAGTTATAGTTAAGCCGGTACGGGCTTCCCTGGTCCGGGAAATGCCCATACTAAATTACGTTAGTTTAGTTAAAAATACCGAAATAGTATTTATCGTCCACCAGCTCAATGGTCGAAAGAAATCCTTCCATATGGCATACAGAGTGTCCCACCGGGAATGTCAACTTCCTTATTTTAAATAGAACACCCTATATATTAATTATCTTTTAGATTCTGTGTGAAATTCTAAACATAATTTATGTGTAATGTTCTATACCTAAGCCCAACTGCTTTTGACATATTTTAAATTTTATGTCAAAAATAACGTTCGCAAGCCATTACATAACCATCAATTTCTTCTAAACAAAAGCCTTTAATATAAGTTGGGGTTGGGACCTTATAAAAAAAGAACTTCTTTAATAGACTGTATTGATATTTCACATTTAATAAATACAGAGTGGTCAAAAATAAAACTTGAAAATCATCACGACAAAAACCTTAAAAGTCACATTTTTTAAATGAAAACCCCTATCTTTTATTAACTTATCCTATAAGCCATTAAAAATAAGGGTAAGTTTGTATAAGGATGTCTATTTTAAAAATTTTTGAAATAGGCATCCCTATACAAACTTATCGCTATTTTTGATGCTAATAGGATGAGGTAAAAAAAGATAGGGTTTCCATTTAAAAAAATTGACTTTTAAGGTCTTTGTCGTTACTACGTCAATACAGTCTGCTAAAGTCGTACTTTCTCTACCAGAAACCCAACCACAACTTATATTAAAGGCTTTTGTTTAGAGGAAATTGATGGCTATGTAATGGGTTGCAAACGTCATTTATGACATAAAATTTAAAATAGGTCAAAAACGGTTGGACTTAGGTATAAAACATAATTCATAATTTATGTTAAAAATTTTAGGCAGAATCTGAAAAATTAATAATATATAGGGTGTTTCATTGTTTCATTTAAAATAAGGAAGTTGACATTAACTGCCGGTATAACCGGAATTGTCAAAATATTTTAGTTGTATGTCCCCCACTGACAATATATTGTTACCAAATTTTCAAAGTGTTTCAAAGCTTGCTTTTCGAGAAATCGAGTAGTTTCCGGTGGGACACCCTGTATTAGTCCCAGTGACGTAAAGTGACCGTGTGTATACAAAATCTACGTCACAATATTGCACTAATGTACAAAACTTATATTTCACTATTATCGCAGAAAAAAATCTTTTTAAATAAACTAAATTCCACATTCAAAAGTTTTTTTATTTCGAACATCTCTTCTTTATAATAAGTTTTAATGTTAGCAAAAATACAGGTGATTTACTCATTACTCAAGAGTAGAAATTATCTTTTGGCCAAACCTCGTGAATGACGGATACAATTTTATATCATATGGTTGTATTTTAGGTTTCGCACAATGAAGAACATTTTATATAAAAAGAAATCGTAAAATTATTAATAGAAATAAAAACGTTTCCCATATGACGCCAAGTTACTAAGACAGCTGGTATATTTTGCTGGGTCGCCTGGCATAACATACCCACCTCATTAGCTACAAGTGGATGGATGACACTATAAACTAGTTTTATTAAATTTTCCCTACGTATAGCGTGATGTTTATTTAAATATTTTATTAATAGATATCTGAAACTAAATATCTTTATTAAACCAATTAGCGCTAAGTGGAAAATTGTTGTTTTGTCGATGAAAATAATAAATTAATTAAGTTGTTACGTGTTCCTGAATAATATTTTTGTCAAAAATAATCGCTTTATTATTTTAGAAGGCTTTACATGTTTTCTTTCCAAAACAAAATCCAGCAATTACCAAAATATGTTTTTAAGGTTGACAGTTTGTAAATATTTGTATAAAACTTTTTTAGGTTCAAAATACTATATATATTTTCTTTAAAATACGGTGAGTTGTTAAACTAGAGTTATAGTCCGGTCAATTTAGACATCCAAGGTTACAAAAATTTTGCAACCGGCCTTAATAGGTATGATCGTTAAAAACATTAAAAATTAAATAAAATGTAAAAAGTCCTCATTGATCCGAACCAAGCAAAAAAAATTACTCGGGATCCAATGTCACGAATACAGGGTCTTTACAATTTGTAGCAAAACGGTAAGTTTTATCATAAAATTAACATAAACAAAAATTATAAATTAGGTAATTATCCAATAAAATGTCTTTCTACTTTTTTGTAAGAGCAACTGTTTATGTTTGTAGGAAAATTTAAGAGAATTAATTTCCTTCGATAACACGGGACTGTAAGCGTGTTATTTAGTAATTAAAAAAAGAAATAAACCGAACCATACAATATTCAATGAACAATAATGGCGGCACCTTACCTCGATCTATGTCTCTGCTTTTTTCAGCTTCAGCTTCAGCTTCAGGTTTCCCTGTATATCATCACCATAAAAATCATTTGTGGTCACTATGAATTTAGTTTTAGAAAGTCTTATTTTTGCGAAATATAGCGAAAATTATTGCGAAATTAGAAGGTGTTTTAAATTTTTGACAACATGCACTGTCGGAACTCAGTAACGAAGTAGTCTCGTTACATTTCTCAAAGAGCGCGCGCAGCTTTTGAGGTGCCAAATTGAAAATGTATGGTATTTTTTTTTTTAGAAATAAAATAATTTTCAAAACGTATTATTAATTAAGGTAAGAAAATTAAGAGTTACACAAACATTTTTCCGCCCACTAAAACGAACGTTTTATAACCCACGATAATAAGTGAAATAAAATAATATAACAAAAATCCATGATGCAGGTTGATTACCTGAGAGAAAAGAAAAAAAAATAAAAATCCTAATTTTAAACTACCCGTAACACAAAAAATGACGTCACAAAGCATTGGTTCTTGTTTAATTTACCGGCAAAGGGCACAATTTAACAATGGGACGTTTTAATAATCCTTGTTGTGTCTTTACTGTAACCACTGTACATGCCCGTCTGGACCAGGGTGTAATTTTACTATACGGCCTAGGGACCAATGTAACGGGGGTTTAGTTTCATTTTTAATAAGAACCAATGTATTTAGTTCTACTTTTGTTGAGGTTTGTAACCATTTAGAA
This sequence comes from Listronotus bonariensis, assembly GCA_014170235.1. Lineage (NCBI taxonomy): Eukaryota > Metazoa > Arthropoda > Insecta > Coleoptera > Curculionidae > Listronotus > Listronotus bonariensis. The sequence continues at coordinate 64,499 of JACEGR010000894.1, read as the reverse complement.
CGTTGTTGCAGTGTGTTTATGTATTCGTAGCTTCCAACGTTTCCAAAATCTGAATTCATTCTGCTGAATTAATTGCCAACGTGAAAGTGTATTTAGTTTTAGAGATGATAAATCGGAATCTGGACAAGAAGCAAGGGGTTCCATTGTAAGGAAATGCCCTGGGGTAAGTGGCGATAGATCGTTTGGATCGAACTTTGAGCACATAATGGTCGAGAATTTAATAGGGCTTCGATTTGCGAAAGCAAAGTGTTTAGTTCTTCGTATGTTAATTTTTGGTCACCAATTACTTGATATAAATGGGACTTAACAGATTTAACGGCAGCTTCGCTAAGACCGTTAAAATGTGGGGAAGCAGGGGGATTAAAGTGCCAAATAATTTGAAGATTTTCGGCTGCGTGCTTGGACAAATCTTTTAATTGCGCATTGGCACCGACAAAATTAGTGCCGCAATCACTATAAATATTAGTGCAACGACCACGCCTGGCCACAAATCGCCGAAATGCGGCTATAAAAGCATCAGATGATAAGTCCGAAGCAAGTTCAATATGAATTGCCTTGGTGGCACAACAAACGAAGATGCAAATATAAGATTTATAAACTTTAGCGCCACGGTACCTGCCCATGGTTATACTAATGGGGCCAGCATAATCTAGGGTTACATGAGAAAACATTTTATTTGAGATATGCGAAACGAAGGTAAGTCACCCATATAGGGGGTGTAAGTTTTGGGTTTCATGCGAAAACAACGGAGACATTTTGACAGGACAGATTGAATGGCACGACGTGCTGATAATATCCAAAATTGCTGGCGTGATAAGTATAGAACGGTATTTAGTCCGGGGTGTAAATTTTCTTTATGGATATGATCAATAATAAGTTCTGTAAGTCGATGCGATCGGGGTAAAAGAAGTGGGTGTTTAGCTTCAAAAGAAATATTGGCATGTCTTAAACGGCCGCCCACTCTGACAAGACCATGGATGTCAAGAAAAGGTGAAAGTTTACGAAAAGCTTTAGGTAATAGTTCATTATTTTTTAATTGGATAATTAAATTGGAAAATTGGATTTCTTGAGTTTTTTTAACTAGAATGTTTAATGAGTTTTGTAATTCAAATGGAGATATTGGTCCAGAGAGCCTTGAATTTGTTTTACGACAGTTGTGAATAAATCTAGAACAATAAGAAATAATTTTTGAATTTTGGACAATGAAGAAATATTAAGAAAAAGAGTATCGATAAAAGTACTTTCAATTAGGGTTGATAAAGTTATTGGTTTTTCTTGAGGTCTTTTCTCTTGGTCAATATAAGATAATTCGAAATTTTGTAGTGAAGACTGGTCAACTTTTCGCTCTGATTGACTTAGACTTAGCCACGATGGGCCGGTAAACCAGAGGGAATAATTTACCAATTGTGCTGGGGTTAATCCGCGACTAGCACAGTCTGCAGGATTCTCCTGCGAAGTGACATGATGCCATGAAACATTTGGAATAGTTTCTTGAATATGGCTAACTCTATTGGCCACAAAACTCTTCCAGCGATGAGGCGAACTAGAGATCCAGGCTAAAACAACTTGTGAATCGGAATAAGCGAAAACTTGGTCAATAGATATAAGAGGAGAATATGTTTTTATAACAAAATTAAGAAGATTAGTAAGAAGGGTGGCTCCTAAGAGTTCCAACCTTGGAATACTTTGAGATTTAAGGGGCGAAACTCGTGATTTACCTATAATAAGGGCAGTTTTAGTTTCACTGTTTACTAACTCAAGACGAGCGTATACCGCGGCTGCATAGCCACTTTCTGAGGCATCAGAGAAACCATGTAATTCGCACCGGGTAATCTTATTAGAAAATATGTTTCTTGAAATTTAATATTCGATAAAAATGGAAGTTCATTTTTAAATTGCGTCCAGATATCAATAATAGATTGTTCAGGTTGGTCGTCCCAATCTACTTTAGAAATCCAGAGCCTTTGCATTAAATGTTTAGCGAGAAAGGATACTGGGGATAAAAACCCAAAGGATCAAAAATGCGGGCGATATCAGACAAAATATTTCGTTTTGTACATGGTTTATTTGAGGGATGTGAAACAAAAAACATATTGTCAGTGACAGGATCCCATTGTAGGCCCAGAACCTTAATAGATAAAGGCTCTTCCTTATCGAATGAGATAGGCATTTGACAATCATCTTGTGAAAAAGAAGATAGAAGTTTTGGGTGATTACTAGCCCATTTTCGGAGTTCAAAACCAGCAGATTTTAGAATTGTAATGAGATCTTTTGTAAGGACAATGCAACATCTAGAGAGGGTGCGCCTGCGCAAATATCATCAACAAATATGTCATTTAAAAGAATTTGGCATGCGTCAGGATAATTTTTACTTTCTATGGAAGCCAAGTGTTGAATTGTGCGTATTGCAAGAAAAGGGCTTGAGCTTACACCAAAGGTAACTGTATTTAAACGGTACCTTGAAGCGGTTCTTTAGGATCAAAACGCCATAAAATTCTTTTGGTAATCTCTATGATTTGGAGTTAGAAGTATTTGAAGATACATTTGTTTTATGTCCGCTAAAAATACTATAGGGGGTGGAAGCGAAATTTAAGAAGAATTGTGTTTATGTCAGGTTGAAGTTTGGGACCAGGTAAAAGAGTATCATTTAGACTTAAACCTTTTGATCCCTTAGAAGAGGCATTAAAAACTACGCGAACTTTGGTAGTTGACTTATCGGGTTTGACTACGCAGTGGTGGGGAAGATAATTGACAAATTTATTGATTCAGAAGGCGAAATAAGACTCATATGACCATTTTTTGGTATTCTCTCATAAAATCTGAATACTGAGAGTATAATGTAGGGTTTTTGAGTAAGCGAGATTCTAGGGAGTGAAAGCACCTATATGCTACAGAGTATGTATCTCCTAGGTCAGGCTCGGTGTGGCGAAAAGGCAGCGAGACAATAAACGACCAGAATTATGTCGGGTTACAGTATTTTGAAATATATTCTCACACTTTTTATCTTCAGGTGAGAGATGTAATTTAGAAGGCAACGATTCTAATTCCCAAAATTTGCAGATATTTTGATTGAGATTTGATTCAAAAGAGGTAAAATATGAATTAACTGTTGAAAATAGAGCTATTTGATTGTCAGTTTTTCCTAAAAGCACCCAACCAAAAACAGTCTCTATAGGTGTTGGTTGCCCTAGTTTTCCAGGTATTCGACCCTGATAAAAGGATTTGAGAATAAAGATCAGCACCTAGAAGCATATCAACTGGTGCAGGAGTATGAAAATGTTCATCAGCTAGTTTTAAATGTGAAATATGATTCCAGTCAGCACTGTTAATTTTAATTGATGGCATTTCAGAGCAAAGTTTTTGTAAAACAAGTGCCTCAAAATTAAAAGTAGGATATGTTTGACCAACAGGTCTTATCGTGCAATTAGTTATACCATTGGTAGAAGATGATGATTTATTTACGCCGATTATGGGTACATTCCATTGTTTTCTGATAAGACCTAACCGGTTTAGACACGCTTGGGTAATGAAGTTTGCTTGACTGGCTGAATCAAGTACGACAGGAACTACTTGAAAATGGCCTCTAGAATCGAGAATTTCAACTTTAGTAGTGGAAAGAAGCACTGTGCTTTGAGGAGTTGTAAACGAAAAGGCTGTACATCCACAATTTACCGTTTGATTATTTGAAGTAGTGCAATTAGTGTTTTGATGAGCGGGTTGATTATTTTGCGAAAAATGATTATTTGGAAAATTGGTTTGAGGTGAGTCGGTAGGTTGTAAAATATGTAATAAAGTATGATGACGTAAGCGACAGGTACGACAATTAAAAGTTGAAGGGCAATCTTTAAGTCTGTGAGAAAAGCGGAGACAATTTCCACAAGCATTGTTTTGCTTTACATATGTAAAACGCTCAGAGGGAGTTTTGGCTAAAAACAGAGAACAATGCGACAAATTATGGCTGGTTTGATTACATAATCGGCATCGATGTGAAGAAGAGTTGTTTACAGAGACAGAGTTACTTCCTGAATACGTATTTTGATTGTTATTATTAGAGTAAGTTGGCTGATTAGGTCGTGGGTTTGAGGTATTTGCAATTAAAGATTGGTTATTGGGAAAGTTGGAGTTATTTGAAAAACTATTAGATGAACCATTACTGGAGTTACAACTAGAAGTATTAGCCATAAAAGTATGCGAAGTGTGATTTTTGAGTTAGAAAATGAGATATTTTGGCTTTTTAAATTAGGTTGATTGTTAGAAAATGATTTTTGAAACGTTTTTTGTGATGGCATATTTTGAACCGATTCTAATGCTCTGCATTGATTTTCAAGAAAATCAGTCAGATTTTGGTATGTTGGAAGCTCAATTTTGCTATGCTCTATCTCAAATGCTGTTCTTGTGCTTGAATCCAACCTTTGAAGCAGCATATTAAACAAAACAAAGCACCATTGATCTGTGGGAAAATTTAAAACTTTTAAAGCAGCAATATTTTCTTTAAAAGTATCTAAAAGGTTACGTAAATCTTTAGCCACATTTGTTTTTAAAAATGGTGCGCTATTTAACGCATTCCAATATTTTGAAGCTAAAATTCTTTTGTTTTGGTAACGATCTGTTAAAGTTTTAAATGCTATGTCATAATTAGATTCTGTGGTAGGAATTGATTTGATTAAATTAAGTGGCTCATTTTTAGAAATGATATAAGATATTGAAATTTTTGAATTTTTGCTAAACTAGTATTATTGTGTACAAGTGACAAATACATATCATAAAAAGGTAGGCCAATTTTTTAACGTACCATCAAAACAGGGTACTGTTAACTAAGGTAACCTAACATCCGATTGATTATTATTTTGAATTGAAACGAAATTATTTTGATAATTAGAATTAGGAAAAAGTTCATGAAAAATTTGCTTTGTTTTAAAATAAAATTCGTCAGTGTCTTTTCTAATAGTATCATGAGTGGAAAAGTCCTCATCTGATTCGATAAGTCCTATTATGTCATTGTGAATGCTTTTAAAATCATCATAAAATTCATCTAATTTTTCAAACTTTGACTGAAATAAACAACTTTGACTTGGATCAGTTTTAGCTTTTGAAGCTGCTACGTAAACTTCTGTAATTCGATTTACAAAAACTTTTCTTTTTGCGACAATGCTCTAATATTACTCATTTTGAAAATATTTAAGAAAAATTATAGTTTTAAAATTTAAATTATTTAAAAAGAAGTAATTAATAATTAGTTAGTGATAATAAATATATATTTTTTTTTTAAATTTATTATTTAATCCTTTATTAATGTTGAATAAACGTTATTGTTTATATTGTAAATTTTTAAATAAGTTTTATTTTAAGAATAAACAAAATTGGCTACCTGTCATCAGCGAAATGTAAACAACTTTGTCTGAATGGAATTTCGTTTTTGTGAATATTCACTTAAAAATAGCAAAACTATCTTTTTTAAACTTTATTTTAAATTAACTAATATCCCACCATTAATTAAACAAGAAACACTGCTAAATTGTGCGAATTTATTCTAAATATAAAGCCACGATTTCACTTTAGTGTTAGATAAAATGTTTTAAAAATAAAACTGAAAATAAATATTGTAAACAATGATTTCAGGTAGTACCAGTCAAAATCAGCTGGACGAGCGTACGCTTCAGCAAAACTTCATGTTTCCGTTTATTGGCTAATAAGAAAATCGATCGCGATAGAATGACGGCGCACAAGTTTACTGAGTCGCACGGTAGACCACTGCTTCAAACGGCTAACAGCAGGAATTTGAATTTAAATATGGCGATTAATTTTGGAAAAATAAATTTATTATTATTTTTTGAATTTTTTAACTAGTAGAATCCGGAAGAAGGATCAGAAATGTTTATGTTTGTAGGAAAATTTAAGAGAATTAATTTCCTTCGATAACACGGGACTGTAAGCGTGTTATTTAGTAATTAAAAAAAGAAATAAACCGAACCATACAATATTCAATGAACAATAATGGCGGCACCTTACCTCGATCTATGTCTCTGCTTTTTTCAGCTTCAGCTTCAGCTTCAGGTTTCCCTGTATATCATCACAATAAAAATCATTTGTGGTCACTATGAATTTAGTTTTAGAAAGTCTTATTTTTGCGAAATATAGCGAAAATTATTGCGAAATTCGAAGGTGTTTTAAATTTTTGACAACATGCACTGTCGGAACGAAGTAGTCTCGTTACATTTCTCAAAGAGCGCGCGCAGCTTTTGAGGTGCCAAATTGAAAATGTATGGTATTTTTTTTTAGAAATAAAATAATTTTCAAAACGTATTATTAATTAAGGTAAGAAAATTAAGAGTTACACAAACAGCAACTGTTTTTGCGACATAACGATTCAAAAAATTGAAAAAGTCGTAATATGTACACGTTTTCACGCCACCTTTGAGGTGGCCCCCTTTTTTTAACGTTGGTTTCCTGGTAAGCATATTTCACGGGTCTCATGTGATTCTGTTTAATTTGAATCTATTAAGTAAAAGAAGATATTGACAAGGTTTAAAATTAATAAAATTAATAAAAGCGGTGTAAATTTAAAAAGGCAAATTTATCCATCTGGTTAAAATTTTTATTTTTTCTGCTTTCTCGTTTCCTTTTTTTTTTTCTTCTTCTACATGGGTGCAAGTAAATTGCCCCAATAATGACACATCGCATGTATCCACGTTAGAATCATATGAATCACCAATTGTTGGTGATTTAACATTGAAGCACGGCCTGTGTTAATTGACAATTAGTACATACGACCGAATAAAATAGTCCATTTTTTAAAAACCATTGTCGCAGCCAACGCGGCATGACGTACAACCGTTGGTCGGTGATGTTTGTTCATTTGTAAAAATACGGTGCGGGGGTGAATGTGGTCGGGCATGGAGCGGTAATATTAAACATACGGTATTTATTTACAACGTTACATTTTAAAACCGAGACATGGCCGTGCTACGGTGCAGGCCTTGGTCTGGTTATATGTGGCCCAACCTTATATTACTGCAGTTTGATAAAATACAAAACTTTTTGCACCGCATTCCCCCAACTTTTTACTAGGAAAACACACTACCACGGGCTGGTTGCGGTTATGTGTGGCCCGACCTTAACAGGTTTATAGGGATTTAAAAACTATTATTTGTGGCCACATTTGCCAGCTATTTTTAGAAAAGTATATTGTTTTTAAATTTTGGTAGTTTTTAGTAAATGCTGTATCTGATTACACTTGTGTTAAAAAAATATATACAGGGTGTTCGGAAAATCATGCATAAAAATTTTAATGGCATAATCTACGTCAAAAATAAGCTCTAGTTTCCTTTCTATAAAGATATGTCTGAAAACGCTATAATAGGGATAAAGGATAGTCTGTTTTACCATTGTTGGACTCCTAAGACAGTTCTAAATAAGAATTTGACATTTTTAAAAGTTTTTACGGTCACATGATTTCTTGAAAGTCATGCTGTGCGTTTTATTACTGCTATTCCGGAATCAGAACGATACAAAAATAGCGTTTTCTTGCAAATTTTACTGATTTTTGCGGCCACAAGTTCAACCGATTATTTTGACCGTAGAGCTGGTGAAATATTGGTTTGGAGTGGGGAAAGAAATAGCTGTTTAAACATCAACGATTTAAAGTTTTTTAAAAGAATATTTACAATACGCAAAATAATAATAATTTAAATTTATTTATATAACGGCATTTATATTTGCGTTTTGGAGCCGTTTGTGGTTGCTGCAAACTTTGATTTTTTGCTTTTAGGTTATGTTGACGCGTTTTTACAATTAACATTTTATTTTTTTCTCCAAACTGTTTTGTTGCTAGCAGTTTATTTTTAAAACCTGAAGACTGCAACAAAACACGCAGATAAATTGCTACCTATCTTAAGATTCTTTAGAAAACCCTTTTTTCGAAAAGTGCTTCTTTAAAAAGGGTTGCCATTTAAAAATAATAGTTAGACACGGAAATGTTAATTTGCCAACTTTTTTCTTTCACAAAATCACTAAAACTTTGCAATTGTGTTTTTCCAATATTACCTGGGATCCTTAGATTAATTTGAGCTTAATCATGGCCACCTAGATGTAATATTAAAAATGGCTCTAAAAAGCAAGTAGGTCTAAAGACTTGTTAAAATGTTACATTCTAATTAAGAATTGTCCGGAAATCCGAAAATATTAGAATATACGGGGTGGTCTATAAAACAAATTAAAAATGAAGCCAGCTTCACTGTATCCAGAAGTGACAGGAAACTAAAAAAAATGCGAAGACCCCACTTTTCATACCATTTACATATCAATATGTCGCCTTAATACATATATGTAATACTTTTGGAGTTATGGCTTGTCCAATAAATTTAAAAATTAAAAAAAACTGAATCTCTAAAAGAAAGCGTTTACGGACATATGTTTATAATAGAAAATGGGACTTATTTATATTCCAGTAAAATTTGGTGCACTAATTTCGAAACACCCTGTATAAACAATGTATCGTAACCAGGTTTTTAAATATGCTAAAGTTTCGATTCTTTTTTACAAATAGTTGTAGTTTCTAATTTATGCGCTTGGGAGCAAATAGCTACAACGCATTAAAGTGTCATATGTATGTAATTAAAAGAAACTATCTAAACACAGTTTTACTTACAATTTTAGCTGTATTCGTAAAAAGGTTGTTGTCCTTTATTCTGAAAAAAGAAAAAGTATTAATAAGGTTTATTAATACAGAAATTAAATATAATTGTATCTGTTTTTACCAAGGCCACTTAAGACTATTATTCTTCTAGCTAGCTAAAATAAGTAAGCTAGACTCACTTATTTTGTACAGGGTGTTTTTTTTTGGTTGGAATAATAGGGTATAGGCTAAACGGTAAAAGATACAGAAAAAACTGTTATACATGTACTGTTCTCTTTTTTAGTGTATAGTTTAATGGCACAACCAATATAAAAGTTGCTCAACCAAAAGGTGGCTAATAAATTTGTGTGTAAATTGATTATCTTCTAATCTAATTTAAAAAAACCTAAAGCAAATTTATTTATTATACAGGATGTTTCTAAACAAATGCAAACAATTTTTGGAGGTGATTCCTTGTTCAAAATAAAGGGTAGTTTGCTTTATAAACATGGGGTCAAAACTCAACCATTATGGAGATATCGCGAAAAAAATTAACAACAAAATCTCTTTATGTTGTTGCTTAAAAACAAAATAAGCATTGTATTTAAACTACTAAGTTATGTTAAATAATGACATACTACAAATGCCTTAATAGGTTACAGCAGAAAAATAGATTTTTTATAAAATAATTTTCTCCGTCCCGGCACGTTATGATTTACATTTTATTTGTTTATTTAAAATTGGTAGGTAAAAAAAAATACAGAAGTTAAAAAAGTTTCCAAATAAACCAGTCTACCCACATTTATATTTTTCGAGGTTATTGGGTGGTTCTTTAAATTTGGTTAGCAAGAACGCAAGGGGTAGTGTATTTTCATTACTTTTTATTTTAAAATAGGCAAAAATATTTAAAAAGTGTATTTTAATAATAGTATTATTTTCGTAAAATTTTATTATTCCAGCGCTTTTCGTTTTTGAGATAAAAACTGAAAACTTTATTTTGATGCCATTTTTGTCTCTCTAATAGTTGAGCAAAAATTTTTCGCATTTGTTTAGAAACACCCTGTATATTTACATTTATAGCGCCACTTATTTGGTTACAAGCTTAGTCCAAAAATGCATCGACAAGAATAGAGGACATTTAAGCACATTTTGTGATTAAGCACATTTTGTGATTAAGTACAAGCGCGAATTGTTTAATAGATATAGTATGGGATAATAATTGCTAACTTGCTATTCTAAATGAGTCAATTTTATGTGGTTGGTATTTTTTGGTTAAAAATGTTTTAGTATTCTTGTTAAGTTAGGTTTTAATTTACATACACTTTAAAAATACATAAATATTGATTCAATCCATAGCTAACAATTTTATTTTTATTCTTTTGTTATTTTAGCTAATTTAAATATAGTAAAATATTTACTGCTATCGAAAGATAAAATTAAATTTTTGAGATACACAGATACAGGATGTTTCATAAAAAAAATCAAGTGGGCATAATATCTAGAAAACTAAAACATTTATATTTGTTCTAAGTACGCCACTGGATTCTACGTAGAAAGATATAAAACTTTTATATTTATATTTTTTTCTATCTCCATTAATGTTTGAGTATTAAGACATAACCAAAATAGACGAAATTTAAGAATCACCTTGTATCTTCTAAACTAATCAAGTTAGCGTAGATCTGATTGCGCAATTAAACTAAACACATAAAAAAATACAGGACATGTATGTTAGTTTTTTGTATCTTTTATCTTTTACCCTGTACACTTAGACCAATTTACGCATCTTTCCATTGATTACTATAATTAAAATGTCTAGACACTCATTATAATTAGAGCAATAAGTCCTACAACATAATTTGCATGGAGTCAATCCACTTAATTTAATTAAATGTAAATCGTATTCATAGTTTTTTGCAATTACTGAATAATATGTAAATATTTGGTTTTTAACAAATCGTGTATGTAAAATACTGAGAGATTCTTATATAAGCCTAATAAGAGAAACAATGATTTATTAAAAATTATTTTGCTGTTTTTAACATATATAAAAACTGCAGAAATTGTTAATTCATTTGTCATAACTGGTGGCTTTAACTTATTTTATCGGTAAATGCCGCTGTCCACCGAATTATATTTAAAGTTAACCTTAATTTGAAAATTATTTGTTTTATTGTTTAATATTATTTTTATTATTGATGACCAACAAAAATAAAACTGGAACACACGTTTGACACCTACGAAGCTTTTGTCAAAGCTCTTCATAAGCTAAGAAAAAGTACATCTTTTAAGAAAAGAAAAGCTTGGAGTATTTTAGCGACAAGAAAAAAACTAATTGTTTCATAAAACTAAAACTAAAGTATAACTAATTAAAGCATGCATGTATTCAGGGTAGAACAAACTTTAAAATTCTCAGGAAACAGAAAAAAGTTAGAAAAAGCACTTTTTACCTGCGCGAAACAAAAGTTACATTTCATGGGCGAAAAAACGGGTTTGTGCGCAACCAAAATGAGGGTGAACGCGCCTGCCACAGCTTCTAAGTGCGCATGTCCGTCCACATTCTATTTGTTTATTGCGCGAAGTCGTAAAATCCGAAAAATGCTTCTTGCCACTGCAGATCTAAATGTAGGTTATCTATGCACGAAAGCCACAGGTACCGAGTTTGAATTCCGGATAGATATTTTTTTGTTCCGTTTATTTTTTATGCATGTTTTTTATTTTTATTTTTTATTGTTCATAATTTAATTTTCAGACAAACATTGTACCACTTTTTAAAAATTTTAAGTTATGCAGTGACCGCCAGAAATTTAAAACCCTATGGAATTTTTGTTATTTAAAAAAATATATATATTCATGATAAAATTCTCTGCATACACCGAAACTCACAAAACAATTTTTAAAATTTAAATAAATCATAGCGTATACGAGGTAGGTCCAAATTGACAAATATGACACAAAAGAAAACTACCTTAATTCTTGAACTTAGGAAAAAATATTAAGATTAACTTGTTTAATATTAAAAGTTGTATCTTGTTTTAAAAGCAGAGTCTCCTATTAAAAAAAATTGGGACAAACTTACTTTTTCCACTTACCATGTATAAAAATTAGATCTAACTAAATTAACTGACGTAAATTATCCTTATTGCCACTTAATTTCAAAAAAAAATCTTTATTATTCCTTAAGCATTTAGGTAGATAAAGATTACTTTAAAAAACAAAAGTAAATTTTTGCTTCTTTGTGGTTCAATAGGACAAAAATAAAAGCCCATTTAAATTAATGTTCTGCACAATTTTTGCCTTATAAAAACGATTTTACAATTTTAAATATATTATCCTATATTCGTTTTTTATTAAGACTTTCCCTAAAATATTATTTCTGTAAACTTTTTTTACCATTTTTACCATAATCCCAATTAACTTTAAATTTTAAACATTACTATAAAAATCATAAAATTAAATTTATGTGTTTGTACAGTAAAGACTTTTTTATAGGGCAAAAATGATGTGGAACATTAAACTAAATGGGCTTTTAAATTAAAGCCCTTTTGAGCCACAAAAAGGAAAAATTTACTTTTGTTTTTTAAAGTAATTTAAATGTACTTTAATGGTATGCATAACAATTATTTATTTATTTAATTTACGGCTAATAAGGAGAATTCACAGCAATTAGTTTAGTTCGATCTAATCTCTATAGGAGGTAAATTGTAAAAGTAAGTTTTTCCAATTTTTTATAAGGTAGCTCTGCTTTTAAAATATTACATAACTTTTAGTTTTAAACAGGTTTTCCAAATAATATTTTTTTCAAAGTTCAAAAATAAAGATAGTTTTCCCTTGTTTTATTCATTAATTTGCATCCACCTCGTTTATGATATGAATTATTTACAATTTGATTAGTGTTTTGTGAGTTTTCGCGTATGCAGAGTTTTTATAAAGAATTTTTTTTTTTTTAAATCCAAAAATAAAAATATTTTTTAAAGTGTTTTTGTCTGTTGTATAATATTGGGTTTATGTGATAAAATAGTTTCTAAGGTGTCTTTTTTAATTATAGGCCTTTGATAAAGTGGCAATCCAGCCACAAACGTTAGAATAAATACAATAGTGGTTTTATTTGCCTGTCCCTATCCCGCTATAGTACTACAATTTGTTTTTTTAAAGGGTGCTATAAACTAGACTACAATAATAAACAATAAAACCACAAAAAAGTAAACGTTAACGGCATAACAAAATAAGTAATTATTAAGGTTAGTTTAACTTTAACTATTTTTTTGGTGGTTTTCATTTTTTTCTTTATAAAGAAAACTGCCGGGCAGCCGCATTTACCGTTAAAATTGGTAAAAACCGCTAAAAATAGCAAATTATTTAACATTTTCGGCGGTTTCTATATATGTAAATCTAAAAACCGCCGGACTGCGGTTTTTTCTTATAATTGAACAAAACCGCCGGCGGTCGTTTAGCCATTGTCTTTTAAAAACTATTTTTTTAAATCAGCTTAAGACCCATTTTTAACATGGTAATTTAATGCATGAACAGAATTTTCAGCTATCTTTTTAACCACTCACTTACAAAGATAACTAAAAAGATAGAAGAAAACTTCTTGTACAAAAATTTCATAATTTTCATTTTATGTCTATTGAGCAAAACAAAAAACAAATACAAATAAATATTAAAAAGTTAAAAAAAAATGAAAAGGTAAACTTTTGTTTAATGGAACACCCTGTATATTTTGTCACCATTTAAAAGGTCCTTTAAAAAACCTTAGGAAAGTATTAATTTATTATATCTATCTTTAATAGATTTATTAATATTATTTTTAACTCTTTTATTGTTGTGAAATTGTTTTAGCTGCTTTTTGAGAATACTTATTTTTGTATTGGGTTCCCGGACCTGGATTTGCTTAGCTTTTCAGATTGTCGACAGAGGGCATAAAGGATAATAAGCTACTACGTTTATTCGGAATTGTGACCTCTTAAGAGATTTTTTGGAGTTTTTTTATGTTCTACACCGTTCTGATGGAAACCAAATGGTTCGAAACTGGTTGCGGTTAGTTATCTCAATTAGCTCTAAAGGAAAAACCTTTGGCAAGTCTGAAAATCTGGATCTCCATATCGAACAGTGTTCGACAGATGCAACCTTGCAGTGCAAGAAAATTACAAGCAGTAAGAAGTTTTAACCTATTCATTGTTGTAGAAAATTAGGTTAATTTAAATCCGCCCCACAACAACGTTGGCTTCTAGACTATTAGTAGTTAACCACCCATAGGCGCATTAAAGAAGGGGGGCTAGGAGACGGCGATTAGCGTCTTCAAAATTAATAAACATTAAAAGTATATTAGTGTTTTTCGGCAAATATACTCTATTATCAGGGGCCCAAGTCGCCCAAAAACCAGAGGCTAGTTGCGCCACTGTAACCACTGCTTGGTAACTTTTGTGCAGGATTAGCCTGTTAATATAGTGAAAAAAATAGCACTTTTTATAAACGGGTTTAAAAGATAAAGGTAAAAAATAAATAGTTAACAGTACAAAATTTATTTAAATTTTTCTACCACCGTTAAAACCAATGCGGGTTTTTTGATCGTTAATTTAATAAAATTTAACTTTATTGTAGTACATAAAATAAAGTGTTAAAAAAGTTACAGTTTAACATTTTTTTACATTTTTAATTAGTGTTTTGTTTCAATGCAAACTAGATATAATTCTAGTATGAATGTATGCAATGAAACAGTAAACGCAACATTTACTAAGCCGAAAGGTCAAGTTACCATAATTCCGCCATTACTTCGTTTAGTTCATGTGTCACTGAATTTTAAATTTGACAGTTTGTGTATAAGTTTAATCCTAACCTAGGTTAAACAAGCCGTTAGGTTCAATACTTTTAAATTATGATCGAGGTGCTATTTTTATATTATTTTAAATAGGGATACATGGAATTTTGCAAAAAAGTTACAAGACATTTGGTAAATATTATGAATATATTTAAAATAAAACAAAAGGATTTAATGCTACCTAAATTACATAAATAATATTTTTTTAACCGAAATCAAATTGGCTACAATAAAAACGTCGGCAAAAACCACGGACGCATTGCACTTAAGTAAACAGGTAGGTACCTAACTAAAAATTAAAGGTTTTTAACTTTTTAACTTACCTGTGAAGGGCAAAAAATTATTTGTACATACTACAGTGTCTTGTTATGGGGTGTATTCGTCTCTCTATGTATAGCTGCTATCAGAGGCGCAATTAGGGGGGCTTTAGTCCCCCTCAAATCCAGGGGCTAGTTGCGCAAACTGGCTGCTATCCATTTTTTCCGTAAGTCTTCCTCTTTAGGAGACACGTTTACATATAGACCACCCTTTTTTAAATTTTTTTGCAATTGCAACAACAGCCAGGAAAACAACACACGCGGCTTTAAAAAAAAGTAACCAAAACCTAAATAGACAAGTAGCCTACACTAATAAACAGCCATCTTGGTAAACTCACGGAAAGTAGGTAAAGAAACAAAAATCTTTATGAAATTTATGCTAAGAAATTGCAAAACATTAAAATTAAGTCACTAATGTTCTATCAACGTCTATAAAAAACCAAAAGGCTTTTTTCTACTCGCGTGCAAAAAGTTGACTTTTCCGCACGCATTTTAGTTCTGAAAGTGTAACGCGAAAGTGTCCGCACTAGTGCGGAAAAGTATAAAAATATGAACCAGATATTAGAGAGTCGCAATGAAGGATTTTCATTTACGAACATTAATAATAAGTATTAGTAGGGTATTAGGTAGCATTGTATTAAAATAATAAAAGAAAAATATTGATATTTGATTTTAATGTTTTCCTTACTCTCGTAGAAAAAATAGCGTTCCTTACACGTGCTAAAAGTGTATTTTTCGCACTTGACGTGGCGTGCGGAAAAGTGGCACTTTTAGTACTAGTTAGGAAATATGCGATTACAGTATGCAACAACCCCTAAACTTTGGCACTTTTAAAAGATTGTTTGACAGCGCGCTTATTAAAACAATGCTGTCGTCATTTATCTTGCTGTTTAACATAAAAATGAGCAAACTACTTGATAATATATTTCATCCTTCTTTGTTGCGTTAGAAAGAATCAGTGCCTACCTTTCTATCTGTTGATAATACTGACATATTTCGGCTTTCAACATAATATTCTTTTCGTTGCTTTCAACGATAGCCACCTGTGTCGCCACCGAAAAGTGTTTACCCGGATGCATACGTCACAAATGAGCACGTGACTATATCCTGCGGGCCATTATAAAATTCCGTAGGTCACGATTTAATAAAAATTATCGAAATATGTTAATAAAAATGAATAAGGATGACTCGGAATTTAAAATTAAAAAATGTATACGGCCGTAAAAAACATAATAGTATTCAAAACATGCACAACGTGTCTTTTTTACTCATGGCATAGCTAATGGCTGATAGTTCGATTTGAAACAAAAGTATTACCTTATTCACTTGTTAGCTAAATAACTACAGCGTGTTACTCTCAAAAAAATTTACTATTCTGTCAACCTTTTGGATTAGGCAATTAAGTGTAACAGCAACTGGCAAATATCCAAATTGACATCTGTAATACGCGCTTTTACATGAAAATGGCTATATATCGGATAATGTACACGTAGGTTAAACCAGTTTCGGTTTAATCAATAGACGAAATATGCAAATATCTTGATTACTAATATTCTAGCTTTAACTGGAATTACATAATATATGCATGCTTGATTTCAAAAGACAAATAAGTATGCGAAACTAACTTTAGGTAAGTTTATATGTCGTTAATATTTTTATTTTTTGCTAAGAAAATCTAGCATAAGAGAGAAAACCAAGTAGTAAAATTCAGTTTAGATGTATAAGACGGCAAGTTATGTTATCATTCAGAGTAGGTTTTCGCCATCGGTAACTTTGCTATTGGTTATTAAAATACAAAATTGTTACAATTTGCAAAAGTATTAGCATTGTTTACACTTTTTAGGAATAAAGATCAGAAAAACAATTAAATATTGTCTTTTCGAGTAACAGAGTAAAACAACATGTTTTAAATATATTACCCTGCATAATTAATCATGCATTACAAAAACTTATAGGAACTTTAAAACAAGTCTTTATATGATATATCCAATATTATTGGTTTCGGAAATATGGCCATTCTTGACAGTTTGGTAATAAACTAGCATTAAAAAAAAACCCTTTCACGAACGTATTTACAGCTTTTTTATGGGGGTGAGTTTCCGCAAAGAACTTTGCAGGGAAAAAATCTATGAAGAGCAAATAAAGGTTATTACTTAATTAAAAAAATTAAATTGAGAATACGAAATCGTTGCATAATGACTATATTTTAGAGTAAAATTTACTACCTGATTTGGATTGCCATATTTTTAAAACTAATTAAGTTGGATGCACTAAATGTGGTATTTTTTAAAGTACCGCCATTTTGTAGTAGGGTAACATATTTAATTTATATTCTAAAGTTATAAAGTACTTATCAGCAGCATTTAAATGAGTGCCACAAGACACCCCCTTTACCCATTAAACTTCTTTTCCAAGATGGCACCCAACAGTCATTTTGAAATTTTTTATCTGTTAATTTCACTTAAAAATATAGTATAATTTTATCAATTTCATTTCCCAAGGTTTAAATTTTGTAAATTGATCAGTTCAGAAAATCAAAGAACATTAAAAAGATGCACTGTATACATATTTTTAAAGACATATTTTAACTGTCAATTATTTATTAATAGGGCTATAAAAAGGCATCTTGCTTTTTTCTTTTTATTTTTTAATCTCGTAACCAAAACTAGCTTTAAAGTTTAAAACAAAGCAGATTTTTTTATTACACATTTTTTTTAAATGAAACATAATTCTCTTATTTACACAATTGACAACATTTTATGTTATACATTCTGAAAAAATGTTCCAATAAGTTTGATTAAAAGGCCATGTTGACAGATGAAAAGTATAATACCAAACATGCAATACCAGATTTGTGTATTTTAGGACGTTTATGGCTTTTTATTACGTATACAGATACAAAAACAATATGGATACGTTGGCGTGCATTGTAACTAATTATAGAGCAGATTTTCGCAAAGTGGGGTACGCGAACCCCTAGGAGTTCGTCATTTGATGGCAGGGGGTTCGCGACAAGATTTACGCAATAGTGGCGTGATGACAATTACTGTGACTGTTTTTGTCGTTCGTCGCCAGTGACAGGTACTTATAGTCCAAGATCCCAGTGACACTAGACCTTACTTATTTTCTCAGAAATAAATTTTAATAAATAATGTAGTGCTAGTGCTAGTATATACCATGCGTGTATGCATATTTTCTAGCTTGAGCCGACGCCCAATTTACAGGTACAAGGTGTTAAAGTTAGATAAAAATGGTACTTACTTTTCCTAAAATCTCAGTGCTGATTTTTATGTATATTTTAGAAAATGTTATTAAAAGTTCATAAATAATATTCGTTTGATACCAGACTCATTTCGGCGGCCATAATTTATACCAAGCGCTTTAAAACTCCAAAAAATAATGTGACTTTACTGACACTCTTAGTTTTGATTGATTAAGGAAGCAAAAGTTAAGAGAATATTTTATCATTTTTTTTATTGCTTATTCAGTCAATTTAATGCGTATTGTAAAAATTGACAAAAAATTGTTTTTTGCCTTAATTCTTTAACTTTTAATTTTGACATAAAATTTATTTCTTTGCAACATTAACTTACACAATTTTTTTCTACTTTTTTTTAAATTAAAGTACTTTACTTCTGGGCATGTTTTATACCAATACGAGTAAAATTTTGCATTTCTTAGTTTTTGACCATGCGACCAATTTTCCTAAAAGGACGTACCATAGGAAGCGTCCATAAATTACGTAAAGCGTTTTTTCACATTTTCGGACCTTCCTTCTCCCCCTGGTGAAATTTGGTAAGATTTTCTTTAATGGCAATGCAAAATGACACCATTTCTCAAACCGAAATTAATTTTGTAGCCAAAATAATTTTGAAAAGCAAAAAAAGGCCTTCACCCAAAACACTCCCCTCCCCCAGGGTGAGATTCACCTCGACCCCCTTCTTCTCCCCCTAAATGTCTTACGTAATGCATAGATGCCGCCATATTAAATTTTAGGGATTTCACTATGCATTAAAAAGGCTTTTATTTTTAAACAAAAACCGTTTGTTGTACGAAAAAATATTAGGGGACCAAATTATCCCCAAAGTAAATAGATATTTCAATTATTTTATCTTTGTTACAGCTCAAAAGGCTTTATACCTATGTACCACATATACAGTATATTTTAGTGTACAATGTGCCGTGGGCGTCGGGTTATTAGATGTTTAACCCCTCATTTTCCCAGTTCCGTTATCCAAGCACTGAAACATGCACTTTTGCATTTCACAGCACCTTTTAGACAACGCGGTAGTGCCATCACGGACGTTATTTTTTACTAACTACTACCCAGGGTTTGGCAGAATACTACACAGTGCTTTGTCATAACCAACTGTGAGGTAACGAGCGATTTAAAATGTCAATGGAGGGTGCCGAGATTTAAACCCTGCTCTCTGCGGTGAGAGGCTGGTACGTTAGCCTCTACACCATGCTCGACACAGATAAAATAATATTGATTTAAAAAAAAATTAAATAAAATCTTGTTCGAACGCCACTGGTAGTTTGTTAAAATCTTTAACAGCAAAAAATGTAATATCCAAAGAAGTGTACCAAATTTTGTGGAATGATAGGAAAGTTATGATAAATTTGTTTCTTAAAACTTTTAGATTTTAATGAGATGTAACCACAGTGCACTCACGATTTTATTTGGATAGATAATTATATCAACTACATTTTTCCTTGGATGTTTAATTTTGTCCAAAATTTTCTAAAATATCTTATAGTGCGACGTCCCTGAACCTATAAGAAACACCATACCGTAGATCTATTGTGGACTCTTGTTTATGGTTGCTATGTATAGAGTAAACTTAAGGAAAATCAAACAAAAAAGTTAATTTTCTACTAAAAGCCTTTCATTGTTGATCGTAAAACCTAACTATAAATTTGTTTAAATTTGCATAAAAAATTAACTCTGGTCAGACTAAAGTATTTTTTTGCATTTAAATGTGTTAATGGTGCTTTTATTTTTAAATTTTATTAAAAATGTTTAAAAATAATTAAGGAGTCTACTTTTAAAGTGTTAAATCTCCAGCTTTCAATATATTGACCAAGGTTAGGTTTTTTAAATAAAGTATTTGTCACATATTTTTTGTAAAAATTAATTTCTTTTTTACAAACTTTAAAAAAAATTATAATAATCCAAAATTTTGCACTAGGCCATACAAGTTTTAAAATTTGATTTCGCTTTTTTCCCTAATATTTGTTTTCCTTTGTTATATAAATTTTGATGCCTTATGTCATAATAATTTAGAAAGTCAGTAATTTCTTTTGTCTAAGCACTATTTGAAAACCCTTAATCTTCAATTAAAATTAGCAATATTCATACATTTATGTAAATTACACGACTTACATCTAATAAGCCTGCTTCCTGTATTTTGGGATATTTGAAAGGATTATTCCACAAACCAATTAACTTGCTTAACGACAATAATTACTGAATCGGTCTAGTATAATAATCACATTAATTACCACGGGGTTGTTATATTCCTAACCCATTGGTGTGTTATTAAACAAATGGAAATAATTACTTACTATCATAATAATACACAAAAAGAAATCTCCGTTTCTCGATAGTTAGTATAAGAAGTCCTGCTTTTTATGTTATTTACTAGAATCCTCTTTAATTGGTTTGTTTTTATACTTAAGACTCCATCAAAAGGTTCCAAAAACGGCATTTTAGAGTCTAGGTGATAACTTTTTTTTTTGAAAACGGTTTAGTATATTTTATTAAATCAAAAACGTAGTGTTATGTATCGCTTTAACGATCTTAAAGTAACAATGCTTTGAAAACAGAGTCCTTTTTGAAGGACAAATAGCTAAATATGGACAATTTATGAAATTTTAAACCATTACTAGAGTCCTTCATTCTAGAATTTAACATTGCTATTTTTTTTCGTAAAAATTTTTTAAAGAGCAAATAAAAATAAGGTTTCTCACTTTAAAATTAGGCATCCAAACATTAAAAAGTTTATTTTTTAAATACTGCCCTTTATTTCAAAAATGTTTGCCCTTTATTTCAAAAGTTCCCACCCCCGCTCTGGTGCCTTGCACCACCCGGTAGGCACGGCCCGGATCATTGCAGGAGGGACCAAAGGGGTAAAATGAATGGGTGCAATGCAACCATATAGAGCTTGCACCCATCCTAACTCGGCTCTTTCGAATTTCTTACGACACAGGTATTTTTCCGGAGAGCTGGAAAGCTGCACATGTTTAACTTATTCCCGAGAAAGGATCTTAATCTCTTCCATCTAACTATAAACCAATTTAATTTTTCTCATTTCTTTGTAAAGTAATGGAGAAATTCATTATTTATAAATCCTTTCGTATTTAGAAAAACACAAAATTTTGCATGACAGGTAGTATGGATTTCGCCACAAAAGATCTACAACAGACCTTCTTTTCTTCTTATCACACTGCTGGAATAGGTCTCTTAAGTTTCTAGGTGAGTCCCAGATCGTTGCTTTTAATATATCCAAGGCTTTTGACCAGGTCTGGCATGCCGCACTCCTTAATAAACTTCCGTCTTAACTAAACTCTGTACTTAGCTTTCTAGTTATTCATCTGATCGACGTATATCAGTTATTGTGGATGGCCACTCTTCAAGATTTCACCAAGTAAATATTGGAGGGCCTTAGCGCTTAGTACTGGCACCAACATTATTTTTCTTCACATTAACGACATTCACTCGTGCACAACAAATTCCATACATAGTTTCAGCGACGATACTACCCTTCACTTCAGTTATTAGGTTTCTAAACCCATCCCTAAACCTCCGCAAAGTGATGCAGATATCTCCTTCACAGGACTTAATTTAATATTGGATTGGGGCGCCAAAAATCTCGTCCATTTTAATGCATCCAAAACACAATCATGTTCCTTATCGCGAAAATAATCATCAAATACTTATCCTTTAGTTATAAGCGGCCAAGTTTTGCAAAGCAAAGACACTTTTAATCTTGTGGGCGTCACATTTGAGAAAACCTTAACACATTGTATTTATAGCTACGGCAGCCTCAAAAAAGCTTGGATTTCTCTTTCGAGCCAAAAGTATTTTTTCCCTTCTTATTTATACACTTTGTATGTGTCCCAAATCCGACCTCCTTTGGAATATTGTCCTCATATCTGGGGCATGGCGTCTCCCACAATCCTTGGCATGCTTGATTCCATTAAAAGAAGAGCTGTTTTGCCTCATTTATGATCCTTTACTTATAGAAAGGCTTCCTTCTCTTGCCCATCGTCGGGCTGTTGGGGATTTATTGCTTTTTATAGGTACTTTCATGTCTTCTGCTCTAAAGAATTTTCCAGTATAATTCGTCCACTCATGGTTTCCAACAGAGAAACTCGTGGTGCCGCGCGTATGCATTTCTATTCGGTCTAACTGGACAGGCCCCGAACTTTCCACTTTGTTTGTTTCTTTTTTCCTAGAGTTTCTACAATGTGAAATCTGCTGCGCGCGGTGGTCTTTCCCCCCAATTCTTCAAGTATTTAAGTCCCGTGTCAACAAACATCCTCTTACCTTGCTTAAGACACCCACGGTACGTTAGTATTTAGGCTTTTAGACCTTTTGGATTGTCCGATGATAAAAAAAAGTTTTTTTATAAAAGTTGTAGGGTTTTTTCGGAAAAAGGTTTTTTTTTATTGTAACCGCAATTTTTGTGTACAGAATAAAATTTTTCATATAGTACGTAATTTTTTTACTTTCGTGGTAATGTTGCTACGCTATTTATAATTTACTGAAACATTCGTAAAACACATGTCACCCGAAAAGTAGGTAAGAACGGAAATGAATTGGTTATTAATAATACTGCCGTCCTAAGAAAAAACACAGTATCTGCATTAAATGTAATTTGGAGTAAATTAAGTTTGAAAGTTTAAACCCTTCCTAAACTACTGGTGGTAATTTATGTAGGAAGTGAATGTTACATATATAGTAATAATAACAAAAACTATGTGTTTTGTTAAAAAAAAAAAAAAATATTGTTTTATTTTGTTTTCTATAGAAATCTGCAGATACTGGGGAGAAGAGCGTAATTTTCAGTCAGAATTACTTAGCCAAAACACCGCTAGTACGTTTACTTGCATATGCTGTGTTTTTGCCTAGGAAACCACATCATTATTTATGCTGCTTTCTAGAAGAAAAGTTGTACTTCTATCATTAAAAGCATACATTTTCAAATCTTAATGTTTTATGAGTAATTATGAATGAGGCAATAGAAGTTACTAAAACAGATTTATTAAAAAATTGAACAATATTACGAAAATTCAAACAAGAACAAAAAAGGAAAAATAACAATTTTGAAACAAGTCTTTCTTAGTTGCTTTCAAATAGGTTTTTCCAAAATGCTAACCTATTTACTGGAATAACACTTTGTAGATTTTTATTAATATTTTGTTTTTTCTCTTTGGATACTCCGCACGGTAAATTATGCTCTATTGGGGTTTTTATGCCACTCTTTTTAATTTTATTTTGAAGCAAATCCATTTCATACGTTCTTTCAGTATCATTTCCTATTTTATATTCTAGCGAGTATTATATTCTGGCAATAATTTGTGTAATATTTGATAAGTACGGACGTGGATCCATATTTTTGATTTTTATTTGTGAAGCAAAATCTTGCCATTTATAAAAATCGCAGGGTTCCATTTTTTAATAAAGACTTTACCTGAATTAGACGCTTGAACTGCGGCAACGAAATCATCAAAATCGTATGTTTTTTTCTATCGTTTAAGTGACAGTTCGACCTGGTGATGAAAACTGTCAGCCGACATAAAAGTATGTCCAGGTTCAAAATATCTTATTCTAATATCTTTCGCAGCTACCATATCGGAATTGACGATATAAATCAAAAAAGTAAATAGTGTCCAGTTCTTATTCTGTCTAGAGCAATTATCTACCCAAAGTGTAAAGTGCTCAATGTCTCTTTTATCCAAAAAAATGCATAGAATGTGTTTATAATTTGTTCTTTGGAACGGCCGGCAATTCCCTCATGCCACAAACAAGCAAAGGGCTTCTGTTTATGACATTTTCCCAGCGGAACAAAACTTTCATTAAATACTCATTCTTTGCGTAACAGTAGCTTTTTAAACATCTCCAATCTGGGTAACATTTTGACTTTTTGATCTACTGAAACATGCAAAATATTTAAAGGATCACCTGCTTCCTGGGTATCGATTCTGTAAAGATTTCTAGAGGTTTCTGCCCGGTCAATATGACTTTTTCAGTGCGCACATATTTCACAATCGGTATTGGAATTTTCAACATTATGATTATTTTAATGCAACTTGTATTCTTCACACTGCTCACACTCTTTATGCCCCAGATTTGCAAAGGAAATATTTTTATTTTTTAAAACTTTCCGATAAACTTCATAGGAACATTTATTTTCTGGATAAGTTTTCAAATAATCATTGTGCATGCTTCCTATGGTTAAATCACTGGGTAAATATTTTCTTTTAGGGGCATATTCCCGACGATAATGGAAAATAGTTGGCTGAAAACTTTCAATATGTGTATTAATGCTTTCCTCAGATATTTTTCTATTAGATGCCTTTCTTCCACACTGATCTACTGGAGGTCGAAGTGAAGCCATTGATGCCAATTTTTTTTTTTTTTGCAAGACCCTGTATAACCCAATCATTTTTCATATATTATCCCAAGGTTGTTAAAAAAATATTTTGCAAACGTTCTGTTTTTGGCCACTTACGTCTTTTAAGAAATATTGAAATGGATTTTTCTTTGGAATTCATCAGTTTGTCCCACCAATGTTCTGCTTTTTACCTCTGTCCTGGATAAACAATTTAGTACAAATGACTTTTGTTCTGCCCAATTCAACTCCCAGTATGTAATATTTTTTCGCTTTGTGTTTCCTCTTGGCTTATCATTTCCTGCTCCTCGGTTTGATGCTTTTCTTGAATCCATTTTTCCTCGTCGCTTTTTACTTGATCCCCAATTTCCTTTTTTCCAACATCTAGATTTTGCCCACCTTTTTTTCTATTCCTATTCTTTTCGTCTGGAACTGTTTTTCTTTGGAATCTGCTAGATTGTTCGGATTTGCTATGAAAAATAAATAAAAATTTCAATTAGCTACTAGTTATGAAACTACTATAAACCTTTTACCTGTACCAAAAGAGAAACTGGAATTTGGCAAAATGGTACTTTCCGGTTCGGGAAAACCATTTCCTTCAACAATAGTGTTTTCTAGAGAGTTAAGTGTCGTTGTGACTTCTTTGTCAACAATATAGTAAAATTTGTTCTGATTACCATGAAATGTTATTTTAATATTATCTTCACTTGAAAGAAGAGAAAACTTTGGTCCAGTTTAATAAAACCTTCATTTTTGGTAATATCATTTAGTTGTAAAGAATTTGGACGAAACATTGCATCTTGCGACGATAACAGAACATCTTTGTTTATTATTATCTTTGAATTTGACTTTGAACTCACAATCGTTTAAAATTGTTGAATCATTTTCATTATTTAGGCTTCGAAGGGTAAATACCATTATTCAGGGTAGTAAGTTCAGGAGAATCCTCATTTTGAAATGTTCCTAAAAATTTCAAAGAGTATTCACAATATTTTTTTACAAAAAAAAACATACATGGAAAAAATTGGAGGCTTTTTGGTTAATAAGCCCTTTTGAGGTCAAAAATATATACAAATATGTATTTTCTGGTGTTATTACATTCATTTCTTACACGAAATCTAACTAAAAATACAAAAACCCTTTAATTTTCTACTCTTTAATAACAACTGCAAAAAAAAATCTAAATTAACTTTAGCACGCTTTTGTACAAATGTTAATTAACAATACCCATAAGTTTTGTGTAATTTACCTTCTACTACCTGCTCTTAAAAAACAAAACATCTAAAAAACGAAACTTTATTTCACACAAAAATTAAACACTTCTATCTTGTTTCGACAACGTTTACAAGTAATTATATAGCGCGTCACGTTAACTATGGCATATGCATATTTCTTAGTAAGAACCTGGCATCTACAAGCCGCGAAAAGTAGATACTGGGTTTTTAATAAGTAAGCGGTTAGATGCGATGTTCTTGATAAGTAAGGGTATAATATTTTGTAGATACTAGGAACACATTTCTTGCAAAAAAATATATCTGAAGGTAATTGCGGGTTTTTTCTACGAAAGTAACTAATATAAACCCATTGCAACTCGTTAGCACCCTTAACTCATTTTTTGATTTTTTTCACTTGCGGTGTTTTTGCTTAGGACGGCAGAATACTTAGCTGGGTGTTTTAACACACTGAGAATCACAAAATAAATTTCTTCTTATAAGAAAATTAACAAAATCTTATACAGGGCATTTCTTATAGGATGGCCAAAATCTTATATTTACGGCCGTATTCACCAAGGTTTGACAAATATTTATTAGACTGATTGATAGCCTGCTTAAAAAGCAGGCTATTAGTCTGATAAATGTTTGTCAGTTGAGGAACACTGCCGTTAAAAATCTAAGTCTCAATTTTTTTAAATGGAACACTCTGTATAATAAGCCATTTTTAGATTTTAGGAATAAAAATAAAGTAAGTTTTTTTTGCGATTCATATACCAAAAATATTTTTTTTTAGAGAAGGTTTCTAAAAAATTTATGACAAGTATTTATTCATAAGGAAAAACTTTGGTATTTAAAATAGAGAACCCAGTATATTTGTCAATATTCTTAAAATTTGCTCTTAACTCTTAAAAAAATGTAATATAAACTATGGTTATTTTAGAAAAAAGCATTAATTAACCTTTAAAATCGGCATGGGAATTGGAAATTAAAAATTTGCTATATCAAACCTTACAAAAAATGCGACAACAAAGATATAGACAATTTTTGCATGTCGCTAAATGTTGGAAATCACCATGACTTATGTTACAAATTTTTTTAAAGGAAAAAAGATGAAATTTTAAGAATATTGACAAATATACTGGGTGTTTCATTTAAAATACGAAAGTTCTTCTTTATAAAAAATACGAGTCATAAATTGTTCAAAAACCCTAAATATCTGAAAAATCCTACATTTTTGGTATTGGAGTCGCAAAAAACTTACCTTATTTTTATTCCCAAAATCTAAAAATGACCCAATATACAGTGTTGCTTCATTAAAAAAAAAATGAGATTTAACTTTTAAATATTGAGATGTTCGCCATGCTATAAGAAATAGCCTGTATAAGATTTAGTAATTTTTTATTGAAATTTATTTTGTGGTAGTTACTGTGTTAAAACACCTAGCCACATAAGTATCATGTATAACTAATTTATTTCCATTTTAACCTAATTTTCGGGTGACATGTTTTTAAGATTAGGTTAATTTAACGTATAATATGTAAAATAACTATGGGTTTAACTGTGCAATGTAAGAGATAGGTATTAAAATAAAAAAAGGGGATTGTGGTTTGAAACATTAAAAAACAATTGGAAATAAAAAAGGACGTTTGAAAGTATAAAATCCACTCTGGACCTACAACCACGTAACAAAACGAATAGTTCCAACAAGTTAGTACTAAGTCAGACCAGAAAAGACTGATGAAAAGAAGAAAACAGGTACTTTAAACCGGTAAAAGAACTATAATATAAATATTTATAAACTTAAATCAGAATTAAATGTTTTATATAGTCACTAAGATCAATGAAAAAATTATTAAAAAACCATCATTGCATTGTTATACTCTAACCCATTGAACAATGGCACACACCTGCAGCTAGTGAAACGTTAAGCCACCTATTAGCCATGTTAAATTTTGATTTTATTTTTGTGTAAAGACACTATTCTGCTAGGAATAACTAAAAATAGCCCTTACGCACTTCCGATATAATACCAATATAATACCTTCCTTCTTTATTTTTCTCCTTGGGGGGAATCAAATTTTATGAGGCAAATAAAAAATATACCTACTTGCTTATATTTAAAAAAAAACTATCAAAATTTATTGGGTTTAATTAAATATTCTTAAAAAAACATGAATGACTAAAACATAAACCAAAAATCTGCCAAATATTATACAGGTTATACCAAATCCCATTCTTTTTTGGTATCCGTTTTTAAACTATTTTGATTGTAATCTCTACCTGTTGGTAGATGCGTTGGACTGTCTCCTTTTCATGCATTGTCTATGAACCTCTTGAACTGACTATACAGGGTGATTAAAAAATCGATCACGAAACTTAAGGGGTGATTCTACTTAACAAAATAGGGGTAGAGCTTCATATATTTTTTTATAAATAATAATAATAAAAATAATATATATATTTAAAAAAAATAATAATTTTTAACACCCCGTAGTTCAAAAACTAAGACGTTTAGGACATACTATGTTTATAAAAAGTTTTTTCTTATTTTTCGTTTTAGAATCCCCGTTAAGTTTGTCGGTTGAGTTCCTGGACACCCTGTATGTATGTAGGAAATTTCATTAAAATTGATGAAAACTTTGATGTCTATATGTGCCTAAACGGTGAGGTTTATTGACTTTATTAAAGAGTACCTTATTTTTAAGTTTTTGATTGTCTATAAAATGGCGCCCCAGCTTTGCGATATCTGTCAAAATAAAAAGTTATGATGTAAGTAAATTTTAAGTTTTAGGTAAAGTGCCCTCTGGCTTACTTATTTAAAAAAGTACTTTTGTCTTAAAATTTTAGAATCTGCAAAGCTTGATTTGTGTGCCAAATATCAACTGGATTGGTTGAAAAATTAATACAATATGGCGAAAAAACAAAAATAAAAATTGAACTTTGACTCGGTACCTCGAAAACGAATGACATTTTGAAAAAGTTTATATGAAGCTCTACCCTTATTTTGTCAAGTAGAATCACCCCCTTAAGTTTCGTGATCAATTTTTGAATCCCCCTGTAGTTAAAGCTATTTTTTTAATGAGACACCACAAGTAATCTACGGCCGCCATCTTGAAAATAAACAATATGTTGTGATATGTCATAAGATGGAGACTTAATTTAACATAAAACAAAAAGGGGGTTATCTTTTAAAATAATTTTAATTTTTTTTTTCCGTTATTACATTAAAAACTAAAATTAATAAATAATAAACCAATGTAATACATTTTTTATTTTTTAAATGGAAACCGTCTCTAGGTAAGCAGTTTTCAAAAAATTTTGTTTTTTGGCGATTCAAACGATTAAAATTTATTTACGATTAAATTAAAAATAGGAATATAAATTAAAATACTGGATCATAAACACTTTAAAAAAATAAACCGACTACCATAAAATTATTAAAATTTATTTTAAAGTTAAAAATAAATAAATATTAAAAACATGAAGTCGGGTAATAACATACGGTATTAAAGTATAAAAAGATTTTGCTTATTTATTTATTAATAATTAGTAGTTTAGCGCATATATTATTACTCGACTTTTTTTAATTTCATTATTTTTACCTTTTTAGTAAGTTTTATTTATTTTTAAAGTCGTTTTTTTTCGTATTTTAGTTTATTTTTTGCTTTCTTATTTATTATTATTACTACCAAACAGGGAAACATACACTAAAAACACTACCAGTGCCTATTTTAAAGACTACAATAAAAAGCACAACGAGGTGTAATTTGATTGGTTTGAAACGTTACAGACGACCATGCAAAACTATCACATTGGGGGTTGGTTAGTTCTGGTTTTTAAAATCTTTTTTTTAAATTTCCTAATTGAACGAATTAAAAAAAAGACTTAACCAACCAGAACTAACCATGACCCCCCTCAATGTCAATCAAATAAATTACAGGTCTCTGTGCTTTTTACTGTAGTTTCTCTTTCAGTTCGGTGAAAAAAGTAAATTTTGTTAAAGGATGTAATAGCAATTTCTAAACTGCCCTCAAATTATTGTAATATTTGCTTAACGTTACACCAATAGGTGGCGCTAGTAAAGCTTTGTCGCAAAAACAACGTACGGCAGAGAAATAACAATAGGTCTAGTACCTTTCTCTTTTGCTATTCTGCCTTAGTTTTTTTTTTATGGGACCACTACGGAAGTGCACTCTTTTAAATTAAAAAAAAAAAAAAAAAATCGGTTTACCGACGCCTGAGTAGTTGCGTAGCATACACAAAAGAAGTCGGTTAACAAATTATTTAATTTTGGCAAATATGCCATAGATAGGAACGATGCATAATATTTTGCAGTTATCTATCAGTATGTGCAGGTATTTATTGGATTTGTTAACCCAAACAATATTAATGTACACTTTAAAAGTGTGTTAATATGACCTATTCAAAAATAGAACATGGGATGTACCTACTAACCATAAAATTTACCCTTGTTTACGTTTTACGGCCGACCACAAAAATTTACTGCTATTATATTTCGGAATCAGTATCAAACATCAGCCTTTACCCGAAAAAAGTGTGTCAGTGGAAGAATGTGAAATAGTGTTTTTTCCTGAATTATGGGTTTTAACGCCGTTATTGGGAATTTGTGGACCCGAATTGGCTATTTTTGGGGAAAATAGGGTTTGTAAATAAGTTTTGGAAAAAACACGTGTTTTTCAAATAAGTCTTTTGCAAAATTAAAAACTCTTTGTAAACAAGTTTATTTGGATAAATTAACATTTAACTGGTGACATCTAAATTTCCGTCACTATAGGTGACACACTCATTAGATTCCCTTTATGGTAATTCACATATTGTAAAATATTTTTTAGTTTGTTATGTTTAAACAAAGGGTATAAATATTGTTTTAAACATTTATTATATAGAAAGATAAAAGTACATAGGTAATTAAATACATGAAATAGCCTAAGCTAAAAAAACTTACATTATTATTTGGTCCTCCTAATTAATATTCCTCTTTAGCCTAAAATCAGGTGGAATCATTATTTTGGGCATAAATGGATCTTTAACGGTTATACAAGTACAAGAAATAACACTACCTAATATTAACTCATAGCCCAAAGCTAAAAATAAAACTTGCAATACAAAAATATATTATTAAATAATTTACACATCTATATCTCTATTGCAACAAGCGAGGTAGCATTTTCTTAAACTCTGCAAGTAAATGAGCATTTTGCAGCTAAAGCAAAAAATGCTGTCTTTGATTTGCAAGTTTCTTTTTAAAACATCACTGTGGGAATGTCTCAAATACAATGGATAGTTCGCCTTAGATCTAATATAATTATAAAGTTTGTCACATTTAACTTTCTAATCATGCAATATTTAACTAACAGATCAGCTTAATATTTAATAATAGATAATTTACCAACATTACCATTTTACGTAGAGGACGTATACATGATAAAAAAATTTGTGCTAAATTTGACGGCAACTAGCCATAGGCATTAAAATAAGTTTTATTACATGCGCCGGAACATAATTTGTGGAGTCTGACAGACTCCATGCTACCAGGTAAGGGTTAAAGAGTTTTTTGTGTGTTGATTATAATCAATGTGAAAATACGAATTAGTTAATACTTAAAAAACTTTTTTATGATGGTAATGTCATAACAGTTATTTTTAACTGCGTGCGCATGTTATTTACTTTGCGTACGCAATCTCACGTTAGAAAATGCAATTGGTTGTAAGATCAACAACAAATAAATAATAGTTTAAAAAAACTAAAAAACACGCTTTTATATGCAACCGAACTAAAAATTAGAAAATAATTTTTCATAACAAAGAGTTTGACACTTCAGAATAAAAAGCGTGGGGTGCATTTTACTATTTTTTTATAACTTTTGCCTCATAGATATTTGCAAATAGAATAATTATAACATTTAATATATTAAGCACCCCACGCTTTTATTCTGAAGTGACAAACTCTTTGTAATGAAAAATTATTTTCTAATTTTTAGTTCGGTTGCATATAAAAGCGTGTTTTTTAGTTTTTTTAAACTATTATTTATTTTTCATTTTTAGTTTGATATATCAATTAGTTTTTAAAAATAAATGCTCCAGTTTATTCACTAAAAAATTCCTTCGCCATTTTGTCAAGAGACACAGAGGATCTGTAAAGGAATTTATTTATCCTGGCGGTCCTAATCAGGATAACGGGATACTGTTTTTAAATTATTGCATTGTCATCGGTCCTTGATACGTGTGCAAAGTTTCAAAGAAATTGAATCGCTGGAAGTTGGTAAAATTTAGGCTCAAAGATTCCGTTACATAGATAGATAGATAGATAGTTACAACCCAAGCTAATAAAAGCGTGTTAATAAACGTCAAAACTAACAAATATTATTTTATATTTAATGCCTTTTCCAAGACTTTATGAAAAAGAGTTAATTGCCCCTATGTTTATACAAAAATAAATAATTAGTTTCATATGTCTTTCATATATCGTTTTGTGTCAGTATAAGGTAAAAAAATTATGCATTTTAATATAAATAATAATATACCAAGAGTAATTAAAAAAACTTTATTTCCTTTTAAAATGACACTTTTAAACGTATTTTTATTTTAACATTTTTTCTCAATGTTGAACTTTAATTTTCTACAAAAACACAAATCGTCCCTGGTCCAGTAATGAAATGAACTTTATGATAAGAACACTTTTAAAACCTGTTTAGGGGGTTCCTTTTGACGAGTCTACCACGAATATTAATTTGTATCGAACCACGAATTTTCATACTGCCATATATGGAAGCGGCGCTTTAACCCAGCCTGTCAATGTCAAATGTTTCGAGTGTCGGACTAAGCGAACACGTCACTTTTTTATCGGACAAGTTTACCACAATGTTTTACATACAATTTTTAAACATTGTGTAGGTAATTAAAAGTTGTTGTTCCGAAAGTATATCGGGTGGTCCTTTGTATTCCTTGCGGAATTTTGCAGACACTTCGCCAAGATCACACTTAGCATCTTCAGTGCAATCTAACTATTATTAGCTAAATATTAAATAACTATTAGGCTTTTTTACTATTAAAATTAACAAAAGCAATATTAGTCCCTGGGCCAGTAAAGAAATGGATTTCATGATAAGAACACTTTGAAAACTTTTTTAGGGATTTGTCTCAAAGAGAATAGACAAGGATAGAGGATCAATTGCCGTTTCGAAAAGTGGCACAATTTGAAGAGAGGGTCTGCGGGATGGCAGGGCATGCGCATACGCACTCCAATGTCAAAATCGGCGGTATATTCAAAAACATTGATTTATTGAGTAAATATACATAAAACATTAATAAAAAGTGTGAAATGTGGGTTATACTGAAATTTATTAATAATTTAATGACTAAATATTGGTAATTTAGTGCTAATGGTGTATTAAAATGTATTTGGTAGAAGTTTATTTTATACTTAGATTGGAATATGTTAATGTGGAAAAATATATATAAATTTTAGGGAAATAAGAACTAAAAATGAAAATCTAAATAGAATTATTTCTTAAAAACTAATCTTTTATTGTGAAATTACATATTTAGCATAACGAATGGTTGTAAAATGTAAAAGAAGTGTATAAGTTTAATATATGAAAATAGCACGCTTAAACTTACCAACCAAATAAATTTTAGACTTATTTTAATCCTATTTAGTTGAAAGGTATTATAGTGTATGTTAATATTACTATACTGAGAAAGGGTAGTAGATTCAGCTTCAGTTACTGTGCTTTTCCATTTTATCGATACTGTTGCCTCAGTTTCTTTAGGTATGAGGAGCAGATACCACCGAAAACAATTAATATGGGATGGTTGAATTTTTTCGTAAAATTAATAATAGTTTGCCTTATGGTACGAACTTAAGTAGACACACTCTAATCTTGGTTTGTACCTCAACTGGGTCAGTTATTTAGTGTTTAGGCCTTTTTATTTTTACGACGTTAGACGTTAGTATAATTTTTATCACTATTAATACTTTTTAAACTGGTCATTTGTCTGTCTTACAGTTCAAGGAAATTTTGTAAATATGGAGTGACGCACACAGAAATCCTTTATTGGTTCATTGTGTTTTTACCTCCAGCAAGATATTCATTAAATATATTTTACGTATTTATGTAAAATATTAATGTATATAATATTTTGTTAAAAAATGAATCTTACATAAAGTGTTAATTTGTTTTTATTCATAAAAAAACAACGTAAATAATTTAAAAATACTTTATTTAAAAACCATTAAATTTACACAAATGTTGTTTCAATAATTATATTTATAAAACAAATAAACAGCCACAACAATCACAAAACATCAGCCATATTGAACATATTGAAAGTCAAGAGTTTTGACATTTATAACAGCCAATACCAAGCCGAAAAAGAACTTCTCATGCGCATGACAAGTAATCCCGCTGTGTTAAGTTAACCATCAAACCGGTTAAAGTTCGCAAGATATTTGGCTGATTAGTATTGATTCAGACACAAAAATGTTACGCAAAAAGTGCGTACTGAACCAAAAAATTATAAATACATCCATACTTTTAACCAAGCACCTGCTTTTTACCAACTTTAAGCAAGAATAAAATAAAACATTGACGAGCTCTTTCGGTCGCTGAACACAATCACCAGTCGCAGTTGTGTGCCATTCTTTAATTAGTGGGGGTAAATCAACTGTTCCTCTCCCCTTCTCCATTCTCTTTGGGTTGTCTTTGACAAGTCTCGAACCACGAATTTTCATACTGCCATATATGGAAGCGGCGCTTTAACCCAGCCTATCAATGTCAAATATTTCGGGTTTCGGACTGGACGAACGCGTCCTTCTTTTGTCGGACAAGTTTATCACAATGTTTCACATACAATTTCTAAACATTGTGCCAAAAATTGTAAGGGTTACAGTTACATAGCCCGCCTAATCCGATGCTCGAAACATGTGTGCTTTATGATTTTATGACTGTAGCCCTTACCATTTTTGGCCAGAACAACCAATTACAAATATTTCTTGATGTAAGAATGTGTGCGCAAAGTTTAACTGTGACTTTTAAATACATTTTGTCTCACAAAAATACGTCCGACCGACATTAGCAGCTAGGTAATAATGGTCCGGTGATGGCCTGGTGTGTAAAGCGCTGGGTCGTTGGGCGCACAATGGATGTGAGGTGGGTTCAAATCCTGCTGAGGCCAAATGCCTATTTATAAATTGGTCGGAAATTTAGTGGTTAGCTCAACTACAGACGGGCTGACGGCCAACAAAGGACCAGGGCGCCGAAACACACTTTGCCGTGCCCTGCGCAACCGTAGACATGCGGACCCCACTCAGTTGGTAGGTTCGTTAGTCACCTTGGGCGGGGACGCGGTCTCCAGTTGTCACGCATAGGACCGTGATTTGGAACCCACGTTAAGCTGTAGGTCCAGTGTGGCTGACATCACCTAGACGTCAAAAGAAAGGGCGCACAATAGGCCGATCGGCTTCAGTGCATGAGTTATCCCGGCCCTATTCTAAGGTCTTCTAAGGTCTGGGTAATAATAAACTGGGTAAACTTTTGTACTTCAAAAACTATCAATGTTAATCAATTTGTGAGTGTGATTTACGCCCGCTCCTTTTTTCGTAAAAAAATATTAAATCTAAAGCCTGATAAGATAATCCTACCATAATGGATTATATTTTCCATCAAAGTTAGTTACACGCACATCACGAACTCATATTCCATCTTTTCTTCGTATCACCTTAATAACACGATTAATAGTCTCGATGCGTTCTTATAAATACCCCAAGTTAAACAAAAGGCAAAGAGTGTGTAACTATTAATCAAAATTGCCAACGGCCACACAGGGGAAACTGAACAGGGAGATTAGAACTTTTATTTCAGTTGCGGACAAAACAGCCGAAAAAGGAACTTTTCGATATATCCAAGTGTGTTATCACATAATTTGTAATTTAATTTTAATTTTATTTAAAATCATAGACAAAAAAAGCTATGGAACAAGAAAGGCAACAATGCTAACAACACTTGTTGCAATTTTCCTATTACAATTAAACAAAAAAACACAATAGAAAAACAACGGGTAATACTTTGGCACTACTTCTATTTTCTAGCTGTTACAATAAACAAATTATTTTTTTTCTTTAAATAACAACTATACGCTTATAGTCCAAGAGCCAAAGCTAAAAGTTTGTCAGCGCATGGCCCCAACATAGATAGAAGATATAGAAGACTATGAAGTTTGACTTATAGTGGCATAGTGGCTTTGGCAGGTAACAGAAACTAAAGGTTAATAAAATGAAACTTAACTTTTGTCCTTTTGTAATAGTTGAATTTTATATTTTGTCACTTGGGTACTTACAGTTTTGACAGTTCCAACCGCTTGGCAGACAAAATTTTGGGGCTGGCCCAATGGTCCGAGCAAGTCATATATTTCTGTTATTAAAAAGATATAACAAAAAAGTCTTTATAAGATCTGTAGGGTTTTCAAATAGGCACGTCCTAAGAATATTTCAATGTATACAGAGTACAGAGTGTCCCAAAATGTTATTGTTATGAAGTTAGTTTTCTAAAAAATGTTTTTGCAAGACTCGGTATACATTAAAATATCTTTAGAACGTGCCTGTTTGGACACACGCTCTTATACAGCGTGCCTACCGAGGTGCCTACTTAAGTTTGCACCATATGGAAAGCTTTTTATTATTTTTGCGTGATCCAAAACTTAAAATGCAATCATCCGATAATAATTCTTTGCAGTGGTATACGGGATATGTCAAAAAATATTAATTTTGCTCAAGAGGAAAGTACCCTTATTTTTCATAATATCGCAAATTTTTATAATAAAAAGATATTTAGAATTAAAAATACCGTTTAAATATACAAATTGGTTAATTTAAAAGATTTTTAAAACATTTTTTCTGCGATAACGAGCGTTTCTGTGACTTTGTGCTGTTTTGACAGTCCTTAAGCTTTCTTTACATATTATATTTCAAAGTAAATATGCACTAATGTACAAACTTAAACAAACCATAAACATATTTTCTTTATACAAATTTTCGATATTATAAAAAATAAGGATACTTTTCTCTTAACCAAAAGTTATATTTTTCGACGTACTTTTATATTAATATCTGATGATTGCTTTTTAGGTTTTAGGCCATGCAGAACTTTTTATAAAAAATATTTTTTTTCGTAAAATTTATAATGAACAAATTCCCATACGGTCCCAACTTAAGTAGACACGCTGTATAAGACTTGTTGTCATATCTTCTTAAATAACAAAAATAATAAATTTTATCGGACCATGGGGCAAGACAAAAAATTTTGTCTGTCAAGGGGTTAAAACTGTAAAATTGTGTGCCGATTAAGGAAATATCTTCTAATAGGTACCCAAGTCACATATATTAAATTCAGTTTTTTAAAATAGCAAAATTTATTTTTTAAATAATTAACCAAACTTCATAGTCTTCCATTGCTTCTACCTATGTTAAGAGCATGCGCTGACAAACTTTTAGCTATTACAAAATGACGAAGGTCGGCCGCTTAAGGGTTTTTACTCTATTAATGATCTGGATGGATTGTTAATGGTTATAAATTGTTTAAAACGGGTTAGTGCGCTTCGGCACCAGTGATCCCTCGTCGTCACTGAAGGTCAACGTGCGTGTGCCAAAGGTACTAACCAAACGACAAATAAGCAGAATTCATCAACGCTTTTTACATTTTCCGTTCGAAGCACGATGACGGACGGTGAGCCGATATCGTAGTTGGTCATGGATTTTAAATACATTTTTTTTAATTGACCGGAAAATTGAATTTTCCACTCAATTTTTAAGCGGAAAATGCTATTTTACAGGACTAATTTACTTTCCGGTCCCTAGTTTACTTTCCGGTCTCTCATTTACTTTCCGGTCCCTGATATCAAAAAATCCTGTTAGCCATGACAAAAATTGTCAGAGTTCAATTGTTACTATTTGACAGTTCAAGATATTGTAAAGTAAAGAAAGCATCATTTTGCCAAAATGGAGTCAGACATGGAAAATCCAGATGAAATAATTGAAGCAGCCTTGCCTTATTGTCGTTTAAATTTAACACTAAAAATTTACACAGTTTTTTCCGGTCAATTAAAAAAAATTATGTACGATACTCGACCGGAAATAATTTTTACGGGTCTCCTCAGAACTACAGGACTCGCCTACGGCTCGCCCTGTAAATGTTTTCGTCGACCCGTAAAATACCATTTTCCGGTCTAGTAACGTAAATAGCTAATTTTTGTAAACGTACCGATTTGTTGACTGCGCGGGACCTTAAATATTCAAAAATGCTGATAGCCACTGAAAATTTACATGTGCGTTATGTATAAATATGCCACTACTTAAGTTTTGTGGGTCCTAAAAAATCCTTAAAGACGTCTATTTTTTTTATAGAGAGACACATTTTCGTGTTAAAATTTACTTGCTTAGTGTTATTTTCACCCTGCATCAAAAGAAACGTCAAAAAGTTCAAAGAGTGTCAAGATACACCTTATCTTAAAGGTATTAAATTCTAGGAGCCACCTAATTTTTATTAA
The DNA here is from genome assembly GCA_014170235.1 of Listronotus bonariensis. Lineage (NCBI taxonomy): Eukaryota > Metazoa > Arthropoda > Insecta > Coleoptera > Curculionidae > Listronotus > Listronotus bonariensis. Next base: position 26,350 of record JACEGR010000894.1, on the reverse strand, counting down.
AACCAAAAAATAATAGCAAGCAATTAATCTTAACCTCCTAACAAACATAAAGTTCAAATCTATTATTGTATATTATGCAAAAACTCCCTAATAATTAATTTAAACAATAGAAACTTCAAACGGTCAGTGCATTTTATGACCGGATTTCTAAATAAAAATGCAGGATGCCTCAAGCCAAGAAGAAACAAAAGGGTCTCTTTTCACCTCAAAACTTTCTTGTGTAAAGACGCTAGAATATAAAAGTAGTAAAGGCAGTACTTAACTGTGTTAATTTATTTTAAAATTTGTGTCGTGTCTATAAAGGTCAAATAGGTAGGTAATCTACAATATAAATAAATAATATTTTTATAGGAATTATATGTTTAAAAATGTATTTTAGTTTTACAAATTGTAAATTAACGATGCCTTTTTTCTATTTAAGCCCTAGGTGAAATTTAAGAAAAACTTTGGAGATGCCGATTAAAAACCCCTAAAATGGGCAGGAGATATCCGGAAAAAATCGAAAAATTATAAACATTTTTATTTTTTCCTGATCTTATTTGTAATCGGATTTTAAAATAAATTACACTTTTGCATTGCCACTTTTTCTGTTTTATCCAATGGTAAAGTTTTATTTAAAATACAACGTTTTGTTTTTTGTAGGACCATCATTAACTTTTTTTAAATACGGTCCTAAAAATCTAATATCATAATTTAAAAGCCGTTTTTAATACAAATTTGATGCTGTATCACACATTAGGGTTTAATCTTAATAAGGACCTTTATTTTTAGAAGATTGAAAAAATAATTAACTCTGCATTTTAAATCAATAAATTACTTTAATAAACCAAGCAGAACTTAACAAAACCCCTATCATCACTTACTTATATTTTTTATATACATTGGTAATTAACATTATGGTTTAACCATAATACAGCCCTTTTTTAGAATTTGGTAAAAATATTAAACACTACATTTTAACCCAATACCTTACTTAGGTAAAAAAATTAATAACTTAGAAATGCACAAATAATAAATTACCAAATGATTTACATATACAATAACAAGGTTTATACGGAACTTGTTTTAGCTTTTTAGTCAGTTAATTCTAACAACAAGCTAAACATCTGTGATAATTCTAAGTTTTAATCTATTTAAAATATATTCAAAAAGCCTTAATTAAAAATAAATAATATAACTGATAGTATATTAATAATTTTTTTACTTAACATTGATGGTATGATGGTATAATGAATAATTTGCGCATATTCATGCAAAAGTGTTCTAAGTTGTTTTGCATTTGCGCAGATTAAGGATTTTACCAACATATCGTCAATGTTACGTAAAAAATATCTGCTATTAACTTAATTATTAGTTTCCAAGGCTCTTTTGATATTTTAGATAAATTAAAACTTAAAATTATTAAAGATGTTTAGCTTGTTGTTAGATTTACCTGACTAGAAAAAAGCTAAAACAAGTTCCGTATAAAAATTGATATTGTATAAGTAAACCATTTTATTATTTGTACATTTTTTATTTGTTAGGTTTTTTTCACTAAACTAAAGTCGTAGTTTAAAATGTAGTGTTTACTTTTTTACCGAATTCTGAAAAATATAGGTCCGTAGTATGGTTAAAACATAATGTGAATTCGAAATAAAATTGGCATTAAAATTTTTATTTTTAGATATCAGGACCGTATTTAAAAAAATGTAAGTTAGTGATGCTAGAGGACTTTTGTTAAGTTCTGCTTGGTTTATTAAAGTAATTTAATAGTTTAAAATGCAGAGTTAATTATTTTTTAAAAATACCAAAAATTCAGGCCCGTATAAAGATTAAACCTTAACGTGTGATACATCATTAAATTTGTATTAAAATCGGCCCAATACCCATACTGGCCCTCCTTATCTTGGACACGCTGTATTTTCAAAAATGTAAGAGATAGACATATCAAATGTGATTTTTCTTAAAGTTCATTAAAAGACCTATTTAATAGTGTAACATTAAATAGGGTGTATTACATAAAAATTTGGTCTACTATCAAATTTCTGAAGATGGCCATATTTCCTACTACTACTAAACTTCGATATATTTTATAAAGACTTTTTTTTGAGAATTTTGCAAGATCCTTTTAATTGCGGTAAAATATACAGGGTGTTCCATTTAAAAAATGATTATTTTGGGGTATACTCAAAAACACGATTATCAATTGTTTTTTTAATCTTTAAATCTACAGAGCGTTAAAAATGCTACTAGTTTGCAACTTTAAACTATTACGTATTTTGACTTATAACGAAGTTACCAATAACGGGCACTAATTTTGGATAACCCAGTATATCTGTTATCGTTATTAAGCAAAAGAACAAAAATCCTTACTATCTTGGTGTAAGGCATGCGAAACCGGTCTGAGAAGAGGGATAACATACAAAAGCAGGATGCTTTACTTTTAATGATTTAAAAATATATATTTTGTATATTACACCAAGACAGTAAGGAATTTTTCCTTCTGTTTAATAACATACCTAGTCACTCTACTAAAAGTTATGCTTGTATTTACTGAATGCAACTTCAGTAGGGCATCAACGGCAGGATTTAATATCCCACCGCTAGAAAACGATGTTTATCCAATAAGTAGACACTTGATTTCTATATTATTTACCACAACTCTTACAGTGTCAATGATAAATTTATGTAAGGCAGTTAACTTAAGTTACATATTTTATAAAATTTAAATCTAATTTTACCGGTGACCGTGAGCCGAATCAATTTTTGGGTTAATGTATAAGCACAAACGATTGCCCAAAAAATGTTTTTAATATCTTATAATTTAAAAACAAAATCTATATGTTATTGGTTTTTAAAATTAGGCTTGCAACGTTGTTAAAAAGACCTTCATCGGCATAATTTTGAAATAGAATATGAGTCCATGACAATTCATAGTCAAGTTTTTCTTGCTGTTGTGGCAGTTAATATCGTGTTTTTTAAATAATTTTTATAATTTATTGAATAAATGCAATAAAAAATACAAAAACAGTCTACAATTTGTGCTAAGTGTTTTGGTAGTTGTCATAATGGATTCCGTAAAAATTCTGTTATGAAGCAAAAAGTGCAAAGTCGGATTTTTTATGACTGCAGTTTAAGTGTAAATATTTAAGAACTTACGTTTTTCACTTTATATAAAATTGCGCGAAACGTCAACTCGTAATTATTTTTTGTTTTATTTGGACTTGTAGACTGTGATGCCTTATATTTTGTCTAAAATTTATAATGCCTTGTTTTTAAAAGTGCCTTTGCTTCTTGCCAAACCCAAAATCGTTTATTTCTGTAAATATGGTAAATATTTTGGGCACTTTTGGTCTATGCTGGGACACACTGTATATTAGGTAAGTAGCTATTTCTTGGTCACGCAATTTAGTTTTTTGTTGTAAATTAAGTGAATAAAAATACCCCCCAATTACATTTAAAAAATAAGTATTTATAAGGGAAACCAGCAAAATGATTCAATTTAAACTAATGTGAAGCACGTTGTTCAAATGCTAGTGCTAATGCTTATAAGTCTAATTAATTTATGTAATTATTGTTATTCTAATTTCTGTAACACCCATACTTAACCAAAGCGAAAATAAGCTTGTTTGCAGACTAAAAACATGAAAACCCTCTGGGAAATTGTATATCAGAGGTTTAATTATTTCCGGAAACTGGGTTTTCATTGAAAATAGGTATTACCAAATTAATAACTGTTGCTTTGCTCTTACCTATAAATGAATTTGTTTTGTATTAGAAGTTATACGCTGGAAAATTAACAATTACACCTAATAATTTAATAATTTGTTTTTATTGTAACGGAAAAAATATACCTTTTTATCTTTGTTGACAGGTACTAAAATGAGTCTTTTTATAAAAATATTTGTTTTCCTGGGAAAAAGTTAGTACTTTTTTCAGATATATATACACGTAAGTTACTAAGGGTACATATTTAATTGACGAATATTTTATCATACAAAACTTACACCTTCTTTATATTAAAAGAAAAATAAGACATTTTTTAACTTAATAATATTTAAAATAATTACTAAACTACCACAACTAGGTCAAAAATTTGTATGATCAGTAACTCTTGATACTAACTAGTTATTTCTCCCAGTATAAAGTGCTCAAAGTATGGTTTAAAGCTTCAAATTTAACATTAATAATTTTCTGACTTTAATTCACAGGGTGTTTCCTTACTACGGTACGAAACTTAAAAGGGTGATTTCCTATGTCTTTTTATAAAAAAAAACCCTTCATAAACATGTATCCGGACCATAAATAACCCACAGTTAGATCCGCAGTAGCAAGAAGCATTTTTCGGATTTTTACGACTCCGCGCAGTAAACAAATCGAGCGTTGACGAACATGCGCACTGGAAGAATACAACACTCCGTGCCCTCCGTCTGCGTTCTGACCGCACGATACAAAGATTACAAGAAAATAGGATCAACAGCGATTCCAAATTGGTAGCATGACGTAGCAATGTGACTTTTGTGGCACAATATTTATATTTAGGTCCTAAAAAAGCTTAAAATGTTAGTAAATTTTGGTCAATTTTTAAATATAAGGAAGAATATAGATAAATATCTTTTTAGAATAATATTACTGTTAATCTAAGAACATAATATTTGACGCTAACTATCTTAAAATATTAATATGCGCATAAACGGTATTTACTTAATAAAGCACTGTTTAAAGCAGTTAAAAGTTAAAAGTCACAATACTGCCAAAAAGCAAGGTAAAACGGTAAACAAACTGTTAAAAACACGAAAACAAACGTATGGTTTTAACTTTGTTTACAAATTTAGTCACATTACTACTTCAGAGACGGTGGTCACGAGTAGATATGCTATGTGCGTACGAGCTCATTAGGGGTAGTTTTCCCATAAGAAATACATGGGAAAAATTTCAGGTTCGATCTGCAATTTTGGTGCCATCCCAAGGCCTAATATAAAATAGGGGATGATTTTAAACCACGTGATAGATAGGGGTAGCACCTGATGTCATCACCTAACCATATTCGGAACGACCTATAAATTAATTAAAAAGTCTCGCCTGGACCGGGATTCGAACCCGTACCGCCTGCGTGAGAACCCAACGCCATACACCACTACGCGGGCGCTATCGACTAAAATCGTAATTTAACACTGATGATGAGTCATCGGAACTCGGTTTAATTTTTTTAAATATAGTATTACGTCATACCTATCGAATGGCAAAAACCGCATGGCGCCATTTTTAGCCATAAAGGCGTTACAGCTGTTTAAAAATAGTTGAGAGATATCAATTAGCGATTAGAACGGTAACCCTATAGTAAATCGGCCATTGTAGCCTTATTATTAAACTTAGAATAATGAAACTTGGACAAAGAATAGTTGCTAACTGCAATAATTTCAAGGTTATCAAACCTAACATGTTAGACACTACTCCCCCGCACTTAAACCTTGGGCTTAAGCGTGGGGTGTAAGCGGGGGCTTAAGCGGAGGGCTTAAGCGGGGGACTTAAGCGGGGGGCTTAATCGGGGGCTTAAGCGGAGGGCTTAAGTGCAGGCGTAGAGCTTTGTAATTATTTATGGCAGTATTAACGTACTCCTTGCATTTTTACGCAAATAATATTTTCTGAACATACCCCTACTACAACCAATCAGAGAGGGAGAAATTTTATTTAGACTTAATTTTTAGAGAGCGGTTTAACCGACTAGATTTTACTAAACATACCCCTTGTAATTTCAAGGTGAAAGCATACAAAACGTCAATAATAACAAAGATAGCTGCGGTTAGATAATAAACGGTAAAAAACAGTGGTAACTAAATAAAATGCAGTGTTTGTAGTAAAGCATTTATTTTTAAATAAAAAATACATACATGGTTATGTATAGGTCGTTCCGAATATGGTTAGGTGATGACGTCAGGTGCTACCCCTATCTATAAAAACTACCCCGATCTATCACGTGGTTTAAAATCATCCCCTATTTTATATTAGGCCTTGGGATGGCACCAAAATTGCAGATTGAACCTGAAATTTTCCCCATGTATTTCTTATGGGAAAACTACCCCTAATCAGCTCGTACGCACATAGCATATCTACTGTCACGTGATAAATGTCATGCGCAAGATACTACCTTTTGTATTTGCTGTATAATGTTCTGACTGTGACGCTCATTAGCTACCGTACTCCGAACGAGAAACCCAGAGAAGGCGTCGTAAATTCTTTCCGATAATACGGATGGCCTGTTTGGCGCCAGGCGCGTTCACCCTTGATTTGCTTGCGCACAAACCCGTTTTTTCGTTCATGAAATGTAACTTTTTTTCGCGCAGGTAATAACATTGGCAATTCATCGAGATCAGTGATCCGGACTTGCCTAATTTCTGAGACAACGTTTTTAAAAAAGTATTTTTTCTTAATGTTTTAAAAACGAATAAATCAATTTGGATAAAATTTGGTACATCTTTTTATTGTAATAAGGCACCTGTGGAGCTTTATATTGATTAAGATTATTATGTCTAGTGGCGTCTCAGTGGGCACGCCAATATTGTTAAGAAAAAATTAAGCCACTGACGTATAATAAAGTTTTTATATTATTTTTTTCAATTGGGCATTAAAAAATGCATATTGTTAGTTTCTTGTATTTTCTTAAAAAAGAAATTAAAACCACTTTTAGTGGTACTTATTTTTTTATTTTTTTTTACCATGTTGTCTATGGGTACTTTTAAAAGAAATTTAGTTGGCTTTAATTTTTTTTTCTTGAAAACGAAGCTAGATACAAAGGAAATATAGGGGACAAAATAAATTTATTTTTAATTATCTAATCGGGAAAAAATATAATAACTTTGGAAAAATTCAGTAGCGTACTCTTTTCCTAATAATATTGGCTGTGGTGCCCACTAAGACGCCACTGGGCCCAATAATCTTATTTATGGTAAAGCTTTACAAGCGCCTTATTACATTAAATAGGTATGTCAGATTTAATTTTAATCCTTGTAATAAGATAAGATAAAGTACTCCATTTTAATACACTACATACAGTGACGGACTGGGAACCATTGGCCCATCGAGAAGAAGTTCATAATAGCCTCTTTAATACGGACTGTGTTTACATCTTAAAATATTTAGACATTTTTGAAATTTAAAAAATGGCAACATTTTAATTAAAAAGTTGAATATTTTATAAACAATTTATTATTTTTTAACCAAATTTTCTGGGCTTTAATAATGAATCATAAGACGAATTTTCATGCAAAATAGAAGGTAACTTTTTTTTAATCAAGTTTTTAATCATATGATACAATTTAAAAAAAAAAAATGGATAACATTTAACTGATCAGATCCCATATTAATTTAAAAAAAAATAAATAAAACAAATATAGGTAAAGCAGTTTGTGTACAAGAATGATTATTTGTTGCACATGGAGTATATTTCCAACGTTTTTTTTAAGTAGTTTTTTTACCTTTCATTTTAAAATGGTTTTAAACTTGACATAAACTGACACCCTGTCAAAGTTTAAAAAATATATTTATCCAACACTTACATATAATATCTACATAATTGATCAGATTTTGAGGATATAAAGTGTACTATAAGTCACTAGTGAGCTAAAGTACCCTTTAGCTCACTAGTGAATTATAGACAATACAAAATTTTGTTGCTGGTGTTGACAATGACAAGTAACAAATAATGGATGACGTTTTCAAATTATTTTCGATATTAAAAACGATTTATACGAAAGTGTTGGATAAAATTTTGTATTAGACACGTGAGTTATTACATATAAGTCACTTAAGAAAATTACTCTCTCTCGCCCTTCGGGCTCGAGAGTTAAACTTTTCTTGCGTGACTTATATGTAATATAACTCACTTATCTAATAAATAACTATTTTCTATAATTTTGATAATATTACAATTAATAACCATACTGACGTTTTGAATATTGTAATAAAATTCGGTATCAAACTGTATCTCAGTTAATATCAACGTTTTTACTGAGGTACGTTTAGTTTAATCGCAATATTTTAACGTCCTTATTCTCTAGTTAAATTTTGGCCTATTACCCTGTATTTTTTTATAATGTATAATTTTTTCATCTCATAATTTTATTACTTTCAACTTTTTGTCGGCTTTACGTTCGTAATTGGTCCCCAAAGCGTTGGCCCACCTGGATTTGCCCAGTTTCCCTTTGGCCCAGTCCAAAATTGATTACATAAAGTGTTAAAAATACTTTATTTAATAATAGTATAGTTCGGCGCTTTGTTTTAGTGCCCACTAGAATTTATTTTAATAAGAAAATAAAATGTTATTGTAAAGATGACATGACGTAAGTTAAAAGATCAAGTTACCATAGATATGGCCATTACTTTTTTAGTCTATGTGTCACTAAACTGCAGTCAAAATATTAATAAATGCAGTGATAGGAAACTAAGTTATTTGTCTCATTTAAATTTGACTAAAGAATTTTACAACCTCTCCGGTCGACGTGAGTGTGTTTGGTGGGTACGAATAGGTAGGTCTACCTGCGCAGTTAAAACTGTAGAGGTGTACCGGTCAGGTCAACCTAAGTGTGCGAGCCTGGCATTACAAACATAACAATAGATTTTTTGTTAGGTTTAATACAGTGTTATAATTAACATTTCCATACCTTAAACTATTGAGGCTAACGTTGGTAATTTAAAGTAGTTCATTAACACAAACTCCTGACTAAATTTTCCTGCAAAGTTAAAATAAATTTTATCATATACAGGATTTACCTACAAACTTTCTTTTAGTTTCAAATTAATTAAATTAATTAAGCTAGCGTACTTTATTAAATTGCCACATTGCGATAAAAAAAAACATATGCAGCAGTTTTTTAAAGCTTTTAGCAATTTAATTAAAATATGGTAATAAATTTTACGTTATAAATTTAATAATTAAAAAGAACTGTAATATTTACATATCGTCGGGGATAGTGCAAAACCAGGAATCTATCATAGGTAGAAACCTCTTATCTGGGTTTGATCAAATTTTAGACGGAAAGGTTAAAACCTTTTAGAATCGTTATTTTAAAATTGGCCTATTTTTACTAATTATTTGAAGTAATAATCGACGTTTTTGTGTATTGTCGGTTCTGTCTGCCAATCAGAATCTTACATAGAATGCCCGCGAAATTAAATATAAGCTACATTAGTCGGATACGCGCATTATTTAATGCTAGTAACGCGGATCTCCGACGATTATAATTTTTTAATAGAAAAACGTAAAATGTAATGTAATGTAAATCTGGTACTAAAACAGGGCGATTAAAAAATCGATCAAGAGACTTATAGATATATTTTAGTGTTTTTTTTTGTGATGAAAAACATTGACATTTTATCTCTATTTACAGGTTCTAAAATATGATTTTCTATAAAATAACTTTTTTCCCGGAAAAAAAGAGAGTACCCTATTCCCGGATATACAGACACGTAATTAAAAGTAAATATTTAATGTTAGAATATTTTGATATATAAAACCCACATTTCTCTATATTAAAAGTACAATCAGACATTTTATAACTTCATAATATTTAAAATATCTACTAAACATCCACCCCTATTTTTAAATTTTAATTTCAAATTCGTCAACGTGTGTTAATTTTTTTTAAACCTTACTATGAATGACCTAAATCGTAGAAAAATTTTAAGCTTACAGCTCCAAGTTTTTGTTTTTATTATTTTTTAAACTTTTAAAAATACACGGCTGATGTCTGCCTTATCACTATACAAATTTCTAGCCCTACAGGTCTAACGTTACTCAAAGGGTTTACTAGCTCTGAAACTATAGTGTATTATACGGGGAAATTTTTTAGAATTAGGCTCTCGGTTTAATGTTTCCCTTCGCTTCGCGTCGGAACACAACACAACCTCGAACTTTAAAACTTTTTTCCTTGTATGATAATTAACTATTTTAATAAAAAAAGACACACCAATTTTCTTTTATTCTCATAACGCGTAAAATCAATGTTTAAATACCTATTAAAAACCAACGAAATTATTGCGGAAGGCATTACTCAATAGCAATTGTTTTTATTAGGATGCAAATTTTTTAAACGCTAAATCAAAGCTGTTAAATTTAAAAGGCCAAATAAATTAAAGCCAGGTTAATGCGGGTATAAAAATGGAAACCTTTCATGAAACATGGTTACAGGCGATTTTCTCGTTACCCATGTACTGATGAGTAAATATATTTAAATAGGAATGAAGTATAATTAAATATTGAACAAATGCAATGAGTAAAAATGGTAAAATATTTTTTATTATACGTAAACTGCTTTGTAGTTATACCTATTTACCTACTTAAAGCCTACTTAAAAAACAACATTAAAGCTTTACACAGTATAAACATATAAGTTTGTGTTCCATTACCCTTAGTTTTTTGTAATACATATAATCAACATTTATTACAGAAAACTGATAAAAACTGTTTGTAAATAAGGTTTTCTATTTGTTATCCTAAAAACCCTAATTAAATGTTCATTTTTTTGTTTTATAATTGGTCCTATTTAAAAAATGATCAAAGCGTCGGACAAATTTGACAAAGAATATATATCTATAAAAAAAAACAAAAAAAAGCTTACTAAAATCAACGATACTAAAACTAAAGAGAGCGATATTTAGGACTAAATTTTTTTGTACCCTGAAAATCTAGTGGCACTCATAGTCCAAGAGCCCATAAGCGGAAGACCTTTGTTATTTTTTAAAGTTAAAAGTTTGCTAGTGCATGCTCCAAATATAGGTAGAAGCGATGGTAAACTAAGAAGTTTGACTTATAAGGCATTTTTAACTATTGATCTTGAAACCCGTTTAGAAAAGGATCGGCCAGTCTCTATTCGTGTTCATAAATTGATCCTGCTGACCCAGGTGAAAGCCAGGGTTAGTCGGTTTACACAGAAGTGTTAAAATCAGCTGTTTAGTTTTTTTAGGTTTTAATGATTTATCTCGTGTTTATTACAAGTGAAAAACAAATTAAGAAAATAATTTAAAATTCATTAAATATTTACAGCTTAAATATTGTAAAAAGCTTTAAAAATAACTGCACGACTAAAAGCAAATTAATCAAATTCAAATTCAAAATCCTTTATTTCTTTAAACATGTATGTAGAGAAAACGTCAACAAAGCAAAAGGATTATGTTTGTTTTGACACGAAGCCGATGAATGACGGCCAAATGTATCATACGTGTTAAGAAAATAACTAAAACCCCATCTTAAAAAATAGCTGATTGGATCCACCCCAACCCATCGGATCAATATTTGAAAATGCCTATGGTGGCTTTGACAGATACCAGGTACCAGAGGTTAATAAATTAAAACTTAACTCTCGGTATTTTGTAAAAGCTGAATTTTATATGTCTAAAAATCACCAAGGGGGAAATTGGCTTCAGAAGCAAATAAGTCATATCAAACGTATTTTTATTAGCCAAGTGAATATAGAAAAAAATTAAAATTAATTAGTTTTATCTGCACACTAGACAATAGACGCCAAAAATTTGTTATATGTTATAATATTTAAAACTATACAGGTTGAGCTAAATAATATAACACATAGGCGAAAAGAGACAATCTAACTAAATGCCGGAATGTAAACATGCGTGACTAATACTGCTTGTTTGTTTATTACATTACTCGCCGATGTACCAAAACTGCTTGCTCATATAGTATACACTAGAAATCATTTCGTGAACGCGTCCCAAAGAACAATATGTAAAAACAAAGATTTTAAAAATATAATAATTTATCGAAATTAAATATTTTCTATTACTTATCACTAGCACTTTTTTATAATTTACTGGATTGTAGACAAATTATTTAAAAAAATTTAAAAATTTTTACGTAGAATTTTGCAAAAATTTATTGTCCGGACATTTATCCATCATTTAGTGAACGCACTTGTGATTACGCTTAAATAATATATGGTGACCGGTGACCGCAACTATTAGGTGCAAGGGCTCAGTAGTAAAGGAAAACCAAAATATAATTTGATGTTAGAGTGTTGTACACCTAATCAATTTTAATTATATGATATGATATTTACTTTTTAATTCGGTATGTACGAAGCGTAATTCAATACATTATGATCCCGGGAATGCGTTTATTCGCTTAAAATAATATAAGAAAACGTCTTTTAACGTATCATATAGAAAAAATAACCTAAGTATTTTACACTTACCGTGGCAGACAGTTCTTATGATGGCCACTATAAAAAAAAATCGCGCGTAAATTTGAAATCGTCATCTCAAGAACGCTCATTAAGGGAACATAATAATCCTAATATCGTAAATAAACCAATCCGACATTTTTATAAAAACATAAATTTTAAGAATTCAACTAAATAATAAAATCTGGTCGGTCTTGTAGTAAAGCTGTTGATGGTAAAAACCCCCTTGATGGCATAGGAAGATGTGTTAAGAGGTCAGGTTGTCAATCTCGTGTAAATGGAAAAATGTATCTTTTTTACCAAACTGTTTATAGATTATGTTGCCAAATAAAAGCAGTTTTTACAAAAGATTTAAAGAAGGCAAAAATATTTTTAAAATAAATTTAAATTTCTTTATTTCTTACAAATTTATTAAATTTATCCTTCCGGGAACTCGGGTCACTTTGGTAGTATAAAAATGTCGTTAAACAGATACATTTTTAGATATTCTGACTAAAACATCATAGTCTCATAAAAACATTTTATTCTAGAGCATGTAAAGCTTATTTAATTCTTAATTTTGTCAAAATTTTTGTATTTCTTAAATTGTACACATATATAAAGTAACTTTTCTTATTTTCCTGGTACATTATGGTTTTAAAAGATTTCGCATGCTTAACTAGTCAATTTTTAAAATTATTATTAAATTATATTGACCTGTTTTACAACCTTTATAAAAAAATATATTTAGAATAATTTTTTAACATCTTATTAAATTTAGGAAAACGTTCCCGAAAAGACTGCTATTACCAGCCTATATATAATGTCAAAATTTTCAGAATATCCGAGAAAAACATAAAAAATTTGAATTTAAAAGCCTGAATAATAGTAAGTTTTCATTTTTATCATTTTATTTCCCTTTGTTTTGACAACGGTGGCAGATTTGCCACCGAAACATCGATTTTTTAATTATCTTTTTACTTGTTTAAATTTTTTTGGTTTTTTAGTACTTTTAACTTAATTTTGGCGTGTACCCAAAGAAGTACCATCCATTAAATGAATCCGCCAAACTACAGAACATATCTTCAATATACAGGGTGTCTCGTAAAAAATCCTGATGATGACCACATTTCCAAAACTAATAAAAAATAAATATATCAAATGTGGTATTTCTTATAGCTTTTAAGAGAACCTTTTAACTGATAATAAAATTTACAAGATATTTCATTAAAAAAAACTTAATTCGTGTTATACCTTTAAAATAAAAGTCAATGAAAAAAACATAGATACGCCACTGAATCCTACGTAAAAAATTCTTAAACTACTCTATTTACTTTTTTTCTATCTCTAATATCAAGCAAGTAACAAGTGCCTAGCCAAATTGAAAAACACGCCGTATTTGCGAAACGAAGCAAATTTGCCATAATTTATTTTCTCCACTGAATTAAAAAAATCCAAATCAAGATTGTGCAATTAGATTTGTTCTATCTCAGTAGACTATGCGGCACTTGAAACAGACAGACACCGCTGACGCCTGACGTCACGACACCACGAGAAATCTTGGGCGACGCCTATTTTAGGGTACTGCGCATGCGTCAAATCTCTGACGTCATATTTAGGAATCTTGTGTGACGCATTATTTGGGGCGTGGTCAATCTGTCACCTGTAATATGTCAAAAATCACGTGACCTTGAAAATGGCGTCTGTCAGCTGTCACCTGTCATATTTGGTGAACCACGTGGTGTCTGCTTACGTGTATGAGATGTATCGTAGGGTCTTACGCATGCGTTAAAAAATGGAGCCTGTCAGCTGTCACCTGTCATATCTCACAAACCTGTGATTTTTCATAGTAGGGAAAGATAGGGAGTTCAACGCCATCCGTCCTCCGGAGGAGCTTATTATCTTAAAATCTCTGACCTCAGCAATTATTTAGGAATCTTGCGCAACGCGTAATTTAGGGCGTGGTCCCTACTATCTGTCAAACCATAAATGTCATCTGTCAAATGTCATCTGTCACCTGTCATATGTCAAAAATCACGTGACTTAGAAAATGGCCGCCATGCGTAGGATACTTGCGCTAAGACCATAAATTGATTTGCGCAAACATGAAAATCCTAAGTCATGCCGTTCGGGCGCTATCGACTAAAATCGAGATTTAACCCTGATGACTCATCATGGGAGAGCGGTTTAAATTTTTTTAATATAGTATAACGTCATACCATCGAATAGGATCTTGGACATGCCATTTAAACACATTTGTATTTTGATCATGCAATCGGCGTACTACGATACATTGCTTGTGCAGATGGTCAGAACCCTCTAAGACGAGATCTCGATGGTTTACAAGGAACTCCTCATGCTCATTACTCTAGAAAATGTTTTAACGAAGATTGGTTACATTCACGAAGAAAACGATGTGGCGCTGTTCGAGATGAAATATTAATAATTGCTTCAAATGGAGTTTCAGATATTTCAAAATACACATCACCCTATGAACTTCATGAAAAATCCACTTGCCGTTGTGCCAGAGGCGATGAAGGCGTTAGAAAAAGGCAACAAGCTAATGAAAAACGAAGAGAATTTGACAAAACAGAAAAAGGATTTTCCATCAGGAAAATGTACAAAGAAAAACAAATTGAAAAGCAACGATTAATTAAACAACTGTTAGAGTTAGGACTAAATAAAAAAGCTGAATTACAAAGAGAATCAATTGTAAAACTTATTAGTCTCTTGTAATTTAAGAATTAGTAGAATAAATAATGTACGTTAAAATAAATATATTGTTTTCTTGCCGAAATTTCCCCTGTCAATATCAGACTTAGTCCATTATCTTAAACAAAATTCCCATATAAACGCTATGAGATCTTGTCCAATATATACTTAATTGTCCATAAGTTACTTCTTTGTCCATGTTTGACTACAAAATTTACATGTGTTTAAATGGCATGTCCAAGATCCTATATATATATATATAATAATTTATGTCATTTACATTAGTGTTGATAACGTCTGTTATTAAATAATAACGTCTGTATTTAATAATAAAAGCCACTTCTACAAGGCATCATAAGTTCATGATTATCTTCTAGGCTATGTAGTAATATGTTTTTGCGCATGTGTTAATTCCCCTGTATTTTCTAAATCATTATAGACCTTCGAACGTCCTTATTATTAAGGATTTTAGAGTTGATGAGTATCATCTATTTTATTGTATGGGTGTATTTTTAACCTCTAAAAACTGTTTAGGCCCTATTTACACTTAAATACCATAGTTATTAATAATAATTGTCAGTATTAATATTTATAGATTTATGAAAAATAAATTGTTTAAAAAAGAATGACTTAAATCGATTCACTAGAAGCCGAGATATACGCTAAAAACTGTTAAGGCCCTGTTTGCACTCAAATAAAATAATTATTAAAAATTTTAGTAATAATATTTATAGATTTATAAAAATTAAATTATTAACAAAAAGAACACCTAAAATCGGGTCTACTAGAAACCGAAATATACGTTAAAAACTGTTAAGGCCCTATTTACACTCAAATAACATATTAAATAAAAATTTTTGTACTAATATTTATAGGTTATTAAAAATAAATTGTTTAAAAAAGAACGATTAGTTACCACTGTTTTTTACCGTTTATTATCTAACCGCAGCTATTTTTCTTATTATTAATGGATGCTTTGACCTTGAAATTACAAGGGGTATGTTTAGTAAAATCTAGTCGGTTAAACCGCTCTCTAATTGGTTATGAGATGGCGTTACGCAAGATTACTAAATTTTCGAAGGACAGATGGACCCGCCACGCGTTCTTACCCTGTTCTTAGGCCCGACGAGCGACGCGTTGGCGCTCTCCCATGATGAGTCATCAGGGTTAAATTACGATTTTTGTCGATAGCGCCCGAACGGTACAACCTGGAACTTTTGCGTTGGCGCAAATCAATTTATGAGCATCGCGCAAGTATCCTACGCATGGCGGCCATTTCCTAAGTCACATGATTTTTGACATATGACAGGTGACAGGTAATATTTGATAGATGACATTTATGGTTTGACAGATAGTAGGGACCACGCCCTAAACAACGCGTTGCGCAAGATTCCTAAATAATTGCTGACGTCAGAGAATTTGAGATAATAAGCTCCTCCGGAGGAATCCGTAAACTGTCCTTCTTTCCCTACTATGAAAAATCACAGGTTTGTGAGATATGACAGGTGACAGCTGACAGGCGCCATTTTTTAACGCATGCGTAAGACCCTACGATACATCTCATACACGTAAGCAGATACCACGTGGTTCACGAAATATGACAGGTGACTGCTGACAGACGCCATTTTCAAGGTAACGTGATTTTTGACATATGACAGGTGACAGATTGACCACGCCCCAAATAATGCGTCACACAAGATTCCCAAATATGACGTCAGAGATTTGACGCATGCGCAGTACCCTAAAATAGGCGTCGCCCAAGATTCCTCGTGGTGTCGTGACGTCAAGCGTCGGCGGTGTCTGTCTGTTTCAAGTGCCGCATAGTCTACTTATCTCTTTTAGATATCGCTATACCCTGCAAGTGCAACGAATTTAATATCTGTGATCTAAAATTGTGCCATTGAGTTAAATAAATAAACTTTGACTGCGCCGCTAAAAAAAAACGTCATAATGTACACTTTCAGCACGAATCAACTTAACCCCACTTTCTCCTTTTAATAATCTCTTGGTACATTAGATATTAGGCTGTAAACCTGTTTGGCCTCTTTACAAAAAAAAAAAATAAAAATAAAAGAAACTAGGTTATTTTTTACTACGCATTTATCTTGGTCATAATGCGAAAACTGTTAAAAATTACTTGCAGCGGAACTAAAAAGCGATTTAACGAAATGACCTATTAATAATTTAAGTACCTCATACAATTTCTTTAGATTATTTCCAGTTTTACAGCAGAATTTTTAACCATCCGATTTAATAACTAAAAGAATAAAATGTCAGTGGGTAATGCTGTTTGCGCACGCAAGATAAAGCTGAAAATGTCCATAAAAAGGCAATTAGTGGCAACATTTTACAATATTTCATTATTAAAAAGAAACTGTTTTTTTAATAAAACAAGTTTTATTTTAACTTATACACTAATTAAATAAAAGAAATGAGAAACAAAAAATTGGAGCTTAATAAATCCATTTGTTTATCCTCCACGATTATAAAGTCTTTTAACAAAATGTATTCTGTGTTGTTGTACTGAACTAAAGGATTTTCTTTTGGTTATCATGTGTAAACAAAAAACATGATTTTTTTGTAACATGTTGTCTTTGTTGCATACCAAGAGTTTTTTTGACTGTAACATAACCATTTTTGTAAATAAATCTTTTTGGTACCTCTAAGAAGTATTGGCTTCCCTATACCAATATGCTGGCGTCTCCAGTGAATATAACCAAAAAAGTTCGAGGATTCCATAAAAGATACATCATGTGAAATTATTCATACTTTTATAATTTATTTAAATGGTAACGTTGTGTTTAGTTGCTTATTTCTAATTGTTTTAAATGAATATATATCTTGATAAATATTAATTTTTCGAAAAAATGTAAAGAGTCATTTTCGATGAAAATTAGTTAAAAATTTAAAGAAAATTTAATTTTTTGTTAATGTGGCATTTTTTTAAACTTTTTTAAAGATCCTTTAAAAAGTGGTTATTTAAATTCCGGTGAACATGACTTTTTGACTACTTTAATACCTATCAACTCAGTACTGTGTAAAATACATCTTAAATTATCATTTGACAGTTACAAGTTCCTATCAGTTGCTGTGGTATTAAACATATTTTTTATAAACTATGTTTAGGGATGGACTTAACCATAATAAATTATTATTTCGAATATTTCTAAAAAAATTCTTTATAAAAATTTTTGCTTCTTCAAAAAATCGCAAAAACATTGCGAGTTGGAAAAATATATTTTGAAACTAATTGATTAAATAACAATAAATATTATTAAGATAAGTTTATGACTTTTTTATTGCTTATAATTACTTAGAAAAATAACTGAACTAAAATTTATAGGTTTTTATTTATAAATAATTTATTTTATTTTTGTAGTATTTAAAAAGGTAACAATTTCTAACAACTCTAATCACAAACCTTGGTTCACTAAAACATGTGACAAAGCTAGAATTTTAAAAATTCAGGCTCACAAGAAGTTTCTACAGGATCCTAGTCCACAAAATGGACAGGCCAGCATTGAAGCAAGAAACCACTACCACCAAACAATCTCAGAAGCCAAAGACTCCTTTGATAACCGTATAAAAACAAAATACTTTCTTGCTCAAATGGCAGCAAATCCTTCTGGTCCTTTGCCAAAAACATCAGTAGAAATTTTTGTACCAGTTTTTTCCACCATTAACTTTGGAAGAACCCTTCATCCATCTGTCAATCATCCAATTCCAACTATTCCCACAGTTCCGCACAAAAACCCAATATTATTTTTAAGGTAAAACACATTAAGCGTATCCTTTCTTCTCTTAACACCAAAAAATCGTCTGGGCTAGATAGAATACCAGCAATCGTTTAAAAAAATGTGCTCCTGAACTTGCACCTATTTTAACCAGGCTCTTTCGAATTTCCTATGACACGGGTATTTTTCCAGACAGCTGGAGCACGTGTCCAGCCTATTCCCAAGAAAGGATCTAAATCTCTTCCATCCAACTATAGACCCATTTCACTCCTCTCAATGCTTTGTAAAGTAATGGAGAAATCCATTAACTCGCAAATTCTTAGGTATTTAGAAAAACATAAAATTTTACATGACAGGCAATACGGATTTCGTCACAAGAGATCTACAGCAGATCTTCTTTCCTTCGTTTCACACAACTGGAACAAGTATCTTGAGTTTCTAGGTGAGTCCCAGATCGTTGCTCTTGATATATCTAAAGCTTTCGACCAAGTCTGGCATGACGCACTTCTTAATAAACTTCCCTCCTATGGTCTTCCAACTAAACTCCTCCTGGCTCGCCAGTTATCTTTCTAATCGACGTATATCAATCATTGTTGATGGCCACTCTTCAAGCTTTTACGAAATTAATGCTGGAGTGCCTCAGGGTTCAGTACTGGCACCAACTTTGTTTCTTTTTCACATCAACGACCTTCTTTCTGCCACAACCAATCCCATTCATAGTTATACTGACGATAGTACCTTTCACTCCACACTCCTATTTTCAGGTTTCCAAACCAATCCCTCAACCCGACTTGGAAAGCAAACGCAGGGCGATGCAGATATCCCTTTCACAGGATCTCAATTTGATATTGGATTGGGGCGCCAAAAATCTCGTTCAATTTAATGCATCCAAAACACAATCATGTTCCTTGTCGCGAAAAAATCATCAAACACTCACCCTTTGCTTATGAGTGGCCAGGTTTTGCAAAGCGCGGACACATTTAACCTTGTGGGCGTCACATTTGAGAATAACCTTAACTGGCATAAACACATTGTATCTATAGCCTTCAAAAAAGCTTGAATTTCTTTTCCGAGCCAAAAAGTATTTTTCTCCTTCCAATTTATACACCTTCCCAATCCCAAATTCGACCCTCTCTGGAATATTGTTCTCATGTCTGGGGAATGGCATACCCTACAATCCTCAGCATTCTTGATGCCATTCAAAGAAGGGCTGTTCGTTTTATTAATGATCCTTTACTTACTTAAAGACTTCCTTCTCTTGCCCATCGTCGAGCTGTGGGAGATCTATCGCTTCTCTATAGATACTTTTACGGCTTCTGCTCCGACGAATTATCCAGTATATTCCCTTCTCTTGCAGCTCCCAACAGAGAAACTCGTGGTGCCGCGCGTATGCATCCCTATACGGTCCAATTGGACAGGCCTCAAATTTCCCATTTCGTTCTTCTATCCCTAGAGTTTCTAGACTGTGGAAGCTACTGCCAGCGGAGGTCTTTGCTTCCCCCAAATCTTCAAGTTTTTAAGTCCCGTGTTAACAAGCTTCCTCTTATCCTGCTTAAGACACCCACGGTACGTTAGTATTAAGGCTTTCAGCCTTCGTGGATTGTACAAAGATAAAAAAAATATTTACAAAAGTTGAAATTTTGATTACTTGTTTACGCTAATTAAATAATAAATTAGAACATATTAATAACCATGAATTTTTATTTGTCAAAATAATATTTTCATAACTTTAAATTTTCCTGTTCCTATATACAAGCTACAGCAAAAAAACTTTTTTCACTGAGATATAAAAACACATTTTTAGTTTTTACAGGTATAGGTAAGTCCATCCGTGGACACACTGTAGGTATAAGTATAATATAAGCCAATTTATTATGAATCAAAACATGCTTATAAAACTTTTACCTAAAATCCAAATAAACCTCGGTCTTTCAAAAAATATATATTCTAAGATTATTTGACTAAAGTATACACAAAATAGGGGTAAATTTGCATAAAGAAACCAACATTAGACTCATAAATTTTAAACGGCCTTTTTCTCGTATAAATATTAACAAACGAAAAGAAATAGATACCCATTCAAAATACTAAAAAGTGTCTCTACGGTATCAAAAGTCTTCTGAAAACTAAGAATAAAAATATTGAGTCATTCTTCAAAAATACTTGTATATTTATGTATATTTTCTCATTTTCTACTACTTATTTTTTTATTATATTGTACAAGGTGGCACCTTCTCGTTGACCTTGCAGAGTACAGCAAAAACTAAAAGAGATAGAACAAATCTGTTACCCAATTCGGTTATATTTTCATAATAAACTTTTGACACCGGACTAGTATTCTCGGATCGTTTTAAACTCCCCCGGTAATGCGTTGACATTTGCCTAGTGTTACCTTCACCTATTAATTTTTGGTGTAAAACGCTATTGTCGCCTGTGTATTGTTATTCTGGACCGCTAAATCCGAATTTTAAATCAGTTTAGGCCGTACACCCTCCAATTTTGAATAAATTGCCAAAAACGGTAGGAATTTAAAAAATTGCACTATTTTTTACGTTTTTTGCAATCAACTCAAAATTGGAACCCGTGCGCCTGAAATGACTTAAAATTCGAATTCAGAGGGTCAAAAAACATACCTGTAGATAAGTCGAGTCCGGTACACAACAAACTTTTTGTGTGCCGATGTTATTTTTATACTCTGTATAACAAAGAAGTGACGGTAGTATTTTTGGGTAGATTAAACCCTTAGCTAAAAAAGGTACTTCTGTTTGATATAGATAAATTGAAACGTTTTTGACAAAAACAAGTTTTTGTTTAGTAAGGACATCTAAAAATATTAGACTATTCTGTTGAAAATGGTACTAAAAACGTATCAAAAAGTTTAGACACTAAAAATAAGTTAAATAATTACAAGGGACCCATAATCTTTAATAATTAAAACTGGAGAATGCATAAAATAAGAGGAAGCTTATGTCAAGCCGTAATTATATAAAACCCTATTTAAGCAAAAAATGTATTTCTCCAAAATTCTTTCTTTTATTGATATCGGACAGGAGTACTTTTTTAATATTATTGTACATTTAACACATTATTACACATATTATACATTTAAGTTGTTATAAAATTTAATCTCCACCTGTTGGTATTCTACATGCGTTAGACGACTTTTCTATGCATCAAGAGAGAACCTTTCGGCTTAGCTGAAGCTGTATATAAAAGTCATTACACAAAATTTTCTGTAACAAGATAATTTAGAGAAGTAATAAATTACATTAAGCCCAGAAAAGACCCAAATAAAGTAAAAGTACGTTTTACCTAACTATTTTTAGAAAGTTATGGTAATTGGCAAATAAACTTTAAATCTGAATACGTACAGTTCTCGAAATGTTTCATTATAATTGAGTTTAAACCTTGCGCTGCTTTTGCAATTTAAAACAAAGCTTAAACAAAGAGAAACAAACAATATTTACTAGTTTTATTTTATTCCTAAAAGTGCTTCCTCTTGTTGTTTAATTTATAGGTGGCATTATGCACTTCTTTTGAGGTGAATGTAGAAAGGTATCAACTTGCTTTTAACATATTTTAGCTTTTTAGGCGTAACGAACATAATTAAAACTTTTACTAAAGCCTTTTTACTAAATTATAACCCTTTGTTTTTCTTAAAAAGCAAAAAGGTATCGTTTATTATTGTTAATGTTTTTTAAACTACGATGTGTAATAAGATGTGATAAAGAATTGGGATTAAAATCCTGCAATGCATCTTGGGAAATGTGTCAAGCGGTGGCCCTACCACGAGTGCGTTAGACACACTACCGGCAAATAAAGTTTTTTATGCGATCCAGATTAATAGCAAATATTTTTTAACAATATATGAAGGTTGTGGTTCACAATAAGTATTCACATGATTATTATTTTTTTAAATAAAGAATATTATTAAATAATAGTTAATTCTTCATATAATAAACTAAAGATGAACGAGTTTTGTACTTTAAAAACTTTCTTTTAGCAACTTTTTAGGTGATCAACTTATTCCACCTTAGCGTTTATTTACGTATTAACAGGCTAACGGAAAGTATACATATACTTTGGTCACCAATGTTCTTCATTTAAGTTAACTATAAACACATTGTTACGCCGGCTACCGACGACATGCCAAGGCTTGGCAAATGTTCGTTCGTTCGTTCAAACGTTTCCGCATCCCAACATTGGCATTGCTTTGCCATATGTTTTGCATACACACGATGCGGGATCGTTTAAGTGAACGGACATTTGCCAAGCCTTGGCATGTCGTCTGTAGCCGGCTTTAATGTAATGCTATAATAAAAAAATTGTGTTGAAAATAATAACATAACAACAAACTGAAAACATAACTGGTCTTGTTCAGTGATGCGAGTGTATTTTAGATCTAACTTAAACTATAATTGTCTTTGATCTAACTAAAAAACCCTTTGTTACTTGATATTACTTAAATATTTTCTACCAAAGATAAAATATATGTGGGGCGTAATGGTTACTTAAATCTTGTAATTTCTTAATTAAACCTGAGTCTAATACACACTTTATAAAACGGGACAAAAGGCCTGTTTTCAGATTTTATAAGAAACTACGTAATATTGGAAAAATCGAACATACATTTTAATAATTTAGATTTTTATTATCGAAATGTACTTATACAAACGATTTTTTTATTTTAAAGTGTTGCATATATTAAAAACTTTGAAATTGAAATTCTCGGAAATGCCAAATTCGTAAATGTAAATTTGTATTGATGTAAGAATTTTTAGTTTAAAAGAAAGTTTATTTCTATTATTATTAAGATTTAGTACATTAAAGAACAATTTAATGCCTTAAATTAAATAATAATAATTAGTTATGTCAGTTGTCCCTTGTCTCAAGAGAACAATAGCTATAAATTTTATTTTTAGTAATAATTTTAACATAATTAAATAGAAGTGTTGATAACATTAAAATATCTGCAAAAATAGAAAATAACTAATAATAAAAAATGTGCATTGAAGGCGATTCGAACCCAGTGGTGATGGTACGCATGTAACAAACTAGAGCGTCACGAGACCATAATATGTCATATTATTATTCTGTTATATAAATAAGAGGTATATGATAAACTGTGCTTGGGAAAAACCCATTTACGTAAAGAAATTAAGGACACAATAAGAAACAATTAGGTCAACACTTTTGCTTAATTATCTTTATTTAATATTATTTTAGGAGTTTAAAAATAACAAACACTTATCCATTGTTGAAAAATATTTTTTATTATTGGAGAAGTTCGCACGGATTCGCATGGCTAGTGTGTCTGACACATTTGTGGTGGGGCGACCGTTTGACACATTTCCAATGATGTATTACAGGATTCGAGTACCTATTCCTTATCATTCCTTATTCATTACAAAATAAAAATATTTACTCGGGGAGGGGGGTTTCAGTCTTTAAAAGTCCTGAAAAACACTAACAAAATTGAAAACGGCCTAACTTACCTTGCTTGCATAAGAAGCGTTGCCACTTTTTACTAAGGATATGTAAGTTTTTGTTAAATGTTTAAAAATAAAATCACTTAAAAAGTATTTACAATACTGTATATTGTTGCAAAGTTTAGAATTAGAATTTGGATTGTCCTTTTTCTTGTTTTATCATACAAGGTAAATATCATTTATAGATCAGATTAATATTTACATATGCATTTTCAACATTTTATACATTTAAAAATACAACGTTTTAAAAGATATGTATCTCCAGTAGTGGCGTATTTAATTTCGTGTGGGACGGGAAGGGGTAATGGAATAAATAAAGTATTTTTGACCCTCGATTTATATGCCAAAATTAAAAATAGGGCTGAAAAAATTTTGAAGAGCAAAAACAGGTGCTTACCTTTAAAAACACATACAGCGTAGCTGTGAAGTTCTTACCACATGGAAATATTTTTCCTTTACGAAACAAAGCCTCTTTATAAAAGTCCTGCTTGATGAAAAAATGCGTTTCTGGAAAAATATTTGTATGTTGATGTACAGGGTGGCCTAAAATATATTTTTTCCAAATTAAAATACAGGGGATTTCTTAATTACAGCCCGGAACTTTAGAGGGCTATTATTTATGTCGTTTTATGAAAAAATTTTTTATAAACCTATGCGGAAGTTTCTGTGTTTCCAAGATACAGAGTGTTTGAAAATGGGTATTTTATAAATATCTTACAAACGAAGTCAGTGTATAACACTAAAAGTTTAATTTTTAATGTTTTATAGGAAAAATATAAAAACTACATAAAAAGACAGTGGTGTACAATTTTCTCTCAATAAAATTTGCGGTGGAGCCCACTGAGACGCCACTGGACCCAATAAAGTCAATCTAGTAAGAGCTTTACAAGCGCTTTATTACATCAAAATTTTGCCCAAATTACTTTACGGGTTTTTAGGATATTTATAAAATACAGACTTTTTAAAAACTTTAACGCCCTGTATTTTAGAAACAAAGCAACTAAAAACTTTCTCTTTATAAAATAACGTAAGAAATCACTTTTTAAATTTTCGTAATGTAGTTTAAAAATACCCTGTATAATAATTTTAAAACAAGTCTTTTCAAAGTACATCCAACATACAATTATTTTTGTGGATATGTATTTTCTCTAAGCAGGACTTTTTATAAAGAGGCACTTTTTTCGTAAAGTTAATAATTAAAAAGTTTCCCATATAATAAGAACTTTCAAAAACACGCTATATTTACTGATCCTATTTGTACTAGAATATATCGACGGTTTAAAGGTAAAACTCACTAAGTACATTTTTGCAAAAAAAAATTGTTTAGCAAATCTAAGTCACTTGCAGTAAAAGTTTAGTATACAGGCTCGCTTTTATGTATGGAAACTGTCGATTTTTTTCTTAAATAAAATAGCTGGCAAAGAATGTTAACTAAAAACTTTTTCGGTTTTGTAGAAAGTATACAGGATCAGTAAAAAAGCCATGGAAAAACAAAGTTACTTTATTTTAAAAGGAACCTCCTGTATATTATTTAATATTTTCATTATTTACAAGATTCTAAAAAAAATGTTAAGCACACATATACCCAATCTTAACCGTTTTTGAGTTATCGAAGTTTCGAATATCGTTTTCAAATAAATTATTACATTTAATAATTTTTTAGTCCATCAAGCTACGTTATTTGTTTTGTCATCTTGACAACAAATATGCAAAAAAACTTACATTTACAATTTGTAAACAATTTTCGCGTAAAAATGGCACGTTTAAGTGATACCGAGCTCATTGAAATTTTAATGATGGTAGAGTACAGCAATAGAACACGGAGTTTTACCCAAGTGGTAAATGATGTATTAAATAATTTTTCACCCAGGTAACTTCAAAAAATTCAAAATTGGGAAAATGGTACCGCTATGAAAAATGTCCTAAAATTTAAATTTTTTAAAAAGAAACTTTAATATTTACTAAATTGGAAGAATTAACCCTATATAACCTATAACCTAAAACGCGTTCGTGGGCAACCCTGTGTATATCAAAATATTTTTAAAATGTGAATTTTATGCCTGGCTATATAGCTTTGAAAAAAATACAAAAGTTTTACGGACAACGTGGAAATGAGACTTTTGACTTATCCTGTATAATGATCTAACACAGCTTACCTTAGTTCAAATATAGATGATTTAGGAGTTACAGGGTGTCAAAGGAAAATCTGGTTTTTATTTTTTTATTTATTTTTTAATAATAGGTGTATTGTCACAATATTCTT
>JACEGR010000893.1:0-206678 GCA_014170235.1 Listronotus bonariensis | reverse complement strand
CAGTTCGTCTTTTTTACCCACATGGTGGCGTTTGTGCTTACGCAACGATCTCGCTTGTGTTCTCGAGAAAAATTAAACCACGTTTGAGTCATTCCAAAAAGTAGTCCTAAACAGCATAAAATAATATCCAATATTAAAAAATTAACACCGCACTAGTGCGGAGAAGTAGTGCCGAAAAGAACTTTTCCGTACTAGTATGGAAAAGTGACACTTTCAGAACTAAAATGAGTGCGGAAAAGTGAACTTTTTGCACGCGAGTAGGAAAAATATTTTTCGCCATTTCCGATCACACATTTGTATTAGCTGATTGACCGTGTTGCATCATGGTGTTTCTTAGTTTAAAAAGCTTATTTGAATCCAATAGCATTTAGTTATTCGTTAACACTTTTGCTGTTAAATACAAATATTTTTTAATTTTAATTCAGATTGCCGCGATTAAGCTAAAAGGGTTATTTTGAAGTCAAGTAACTATAAAAACTAGTTATTTTTGTACCAAGGGCGTAAAATAGCACTTTTACGCCTGCGGCTGAAAGTTCTTTACGTAAAAGTGCTTTACTCCAGAGGTTCAAACAGTATTTTTGGTACGTCTGAAATTAATATACAAGTATTCTCTGTAGTTAGGGAAAATTTCTTAGCTTTTAATGTTTCAAATTGTAATCAGTATACTTTTAACATAATATGTTTACTTAAATAAATTGTTGTTTTACCAAAAAATGGGGCAACTTTTAACTTTATTATTGTTTAATAAATTTAAAAATGCGGGCTTTTTGATACTCTTTTGCCCTAGGGCGTTAAAGTGCAATTTTACGCCCTTAAATGGGGGCGTAAAAAATGGAATTATTTGTCTTTTGTTGTTTACGACTTTTACAGGCGAGTTTGCAAAACCCCGTGCACATCCTAAAAAGGATTTTATTTGAAATATCTTGCTATAAAATTCGAGTAAGACTTTTTCTACTAACCACTTATCTAGTAAATTGATAATGTTTTAAAATTATACAGGGTGGCCGCCGAGGTATGCGAGAAACTTCAGATATAAATTTAACAAAACAAAAATTCATATAATTATATGTCCTAAACGTCTTAGTTTTTAAACTACAGGGTGTTAAAAAAAATATATATTTTTAAATATCTCTTATACCAATTTAGATATTTAAAAAAAATTGGAGGTAAGACTTCTATGCACTAAAGGACATTTTTGGCATAAAAGAAAAACAATAATTTTTACCAGTGTCGTCCATGAAAGGTGTAAGTTATATATTTTTAAATATAAAAATGGTACGCTACTGCTTTTTGCTGAAATAAAAATAACTTTAAAATACCCATTAGGTTTGGAACAAATTTGTTTTCTTTACTTTTTTTTTATTAGATGCTTGGTTTTTCGTAAAAAAATAAAAACCATTTCTTGGAATGGTCATTTCGTATCAAAAATACGAATATAATATTTTACAGTAAAAAATCAATTTTGCCATTTATTCTTTAATTGGATAAGGATTTGACCATGCCGGGAAATGAGAAAAAAACTCAAGAAATCAAATTTGTGTTAAACTCAATAGAAATTTAAAAATACATTTTTATTTTAGAAGAATGCAGAGAACAACCATTTTTTCCTTAAAAAATATTTAGTTTAAACCCCTTATGAACTCCACCGGTAAAAATAAATTTTCTTTTTGTATGCCAAAAAATATCTTTAACACCCTGTAGTTTAAAACCCAAGACAATTAGGACATATGTTTATATAAAGTTTTTTTCTAAATTTCATTGTTGAATTTAAATCCGAAGTTTCTCTTGGCGGTCACCCTGTATTTTGAAAGCAAAAACTTTTTTTTAAATTTGCTTATGTAAATATGTGTGGTTTGTAAGTAATAAGTAAGCCTAAATTACAGCTTTGGACTGACAAAATCTAATTATTGTGTATTATGTTTTAGTTATGGGGAAATATACAAAAGAGTCATCTTAGAAAGACTAAAATAGATGTCAGTGATTATCTATTGAAGATATTTTTACACCGGATTGTCATTAGCCGCAGACAAAAAAAAATTGGAAAACCAATGTAAAAATAGAATATTTGTTATTTTAATTAAATAAATTGTAAAAAAACTTAATATCTACTATTATTTCTCGTATCCTATTTTTTTATCTTTGGACAATCCACGAAGGCTGAAAGCCTAAATACTAACGTACCGTGGGTGTCTTAAGCAGGGTAAGAGGAAGTTTGTTAACACGGGACTTAAAAACTTGAAGATTTGGGGGACGGAAAGACCTTCGCTGGCAGCAGGTTCCACAGTCTAGAAACTCTAGGGATAAAAGAACGAACGAAATGGGAAGTTCGGGGCCTGTCCAATTGAACTGTATGGGGATGCATACGCGCGGCACCACGAGTTTCTCTGTTGGGAACTGCAAGAGGAGGGACTATACTGGACAATTCGTCGGAGCAGAAGCCGTAAAAGTATCTGTAGAAGAGCGATAGATCTCCCACAGCTCGACGATGGGCAAGAGAAGGAAGTCTTTGAGTAAGTAAAGGATCATTAATAAGACGAACAGCCCTTAGGGGAAATGTACCTAAAATGGGATACTTGGATAAAACGGGAAATATTTGTTTTAACTAGTAGTCAGTGCGCCATCTATCCAAATATTGCCGAACGCGAAGCCGCCGCTTGTTTATACAGGTGGCAATTTTCAGTCGCCAGTTTGCAAGTGTTAGTCACGAGTAAGGTACGTTCGTTTATTTATCTTATATTTCTTACAAAAATTGTACTACACGATCGTAAGAATTGCATGCTAAGATATTTATAAAATGTCGTAGTGTTTTTTTATATGTAGCTGATTCATATTTAAATAGAATTTATGTAGTTTTACGGCAATATTAGTTTGTAGGGGGTATGTAAAAATTGTTTATTTCTTTGTAACCATATGGCTAAAACGGGAAAAAAAGCGTTTTCTAAAATGGGATATCCCGTTTTATCTACACAGTATTTGCATTAAGATTTTAAATAAGTATATTTTTTTAGATACTTAAAATGCTACCAAAGTCGAAATATCTGAGAAAGACTAATCGTCAAGCATGGTCAGAGGAACAAATGTCTGCGGCTATAGCACTTATAGAGTCGGGGCAGTGTGGTTATATGAAAGCGGCAAAAGATTGTGGAGTACCCAAATCTACATTAGAAAGGCGAGTAAAAGGGAAAAATAAAATAAAAAGGGTAGTCTAAAAGGTCTAGGAAGTAGGTTGATCACATTTCCACCAGAATTGGAACAAGAGCTTGTAACATATGTGAAAAATATGGAATCGATGTTGTTTGGACTTACCGCAACGTCAGTTAGACAACTAGCATTTGAGTTAGCCGAAAAAATAACCTACCTCATTTTTTTAATAAAGATAATAAGGTAGCAGGATGGGCTTGGTTAAGATCTTTTATGCAGAGAAACAATCTTTCACTCAGGGTACCCGAGGCTACCTCAGCAGCACGGGCAACTGCTTTTAACAAGAATAATGTTAATAATTTTTTCAATCTCTTAGAAACTGTTCAAGATCAACATCATTTTAAATCCTCACAAATATTTAACGTCGACGAAACCGGTATAACTACCGTCCAAGGGAAACAATCAAAAATTATAGCCATGCGGGGAAGAAAGCAGGTCGGGGCTCTTACCTCAGCTGAACGTGGGACCCTATGTACCGCAGTGATTTGCATGAATGCAGCAGGTTATTTCATTCCACCAATGATAGTGTTTCCCCGTGCCCGAATGAAGCAAGAATTCGGAATTGGTGCTCCACCGGAAACATTAATTGCATGTGAGCCTTCAGGATGGATGAATATTTCGCTGTTTGAAAAGTGGTTTGACCATTTTATTAAATATTCTCATGCATCTAAGGATAATCCAACCTTACTAATATTAGATGGTCACAAGTCACACACCCAGAATCTTGGAGTGATAATCAAAGCTCGAGAAAATGGAGTTACGATTATATGTTTTCCACCACACTGCACACATAGAATGCAACCCTTAGATGTGTGCTTCATAAGCCCACTTTCAACGTTCTATAGTCAAGAGCAAAATACCTACCTTAGAAATAATATAGGCAGAGTTATAACTATTTACAATGTGGCTGAGCTTTTGGTAAAGCGTATCTCAAAGCTGCGACACCTCTTAATGCAATGAGTGCTTTTAAAAAGACAGGGATATTTCCTACAGATCGCCATGTTTTTACAGAAGAAATGTTTGCAGCAGCCTTGCCAACAGATTTTCCCCTGCCAGCAGCATCAACACAAATTATTGAAACACCGGAAATAACTGCAAGTAGTGAAGTTACGCCACAAGCCGAATATAGTTTAAACTTACAGAATTCTGAAAGTCCACACCAAGAACGATTTGAAAGAACACCTTCTCCACAACCTTCCACATCAGGCTTACAACAGACATCTCAAAGCACTTCTTCACTACAACTTCCCATGTCAGATATACAACAAATACCTCGAGACACATATATCAGTCCAGAAGCTTTGAGGCCATACCCAAAAGTCACTTCCAAGAAAAGCGATGCCCAAAGAAAACGAAACACCGGAAAAGCAGCCATACTCACCTCCACTCCTTATAAAGAAGAATTATCCGAAAGTGAACAGAAAAAAGAATTCGGGAAGCTGGACGGATAAAAAAAATCTAAACCAACCAACCAAATCCATTGAAGGAAAATACGCATCCAAAAAGGGAAAGCAAAAGGAAAGAGCGTAAAGGTTAAATTTATTGACAATGATGAATCTAGTGAACAAGAGTCTGATCCGGAATGTTTTTATTGTGGAAACAGTTACTCTTCAAGCAAAAAGGGGGACGGATGGATCAAATGCAACCAGTGTCTCAGATGGGTTCATGAAGCATGTGCGGGAGCAGAAGATGATGAAGATTATTTCTTATGTGACAAATGCCAATATTAAGTTTTAAACGTGTTAGCTAATTTAACTCTATAATACTCTTATGTTCTTCATATTTTAAAATAAATCCGGTTAAGAATATTTCATGTCTTATTGCCCTTTAGATAGAACTAAAATTTCGCTGCTTAAATACGTATCCCGTTTTAGAATTACCCAAAATCCCATTTTATCAACACATGTGGATAATATGGGAAAAATGCAACATTTGAAAAAATATATATTTTTACAAAATTGGTTAGTTCCTGAATCCAGATATTCCTTATTATGATACTAAAATGATAATTCAGCAGATTTATGCATGAGTGAAAATTAAAAAATATTCCCAATTATTTTTCTTGAGCAGTTGAACCTTAAGTATCCCATTTTAGGCACACTTCCCCTATTTGAATGGCATCAAGAATGCTGAGGGTTGTAAGGGATGCCATTCCCCAGACATGAGAACAATATTTCAGAGAGGGTCGAATTTGGGATACAAACATACATCCTTTGCAAATAAAATAAAACATAAGAAAGCATATCCAGTGCCGTATAAGCGTGAATCGACTGGTTTGGTGCCAGTTTTAAAGGGGTGCAAATTTAAGTAAAAAACTATGCAAAAAAGTACAGTATGTCCGGATTTCGTTGCAATTGCAGGGTATCTTTGTTATTATTAGGTATAGAGACTTGCGGTTCTTGCGAACTGTTGCTACTTTTTAATGAAACGAAAGATGACCCTAAAAGTTTCATTTATGGTCCTCTTAGTTATTTGACAATTTAACAATACCCTTGTTTTTATTTTACGTATTATACGTAAATAGATAAATCCGGACGGCGGTTTTCTTCTAATAATTAAGCAAAAACGCGGCAGTCGTTTAGCCTGTGCCTATAATAAACGTACAGGGTGTCCGGATTTCGTTGCAATTGCAGGGTATCTTGGTTATTATATGAGATAAGGACTTGCGACTTTTGCAAACTATTGCTAGTTTTTAATGAAACATAAGATGACACTAAAAGATTTTTTATGGCGCCCTTCGGTTCTAACATACAGGGAGAGATTCATTTTTTCCCATATTCGGACCCCCTTCGTATTTCAGTTGTCTTTTACCTAACAACTAAAGTAAAACTGAATTTATTAGATATTTTACGTAAAATCCAGTGGTGTAGTTAGATTTTTTTAAATATAATATTTTTCAAGATACGAGTTTGATTCGTATACGATTTTTGTTATGGAACATTCTGTATATTTTTAATTTGTTAAATTATAAAGAATGACAGCTTTTTAAAAATTTATTATTATATCCTACTGGGTATTTATATTTTTGGATCCTTAATTGATGTTTGTTATTTTAAAACTGATTTTCGCATAGTTGATCATGATACTATCTTTATAACAAAAGAATAAAATTAGCTATTACTTCATAATGTGTTCACAATTTACCACAAAATATGAGTATTATATTACCTTGTCCAGCATCCCTCTTCACCCCTTGATTCTTCAAGTTTGTTCACCCTTTATTAATTAAAAACTAAATATTTAAAAACAGCTTTACTGCATTTATATTTAAAACCGTGTTAGAATGTACCAATAATTTTAGGAAAAATATTGGATTTTAAATAAAATAGTAGAGAACCGTGTATAAAACTTACCAAGGTATTATTTAAATTTAAATTTTAAAGGTATCAGTTTTATGCATGGTTTTCTACTATTTTGACTAAAATCAAATGTTTTTCTTAAAATTATGAATACATACTGATTTTGAATGCGGTGTTAAAATGGAGTAAAGCTGTTTAAAAATATCCAGTTTTTAATGATTTAATAAGTGAACAAACTTGCGGAATCCAGAGATGAATAAGAATGCTGGGCGAGGTAAAATAGTTAAAACTAAGTTGTAAAATTTTAACATATTATAGACTAAAGGGTAATTTTATCTTTTTCTTATAAAGTCTATCGGAGCAGCTAAATAACATAACACATAAGCAATGTGAGGAACAGAGACATTCTAACGTAAATACCGGCATCTAAATAAAGGTGACTAATAATGCTTGTTTTGGTATTGCATTACTGGCCGATATCCCAAAACCTACTTGCTTATACAGACTATCGGTGCCAAATATGCAAAAATCAATTTAAAAAGTAAAAACATCAATTTAGGGTCCAAAAATATAAAATAACTATAAGATCATTAGTTTGGTTCCTATCTCAAAAAATTTAAAATCCAAAAATAATTGAACTACATCACTGGATTCAACGTAAAAATATCTATTAATATCGGTTTTTACTTTTGTTGCAAGACAAGTGAAATACAAGAGGGGTCAAGAAATGATAAAATATGAATTTTGTCCTGTATGTCAAAAACTAAGAGGGCCATCAAAAAACTTTTAGTATCATCTTTTGTTTCATTAAAAAGTAGCAATAGGTTGCGAAAACCGCAAGTTTATATCTAATAATAACCAAGATACCCAACAATTGCAACGAAATCCGGACACCTTGTATATTATATCTTAATAATTACATAAAACGTTTTTCTTAAAATTTTAACTTATTGCCCTAACCATTAAAAAATGTTAAATATATAAAAACAAACAACCCAACAGAACATTTTCCAACTTTTTCAATAAGTTAAAGAATTCTTTTGATAATGCATGTGTAAGTGGAAAACAATCATTTTGTAAACTAAAGTGTTTTTTTTGATACAGGAAAGGTTATGCGATTTCACAATTTTATCTATTTCAATGATATTATCAATGATTTTTAAAAATGTACAGGATTTTAATTTATATTTTGCCACCCACTTTGAACTACTATAACCAAGGAGGATAGAAAAAAACGTCCTGTATTAAAGTTAATTATTTTAATATATTATCTTTTGAGCATAAAAAGAAACAAATAAATATCAAAAACTGAAAAATAAAAGGGTATTTTTTTTTAATGTGACACCCTGTATATTATGACTCTAAAAGGTATTTTAAAAAGCTTTACCAAAATACCACATTAATTATATCTTTATTTAATAGTTTTGGACATATGACCATTTAAATCCGAATTTAATTGTCATGAATTATATCTACAGTTTTTAGCTTATGTCGTAGGTAGGTATAATGGAAATTATACAGGGTGAGTCAGAAGTCTGACAAAGCTCATTTACTCGTAATCCGTAAAACTTTTTTAATTTCTTTTTTCGTAGGTATATAGCTAGGCATATTCCTCATCTTTTAAAAATATTTTGATGTATACAGGGTTGCTCACAAAAGTGTGACTGTATAAAGTTATGTTTTTTTAAATGGATCACCCTGTATTTTATATTTTTGTTTAATTTCCCTTTATATTCTTACACTTTTTTGTTATAGATTAAATGGGGTAAATCTTCAAATTTAGGAAATATTGTAGTTTCTTTTCGAGGAAGGAAAATTTAGGATATTTTTTATATTGCTACCGTTTTCCCAATTTTATTTTTTTTTAAGTTGCCTGGGCAGGCAATTATCTTTTAGATTATATTTGTATTATATTTATATTCTATAAATAAAATAAATTTTGGTCGTACAGGGTGTCGAGAAAACAGTAGTAAACTAAGTATAAATTAAAACCTACGAAACTTTTCTTTTTTTAAATGGAACACCCTGTATTTTTTTATTGGTCCAAGGCTTTTAATACCTATACATTTTATTGAAGTTGTCTTATACTTAAGTCAAGTAGTTTTTGCAATCTTTTTAATTTTCTTTTTTTCCAGAAAATGTTAGTTTTAAATGGGACACCCTGTTTTTTCTTTGATTATTGCTTCGGGCCTTTAACTATTTATACATTTCCTTGTTCCCTATGTCTTAGTCCAGTTATTTTTGCGATATTTTTAATTATTGTTTTGTTTATATAAGCACAGAAAAAGTTATTTTGTATGTGATATAAGTTTTAAAGTTAATGATGATATGATATCCGTAAAAATTATCCTAAACTGACACTTAAATTAAAAAAAAGAAAATTAAAAATATTGCAAAAAGTACTTTACTAAGGTATCGTTCAAGCCTAAGAAAATGTATAAATATTAAAAGACCCAAAGTAATAATAAAAAATACAGGGTGTCCCATTTAAAACAAATTTTTTCTTAAAAGAAAAGAAAACTAAAAATATTGCAAAAAGTACTTGACTTAGGTATAGGGCAACCTTAAGCAAATATATAGGTATTAAAAGGCCTGAACCAACGATAAAAGAAAATACAGGGTGTTCCATTAAAAGTAGGGAAGTTTTGAAGATGTTAATTTTTCTAAGTTTATCACTGTTTTCTTTACACCCTGTATAATCAAAATACATTTTATTAATAAAATGTAAAAGTGTGATCAATTAGGTACTTGCCTACCCAGGCAACTTCAAAAGATAATCAAAATTCATTAAACCATGTAAATACTTATTTTCAATTTCTTTCCATAATATCAATTTAGATTTTTTTTTATTAATGGCAAGTCAGCGGACAGACAAAAGGAATCGACTGTTGGCAGAATCTGTTAAAGCAATTTTGCAATATCAAAATAACTTTATAACGCTGATGAATTTTATAAATACACAGTACCAATCCTGGGTCTTCTGTCACTCCATGCGGAAAAATAAATTGCTCCCCCGGTACAAAAATTTTACACAAAGATATAGTTTACCCCCTTCCGTTAAAGTTACAAAAATCAAGGTGTCCCGACTTTTGCTATAGAATTTATGGCAACCCTATACATGATTCTAATGAAAATTTCATTACAAATATTTTAGTGCTCAGAATTGTAAAGCGTTTTCTTAAAACTCTTCTTTTTTAGTCGGTGTCCATTTTAATTTCTATGCTTTTAAAATTTGTACCACTATTTTTTTACGTAATTTACAAGGTAACGTTTTTTTTTTTTAATTTAATAGATTTTATGTTATGGAGTGCTTAAAAGTGGCACCAAGTAAAGGTCGGGCTAAACATAACCACACTGAGCCCAATTTCACGGTGATGGAGGAAAGTGGGGTAAATTAATTTTGAAAAATTCAAAAGCACTTTTCACGCCCTCAAAAATATACAAAGCATTTTTGTCAAGCGAAGTCTATTGCTTTATGTATGTGTATCTCTTTGTTTAAATAAAACAGATTTTCCTACTTATCTCTGTTTCCTTTTTTCCAAACTTTAAGTGTAGTATATGTAAATGTCTGGCCACAAATAACCGCTCCCATGTCCCACAAGACCCACATCGTAGCACGA
Source organism: Listronotus bonariensis (assembly GCA_014170235.1). Classification (NCBI taxonomy): domain Eukaryota; kingdom Metazoa; phylum Arthropoda; class Insecta; order Coleoptera; family Curculionidae; genus Listronotus; species Listronotus bonariensis. The sequence continues at coordinate 196,558 of JACEGR010000893.1, read as the reverse complement.
CCGTGTCTCGTACGATCTGAAACATGCCCAGCAAATAAAATCATACGTTGATCGGATAGCGCCGATGTTCCCCGAACCAAGTTTTGAGTTTACGGGAGTCACTTTTCATTTCAGTTCATTACGTAAAAATTAGAAGTTAGTGGTTAAAGGATAGTTGTGGTAATAAAAACAATACAAGAAGAAGTGATTTAATAAGTAATAAAAAGTATAAAATGCATTTTATTGTTACATCTTGTAAATAATATGTGAGTAAAACAAATACATTGTTAGTTTTTGTTTAATAAGATTTTTTGAAATTAATATTTTGAGAAATCAAATAAACCAATGTTTCTTTACTTGTTAAAATGCGGTGCGGAGTATGTGGTCAGGCACATACAGGTGATATTAAGCCTACGGCATTGGATTACAACGGTACATTTCAAAACCGAGACTCGGCCGTGCTACGGTGCAGGACTCATGTGGTTATTTGTGGTCAAACTTTAAAACTGTTTCCATATTTTTAAAGATCAGGTGTAATTTGGAGCGTGGTATAACTGTATTACTGCAGTTTAATTAAATACAATTTGCACCGCAGCAGGGCCACGGGCTCGTTGCGGTTATGTGAGGCCCGACCTTGATTCGTGTAATATTTACACGGCGAGCTTAAACTTGGCTGCTGCGTATCTAGGCAATAACATAAAAAAGAAGTATTTTATTACAGTATGCAATTAAAAAAGCCACTAGCTTTATTTTATTTAATTTAAACCGAAATAGAAATGGAATATTTAAAAATGTATACTATAATTTGCAGTAGTTCTCCGAGCCAGAAAGAAGATAATAAAACATGCATATTTAAAAGAACCTGTTTTACACAAAATTATTTTTACATCATTTTAATACTGTAATTAAAAACAACACAATTTTGCGAGATCTATAAAGCCTTGGGAAAAATTGCTGACTGAGTACGACGGGCAAGAAAACAATCAACTTGGACGTTTCTTTCAGTTTTAAAAACTTGAGCGAAATAAAAAATAAAAGCCTTGACAAAATATATCAAAAAACAGTGGCGGCTCGTAACATTTGTCAGTGGGAGGACACAAGCAAAAAAGAAATAATAACAAAATGTATTCAAAGCTTACACTCCATTTAAAAAGAAAGCCCATTCGCCTTTTTTCAGTATTTGTTTACTTATCAGACACCACGCCGATTTTGATGATTTTTGGCATACAGGGGTTTCTTGGGGCGCTGATTATGAACCTTAAAAAAATTAGGCGAACACGTTTTGTTTGAGGTATCGACTATAAAATTTAAATAGAAAACTAACCCAAATTGACTATATTCTCCTATCTTTTTGCACGCAATCCTCGAGTTTTGCGCTTAATTGGCACTAAATATTTGATTTTTACCTCCTAAAAACCCATTTTTGTACTTATTTTACCCATTTTTTCCATAAAATTGCAAAGCTTCACTTTTAGTCACCGTAGCCCTGGCGCCGCCTTTTTACCTCTGATGATGGATGTCCTAAAGGCGCAACGTTGCCAACTTAAATTTCTTTTAGATTCGTCATCAGCGGCCCAAATAACTCCCATATGCCAAAAATCATTACAACTTGCGTGGAGTCCGATAAGTAAACAATTACTTATCTTTCTTGTCGATACTTCAGGGATGCACTATACAGGGTGTTTGTGATGCGAAAAAATTATAGTCTAAGAGCCAGTGGGCGGCTACCTATATGTATTTGACGATACCTGGATTTTTGTACAGTGAGACCCCTATACCTACTGTACATGAGATGGAGAGTCACTAAGCTCCAGGTGGCCGACTTGGCGGGCGCTCAGGTAAGACAGGTATCGATTTTTGGCCAATTTTATAAGTATTTGACGACGTCTGCCGCTTTGAAATTTGAAAATATATTAATATTATTATCGGAAAATACCAATGGCAGACCATTATCGCGCGGTTTTCATTGCGGCAGACAATTTTGAAAGTGCTTAAAAAAATAAAATTTTCAAAGTAATTGACCAGATCTGCCATTAATATATTTCATTTATTAGGGTCTTAAAAACTTATATTGATCATGGCAGACGTCTTCATGGTGGACATACTTCAGTAGACAAGAAAATCTTAGCTATTATCTGGTCAGATGTATCTGTATGACGTTCCCTGTTTCATATCAATATCATTTACGTTCTTAGTGTATTCATAGCAATTAATACTTCATTTTGCAAATTATGGACTAAAATTTAGAAATTTGATGATAAATTAGTCAATTTATTTGATTTTTTTCTTTTAATTTATTCACAACAAAATTGAAAAAATGAATCATGAATTACAAAAAATATTTTCTTTTATTGATTTGAATTTTTATTCATCTTCATCGGAATCATTTGTCTCCAGGTGGGACCCTTCTTCATCATCCTGTGATTCGGAATCTGTAAAAATAAAGCATAAATTATTAAATAAAAGTCAATCGTAAATTGATCTGAACACATTCGGTAAAGAATTAATTATTATGAACTTACCAGGAACTTGGGTGATTAAATCACTGACAGAAGTTGGGAGTTGATCTCCTTCAAACCATTTGAATGTAAATTTCTCGTCTTGCTCTATCCAACCAAACTCTAATGGATCCAATGTCGTAGGTTCTTTTTTGTAAGCATTTTTCCAAATTGTAGAAATATAATGCGCTCTCAGAAGTTGTTGATAAAGCTCACTTTTACATGGTGGTATTGAGCTTGCATCAAAATTCGAAATTTTTTTGCTGAAATTTTCATTGACATCGGAAGCTTTATAATTATTGACGAAAAGTTGGTATCTTCCATCATCAACGTCAACAGATTTTTTGCATTATAAAGTTGGCAGTTACGTTTGTAACATCCGAGAATTGATGAAAAAATTCGGAAATCATAGGTGGTGTTGAACACTCACCTTTTATCAACCGCTGACTGGTTAAATTATCAGGCAATTTATTTTTTTATGCCCATAATTTCCTCTCGTAAAATGGCAGCACCTTCTCGTAAAATATCTTGATCTTTTAAGTGCGCAAATAATGATTCATCAATAGTTGAAATACCTATCGGGGCAACAACTTTTTTTTGTTAGATGTCAAAATTTGAATTTTACCATTAAATTTCTTGCGAAGCTTTTCTTCCAAATAGGATGCCATAAATATTGATGCTGAGTCTGAGCTTTCACTTAATTCTTTAAACATTTCAAGATACTCTTCATGCAAATAACTCAGAAAATAACAACGTCCTCGATTTATAACATTCTCTTCAATTAAATTACATATTTCTTTATAAACAGTTTCATGTACTTCTCGGGAGATGTGCCATGAAGTACGAACTGGACTTTTCACGAGTGATCTTTTTGATTCCTAAAATTTTGCCGGCAACTGTCATGGTAGTATACTTGACGAGAGAGAACACTTTGTATTTTAGTTAGAGTTTCATTGTAAATTTCAGTATCTGCCTTAAAGTTTAACAGGGCACTCTTTTCAAATTGATCCTTTTCTGAAGCCCGTAATGGGTCAATTTTACCACGAAATTGTTTCTTTTTTGTTACAAAAAAAACACAAATTTGAATTTGAACTTGCAGAAGCTACAGTATCGGAAGTTTCAACAGTCGATGATTGTGCTAAATTTTCAGATGGTCCTTCCTCCAACGGCAGTTCAGCGTCGATTTCTTTTTCTGCTTCTTTTGTCTCAGGAAGGTTTCCATCTTTTTCAAGGGAATCGTGTACAAGTGTATCACCAATTATTGAGCTCTCAGCTGATGTAGATGGCTGTTCAACTGCAGGCAAAGATTTTCTGGACTGTGATGAAGTCTTTTTTCAACATCTGTCGTCAAATACTGTCTTTTCAACGCTGTAAATGTCTTGTAACAACTACTATGGTATGCTGAATCATAAATTTCGTCCGGTAAAATAATGTCATTGTATTTTAATTTATGAAATTTCCTTAACCTCAAAACTTTTTTACATTTTGATATAGTCTCTTCTGAAAACAGTAATAATTTTTCATTTTTTACCGAGTTACAAAAGACACAGTTCTGTTCTGGTTTTTCACTCGACATAATCACGGATAGATTAAATAATAATAATCGTATCAATAAAACAAAAGAAAGCAACACTATGTATTATATTCAATAAATTCACGAAACATGCAGTAACTGTTAGAAGGCTCAGAGATCTACTGAAAACATCTGGCAAAAACCGTTAGAGTGGGGATGAACCTTGGCCCTCTCAGGTATAAAACCTGAATTTTTCGAGTGCGAGTAACTACACAACGAAATAATTCTAAGCTAGAATGAGTACAATAGTGATTCATAGAGAATAAAAGAAAGATAGCTATAGACAGTCTATGCATACTTCTGACCGGATAATAGCTAAGATTTTCTTGTCTACTGAAGTATGTTCACCATGAAGACGTCTGCCATGATCAATATAAGTTTTTAAGACCCTAATAAATGAAATATATTAATGGCAGATCTGGTCAATTACTTTGAAAATTTTATTTTTTGAGCACTTTCAAAATTGTCTGCCGCAATGAAAACCGCGCGATAATGGTCTGCCATTGTTATTTTCCGATAATAATATTAATATATTTTCAAATTTCAAAGCGGCAGACGTCGTCAAATACTTATAAAATTGGCCAAAAATCGATACCTGTCTTACCTGAGCGCCCGCCAAGTCGGCCACCTGGAGCTTAGTGACTCTCCATCTCATGTACAGTAGGTATAGGGGTCTCACTGTACAAAAATCTAGGTATCGTCAAATACATATAGGTAGCCGCCCACTGGCTCTTAGACTATTAGGAAAGTAATTCCTTGTTTAAAATAAAGGGTAGTTTGCTTTATAAACATGGGTCAAAAGTCACCCATTAGGAAGATTTGTCGGTACAAAAATAAAGAAAAATAACGTTTAAATTTTTAATCTCAGAAACAAAATGCGCTAGACCTACTACTATACCGGACCCGAAATAAAAACCTTTTAGAACAACCTTTTAGTCGGCTTACAGTGGGTCAAAACTCTTTTAAGTACATGGGTATAAAGTGTTATAATCACTTACCAAATCACTTAAGAGATATTGAATTTTTTCGCAAGAGTAAAAACGCTATTAGCTTAACGGGCATACTATTCTGTGCAGGAATACTTCTATGATCGGTTGGAAAACTATAACTAACTGAATAAATTAATATTGTTTGGTCTTCTGTTTTTTTATCTATGTAAATTTTTAACAACGATTTTTAATTAAATAAGTTATTTGACGTTTTTGACGTAACTTAATTTGACTGATACCTAATAAATATTTCATTTTGTTTCATTTCATTTCATTTCATTTCATTTCATTTCATTTCATTTCATTTCATTTCATTTTATTTCATTTCATTTCATTTCATTTCATTTCATTTCATTTCATTTCATTTCATTTCATTTCATTTCATTTCATTTCATTTAATTTAATTTAATTTAATTTAATTTAATTTAATTTAATTTCATTTCATTTCATTTCATTTCATTTCATTTCATTTCATTTCATTTCATTTCATTTCATTTCATTTCATTTCATTTCATTTCATTTCATTTCATTTCATTTCATTTCATTTCATTTCATTTCATTTCATTTCATTTCATTTCATTTCATTTCATTTCATTTCATTTCATTTCATTTCATTTCATTTCATTTCATTTCATTTCATTTCATTTCATTTCATTTCATTTCATTTCATTTCATTTCATTTCATTTCATTTCATTTCATTTCATTTCATTTCATTTCATTTCATTTCATTTCAGTTCAGTTCATTTCATTTCATTTCATTTCATTTCATTTCATTTCATTTCATTTCATTTCATTTCATTTCATTTCATTTCATTTCATTTCATTTCATTTCATTTCATTTCATTTCATTTCATTTCATTTCATTTCATTTCATTTCTTTTCATTTCATTTCATTTCATTTCATTTCTTTTCATTTCATTTCATTTCTTTTCATTTCATTTCATTTCATTTCATTTCATTTCATTTCATTTCATTTCATTTCATTTCATTTCATTTCATTTCATTTCATTTCATTTCATTTCATTTCATTTCATTTCATTTCATTTCATTTCATTTCATTTCATTTCATTTCATTTCATTTCATTTCATTTCATTTCATTTCATTTCATTTCATTTCATTTCATTTCATTTCATTTCATTTCATTTCATTTCATTTCATTTCATTTCATTTCATTTCATTTCATTTTATTTCATTTCATCATTTCATTTCATTTCATTTCATTTCATTTCATTTCATTTCATTTCATTTCATTTCATTTCATTTCATTTCATTTCATTTCATTTTATTTCATTTTATTTCATTTCATTTCATTTTATTTCATTTCATTTCATTTTATTTCATTTCATTTCATTTCATTTCATTTCATTTCATTTCATTTCATTTCATTTCATTTCATTTCATTTCATTTCATTTCAGTTCAGTTCATTTCATTTCATTTCATTTATTTGGGCTATACCTTAAAAAAGAGTAAATGGATAAAAATATAGGTACGCCACTGAATTCTATGTAAAAATTCTTAAAACTTTTCTATTTACATGTTTTTTCCATCTCTAATATCAAGCGAGTTGCAAGTGCCTCTGGTCAAATTGACAAAATCTGAAAAACAATCTGTATCTCCAAAACAAATTAAGTTAGCCATAATTTACTTTCACCATTAAATTTGTTTAAAAAATGAAATCTAGATTGCGCAATCGGATTCGTTCTATCTCTTTTAGTTTTCGCTATACCCTGCAAGGTCAACGAAAAGGCACATACTATTTAGTATTTAAACAAGTTAATATTTAGTAAAACAATAATAAAAAAAGAGAAAATAAAAATAAATTATTTGTATACCCTTAAATAATGTGAAGAAAAATGATGTCAAAATACTACTTTATTAATGTTTTTACAAAGAAATGGAAATGCACCAAAAAGAATCATAAATTTTAAACTTTTATACCTTTTTCGTGTTTGCGACAGAAAGGCATTGGCATCGCCAACGAGTAAAAGCATTCCGAAGAATTATTGACATGAAAGGTCTAGGCCAGATGAACATTACGAAATGGTTATTGGGTTAGGAATGTAGTTTAAAAGTTGTTTTATTTTGCAAATACATATTTTCAAAATGGAAATTAATATGGTTTGTATTTGAAGTTGTATATTAAAAGTTATTTGTAGTTGTATCCCTTTGTAGGTAATATATATATATTTTTTAAATAAGTAGGATAAGGTGAGCAGTATTGTATAAAATAAAAATAAAAACATTTGTTCCTAAATGTAAAATACATTTTTTCAAAAATGTTATTAAAAGAATATGTCTTTTTAAAAAAAGGATAATCTATTCTTAAAACAACATATGCATGGTGTCTGTAAAAGTGAGGTTAAAAATGATTAGGAGGGGGTTTAATGAGCCAAAATAATGTTAGTACATCATATAAAAAAAGTCCTATCGTGCTTCGTTAGGAAGATATTGACCTTCAAAGTTGGTTTAAAAAAATCACTTATAACTTTTGCACTGTTACCACAGTATCAATGACATTTGGGCTACTAAATAACCTTATAGTACTGCCATTTTTCAGGGGTAAACTGCTGTTCAATAAGTCTAAATTATACAGGGTGTAACGATTTTTTTTTGGTTCCTTCATAATTTTTGTATAAAAAAATGGTATATCTTATATAAATCGATATGCCACCGCTTGTTATAAAATCGTATTTTAAGTCATCATTTTTTTTCAGAAAATGTTCAAAATATGGTAAAAGTCTTTATTATAAAAATTAAGGGGTTTACAAACACCTTTTTAATGATTTTATCACATTTTAATTATTTTATCCAAATAATGAATTTTTTTATTACATACAAAATGTTGGTTTGTCTTGATTTAAAATACAATTTAATGAAAAACGGTCCAAGATATCGATTCAAATGAAGTTTACATTTTTCTTAAAAATAATAAAGGAATTAAACTGTTAAAGCCAAATGTCCAATTTGTTACCAGTGTTAAAAATGCATACAATAAATGGAAAAAGAAATCGTCGCACCCTGTACAATTCCGACACTGAACAGCCGTTTACCCATAAAAGAAAGCATTAGTATAAGTTTATTTGGTAGCCCAAATATTATTGGTACTGTGGAAACACTTTAAAATTTATAATATAAAAAGTTCTTTTTTATACCAACATTGAAGGTCAATATCTCCTTAACGAATCGCAATAGAACTTTTTTTATATAAAGTACTAACAATATTTTGGCTATCTCTATCACCTCTATCATTTTTGATCTCACCTTTTCGGACACACTGTATATTGTTTAAACTATACATTTAATTATTCTCCCCCTTAAAAAGGATTCTGATTTTAAATAGTATAAAAAGCAAAAAGTTAAAAAAAATAAAATTAGTGTTTGTTATTGAGGACTTTCATCGAAAAGTCTTCATTGACTCTATACATTGCATAAATTTATATTTAAATAAATTGTAGAAGGCAATGTCGCAAAACAATAATTTACAGCATAGAACAAAGCATCGAGCAGTTAAAAAAATCTTTTTAAACATATTATGTAAGGTAGGTATTAAAACGGAGTAATTTATTTTTATGATAACTATCAAAATCTGATTTTTTTTAACAAGTATCAAAAACAAAATTATTTGTATACCCTTAAATAATTTAAAGAAAAATAATGTCGAAATACTACTTTATTATTAATTTTAAAAATATATGGAAATGCACAATAAACAATCATAAATTTTAAACTTTAATACCATTTTTATGTCTAGGCCAGATGAACATTACGAAATGGGTATTAAGTTAGGAATGTACTTGTGTTATTTTGCAAATACATATTTTCGAATTGGAAATTGGTATTGCTTGTATTTAAAGTTGTATTTTAAAAGTAGTTTGGTTTGGCAAGTACATACATTTTGTAAAACATCCTATTGTAGGTAATAAAGTTTTTTGAACATAGGTAAGCGAAAGTGTACAGCATTGCAATAAAATTAAAAAACGTCTGTGCCTTAAATGTATTTTTTCCAAAAATGGTACCTAAATATTATGTCTGTTTTGTAAAAAAAGGTATTCTATTCTTGAAACAACATAAATAACAAAAAATATATGCTGGGGTGGTTTCTTTCCAGTAAAAAGAAACTATAATTACACCACAATATTCTAATAGACCATGAGTTAGTTCATAATTTGAAAAATGCTTTAGGAAAGTTGTACAGTGCATAAATCGTTGTGATCGTCAGCTGTGTCTCCGACGGTGGAATTGTACAGAGTGATCCAGAAAAAGATCTAGAATAAACTTGTTTTTTTTTTAAATGGAGCACCCTGTATATAAGTTTATTTTTGAATTGTAGGACTAAAAATTATGTTAGTTTTACAAGCGATCTCTATACCAAAACTGAATTTTAATATATCCTATTTTCTTTACGCTTGACTTCTGATTAAGTTATTAAATATAGCATTTTATAATTCGGTCGCCCCGATAATCCGGAAAGCGTCTAGTTTTTGCCTCTCCGTATTAACGAGACAATACTGTATTATTATAAAAAACATTAGGCGTTCGATATACAAAAAATTAGTAACAAAGCGCCCACGCTTTTTAAGGATGATACTATAATTTTTTGTGCATTATTGTTTAAAAGTTATTTTCAAAATTATTTTCCGGTATTTAATTTTATTTGTTTTAGGAGGGTGTTTTTTAATATTTCTTTAACTAAATTTATTTTTTACTTTTAAGTTAAATATGCTATAAAAGTGTTTTTAGGTTTTTAAACTATAATTATTTTTACTTTTAGTCCTATTTATTATAAAAATTAATTTCTTCTATAATTTCTCGTCATTAGTATTGTAAATCTCCAACAAAAGGCGTTAGTCCTGTTACACATGAGACCCACCAATGCCCTACGCCCTACACCTGAAAAAAGTTTTTATTGAAAGTAATGTAACCTTAAGCCGCCGCCAGACTTGCAACAATTTGCCAAACAACCGTCCAAACCGACAAGCTCTGAAACACCGGCGAATTATTCACCAAGCCCTTGAAACGACGTGAATTCCGTCCACATCCACGTTTCGCGCTATGTGGAGTGGTATGCGTCGTGGAGCGGCACGGCGAATTGTTGCCAGTCTAAACGCGGCTTAACGCGTACGCGCCTTCATGTGAAATGCCAATGGATCAGGCGTATTGCGTAGGGCATTCGTACGTTTTATGTGTAACGGGACGAAGTAATACTACACATGCATGTGCACATAATTTACATTTAATTTACTTCAAGACAGTAAATCTATGTTTTTGTATAACAAATAGCTATTAAGTTCAAATAGGTTTGGGTATATTGTATATTATGAAATTTAGATATTTTAAGCGATAAAATTGATAAAATTACTTTTGTTTATGTTTCAATAAGTGCAAAAACTTGGTTTAAAAATATAGAAAACAGTAATTTAAATTGTGAATAACTTTTAAAAAAATAATTTTATTTAAAAACATTAGGAGACCTGTTTTATAGACCATTAAAATTCCTTTAAAAGTTTATGTTCTTTTTATTTATACAGTGTATTTCTTTAATGTCCCTTCCTTCCTTCCTTTTATTTTTTAAACCAATCAATTTAAAAAACAAAGCTTTGAGATATAAAATTGATGTATAAATACCATATTAAGGAGTGAAACTAACAGATGAAAAGTTCAAGATGGCGACTGGGCGCCATCTTAGAAAAAAAGTTAAATAGAAAGAGGGGTCTTGGGGCACATCATTTAAAAGCTTTTGACGGGTACTTTATAACATTAGAATATAAAGTCATTTTCTTTACCTAATACAAAATGGCGGTACTTTAAAGATTACCTAAATATCTGACTTGGAAGGCTATATTTCCAAAACTTATAAAGTTAGATGTACCTAATGTAGTAATTTCTTAAAGCTCTTTAAAAGATATTTTAAATGGTAATACTGGTAATAACATACAGGGTAGAAAGAAAGTATATTTTTTTAATGATTCACCCTGTATATTATATTACCAATAAAAAATCTTTAAAGAGCTTTAAAAAAATTCCACACTAACTACATCTAACTTAATTATTTTCGGAAATATAGCCATCTAAATCAGGTATTTAGGTAATTTTTAAACCAAGTACATTTTGTATTAGGTCAAGTTATTGACTTTATATTCTAGGGTTATAAACCACTCGTAAGAACGTTAAAACTGATCTGCCCCAAGATCCCCCTTTTCATTAAATTTTTTTTGTCAAGAAATTTTTTCTGTTAATCTCACTCTAAAATATAGTATTTATGCTTTAGTTTCATGTCCTAAAGCTTTAAGTTTTTTAATTGATCCGTTCAAAAAAATAAAAGGGGGCATTAAAGAAGTGCACTCTTTATTTACTTTTTCGTTAGTTACAAAATTCTAAAATAAAAAATGTAGATTCAAAAAATCAATGTTAATATTATTGGAATATGGTTCGTCAGCCGAAAATTTTCAATAGGATGTTTTTATAGACAATTTAATTCTTTAAAGGTATAAAAGTGCACATTTTTTTACCTCGATAGTAAGGGAGCTTTGAAGCTAAACTGAAAGGACAAATAAAAAATTTAAATTAATGAAGGGAAACCTCTAAATATTAATATTAAGGTCTTAAATCCCTACATTTTTTCTTCTGTCATACCTAACAATACTTTGGTTATATTTTTCAAAACAAAAGTAGATTTTTTTGGCCCACTTTTATATACATACATACTATTCAAGCTAATAAAAGCGTGTTAAAAAAGTATTGCCGGGCATGCTAATAAAACATTTTCATTTCATTTCATTTCATATCAGTCTCACTCGCAGACTTGCCTTTGAGCTTACCCTTCAGGTAAGCTTAAAGGTATTTCTGGCCGTGTGTATATCTATTTACATATGCAGGTGTACACAAAAATAGCAAACCAATATAAATTTTTCAAGATGCCCGAGTGTGGAATATTTTTAGAAACTTTAACTTAACCAACATTTAATTTATTTGTTATTTCTGATCGACCTAGACCCTATGTCTGCTAAAGTTTCAGAACTATTTGCTCCATTGCCAATGCGAATTTTGAACTTTCAACAATACCAAGAAAATAAAATTTAAGGACAATTTTTCTGTCTGCATGCTTTTAGAGCTATCGACACCAAAACAATACGTATGTTTAATTAAGTAGCTAGACACATTAAATTTTGTTCTCAGCATGAGTTTTCTTTTATTCAAAAGATCTACAATATGAAAAAGAATTTTAAAAAGACATGTAAAAACTTTAATGACTTTAAAACAGTTCGAATAAAAATTTACCTGCTTCCTTTGGATCTCGTTATACAGGGTGTTTCTGAGCTACGGTACGAAACATAAGGGGGTAAGTTCTTATGTCTTTTCATAAAAAAATGTTCCTATAAACAATCCACTCTTGTGGGGCCACCTAGTAATGTTTGAGGCTTTAAAGAGCAAAAAAATTAAAAGTCCCTCGTCTTTATAAAACACAAAAAAATGTGTTTTATTAACTGCATAAAAATTACAACCTATGCTCACTACAGTGGAAGATCATGACATGCCGAAACCGCCGCGAGAAAATCGTTAAATAAAAATTAAATATATTGGAGCTACAATTCCAAAATAATAAAAAAATTACTACAATTTTCTGCTCTTTCATAAATTGTTATATTATTTGGGCAATCAATTATAATTTTGAAGATATTGGCAAAAAAGCTGGACGGCTTTTTTTTTCCCAATTATTGGTTAATACCCATTGTAATTTTTGCCATTCCTAAATCGTTTAAGCTATCAGCCATACTTTTAGGAGATTTGTAATTATTTTTTGCAGGAAATCAACTTCTCCACTAGACAAGGGCACTTTTATATTGAAAGCGATTTGCTTTGAGGCTAGAGGCTAGAGACTTGCTTAGCGGCCGCGCGACCCGATTAAACTTATTGAATTAAATACAATTGCGCATACTAACAGCGGCTTGGCGTTTTTCTCTAAGCGAGTTTGCTAGGGCGCATTAAGTTTTGACGAAATTGGGTAAACTTTAGCCCAACCTTGACCCTGGCAAACGAATTTGTTCTGGTTAGTTCTGGTTCATAAGGTCTTGCTTATTGCGCATGTCCTCAGTGTGCGCATGTCGGACAATTACTGGGCGTCGATTCTGAATGCGCCCCTAGACGCTTGCGATTGAACTTGTCAAATAAAAATAGCTTGTATCTTAGCTGTATCTTAGCGGCAACCAATGCATCGCCATGGATAATCAGAGTCGGTCTCTATAGGGTCGCGACATTCGGCCATATTGCTTTAACGTGTGATGACGTCACATCTTCCATTTGTCGGCCATGTTGTTCAGTGCCGGATATATACAGTTTATTGTATTATTAGAACAACCGTTTAGACAACAGTTTTTAATTATTATTAAGTTGTAACTTCTTTTACTTTAAATAAAAAAAAATTGAATTACATCTTTTAACAAATATCACTTTTCAAAACAATGCAAAATGAAATGCGCAAATTGTAGACGCCACTGGATTGATCATCAGCTTTGATTTTACCCAGTCTTGCCAACTTTTCTCCGAGGAGTGCGTCCTTGCGTCCCCGACCTCAAACCGCCTAAAAGTTGAGGATGTGTCGCAACCTATTCCCAGTATAAATATAAAGCAACCTTGATGGATAATGGGAAATTAGTCACCGCTGTTTATAACAGAATGCCACAGTGGAAACCTATAAATCCTTTGCATAAAAATGGGGAGTTTTAAAAAGGCTATGGATAAAAATACCCTTTGTTTAGCACTTATTGATTCTTTAAAATTGGTTGTTATTTTTATCAGAGTCTTTACATTTACATTGGAAAGCAAGTAGTCAAATGACTGTTTTGTTAGTTGTAGGTTTTTGAAAATATAAACGAGCTTGACGGTATAATTTGTTAAATTCACCACGTTCATTCACTCATAAACGAACCGAACACGCCCTTTTATTTAGGTATGACATAATAAAGTTTTAAAGACAACAAGTTGTATAAAATTTATCAAATTAAAAGTTTATTTATTATCAATTTATTATTTAAACGATTATTAAAAGAGATATCGGTAAAAAATCAATAAACACACAAATAATAATCTTATAAATCGTAAACGGTGGGTGTTACGAAAAAAATAAAAAAAACAAAAAAAAAGGAAATTTAAGCATCTATAATAAAGGTTGTAATAGTTATGGGCCTCAAGTGCACGGTTACGGAGATACAGGCCCAAACGGTTTTTCACAAAATGGCGGCACTTTCGGTTGCCATATTTGCAAGTATTTTGTGTTTTTAGATTCATTACGTCCCACTGCACCTATTTGTAAAAAAACAACTCCTGGAGAATTATGCATTATGGATAAGGGTAACTCGCTTCCTATTGCCTGTACTATTGGGAAATAACGGACACCCTAGACTTAGACTTCTAGACCTTAGAATAGGGCCGGGATAACCCATGCAATAAAGCCGCTTGGCTTATTGTGCGCCCTGTCTTTTTACGTCCGGGTGATGTTCCCGAGTTTTGCTCTGGTATAGCATGGCATACATTAAGTTTTAGTCGGTTTGGGAACACATTAGTTATTAACAAAAACTTAATTTGCTTATGGTGGTATATGTTCGTTATACAGGGGGTTCTGTGAAAACAATGGTTTGTGTGTTACGTCGTGATTTATTCTTGTGTTTGCTAGGTTTCTTGTCAAATCCGAAATGTGTATTTTATGTCTGTAGAATTTGTCTGTTTGATCTATTATGTATTGTTTTATTGTTGGGCTATTTGCTAGGTGATGTAAGTCGTCTATTCTGTATGTATCTGTCAGATTGCGTTGCAGATCTTAGTATTTTGTTTTGTACACGCTGCACACTTTGTACAGGTGCAGCGTAAGTTATTGCAGGTTTAATTATACTGTTGTAAATTGTCAGTTTGTTGTCTTGTGATAAATTTGATTTTGGTGAAATTAAAGAATATAGTGACTGTTGCGCGAGAAAAGCTCTTTTTTAAAATGTGGTTAATATGCGATACGAATTTTAGTCTTTGGTCTATTATAACGCCAAGGTACTTTATTTTCGGCGACGGGATGATGGAAATATCATTTATTTTAATTGGAACGTTGATTTTATTATTCGTAAACTTTCTGGTTAATATAGACGCATTCTGTTTTTGTTTCGTTAATTTTAATTTTCCAATTTAAATAATATGGGACTAGAATATTTAAATGGTATTGGATATGAGCTCTGGCAACTGCTGCTGAAAATGAGCTGGCATAAACCAGCGCATCATCAGCATACAGTGCCAGTTTAGTGGAGGGAACTTAGGAATATCGGATAGGTATAAGTTAAATAGTATTGGGCTAAGCACGCTACCCTGTGGGACTCCAGCGTGCGTCGCCCTGGAAAGAGGATAGTGAGTTGTTTACCCGGACTTGGAAGGTTCTTTGGGAAATGTAAGAGTGGATTAAGGTTATGAAATGAAGGGGAAAGTTATGATAATCGTAAAGCTTGCAGATTAGACCATTATGCCAAACTGCGTCAAAAGCTTGTTTGATATCTAATGAGACGAGTACTGTATTTTGTTTTTGGTTGAACTTATCTATTGCATGTTGCAGCACGGCTGCAACAAGCATAACTGAGCTTAGTCCCGGTTTGAAGCCGAACTGCTCCGGCGGGACTTTTCGTCTAGGTTGTTTTGACGCATTTTTAGCAAAATGGCGCTCTCCTGCAACCTTACCAGGGGCGTTCAAGAGGGCTATTGGACCGTATGAGGAGGAGATTTTGGGATCTTTGCCAGGTTTAAGGATGGGTATTGTCATGGCGTGTTTCCACTGCCGTGGAAAATGTTGGGAAGAAGGATGGCGTTAATAATATGGAGGAGCGTGGGTAGGAGGATTGTACTGGGAGGTTTTTAGCAGGGTGTTTGAGTTTCATCTGTTCCGGGAGCTTTGTTGTTAGGTAAGGATTTTTTTAGAATAGATGATATGTTTTTAGGAGACCCAGGGGAAAAGTTTATTAAGAAGCACTTTATGCTAGATCTGGTCAAAAGCTTTGATATATCAAAAGCAACGATGACAGACGAAAATAAAAAGAAAATTTTGGTAATAGGTATAAAAAAATAAAAATCTTTGAAAGTTCTTAAGCTAAAATAAGTCAAATAAAACCGACATTAAAAGTAAATAAATAAATAGCTTTTATTCAATATCAGTAAAATAAGTCAGTTCTTTTAGTATGTTTGTTCATTTTTAAGAATATTTTAAACTGTGTGCATTCAGACCCTACTTTAAGGCATTTTGTCATTAAACTTTAAAAACGCATTTTAGATAAATGCAAAAAGTCACTGATGTGCAAAAAAAGTTTTAGTCCATTTTCTTCTAGAGATGAAAGAAAGGTAAAAAGGGCATCACGTCAGCAAAAAGGCAATTGATTTCTTTTGTATAGCAAATTGTCCACTGAAGTGACATTTTATTGTTTGAGGTAAAATGAATTATTATAATAAATGGTTATTGTGAAATTTGGGGTGTATATAATTTTTTTGATGGTGGGGGCTTCAAAAAATATTTGAAAAGCAAAAACCAAGGTCCTTGCTTTTGAAAACCATTCCATTTTAATAATTTTAGAATTTTTTAAATAAAGATAGCGTTGCCGCAAGAAAAAAGTTAGGTGAGCGCAAGACAACTTTTAATTGGTTGTGTTGACGTTTAATTTATGTTTTATACGTCAAAGTGTCACTAATTATTACCGCGGTTATTATTGATTAAACGCCTAAAATTATTGAAGGGTACACACCGCACAGTGCGTCGATATGTGGACATAAATACCAAAATTAGTATTTTCATGACAACTTTAATGTATAATATGTGTAGTAATGTGTTAAATAGAATAAACATCCTTATACAAACTTACCCTTATTTTTGGTGCTTAATAGAATACCGTAAAAAGATGGGGGTTTCTATTTAAAAAGTTTACTTTTAAAGTTTTTGTAGTGATAATTTTTAACTAATATTTTTGACCACTCTGTATTTCTTTATTGTAAAAGTATCAATACAGTTTACTAAAGTAGTTATCTCTCTACAAGGAATCCAACCCCAACTCATATTAAAGGCTTTTGTTTAGAAAAAATTGATGGTTATGTAATGGCTTGCAAATGTCATTTTTAACATAAAATTTAAAATAATTCAAAAACGGTTGGGCTTAGGTATAAAACACTTTGCATCAATTATGTTTAGAATTCAATGCTGAATCTAAAAAATAAATATTATATAGGGTGTTTTATTTAAAATAAGGAAGTTTTTTTTACTTCCGATATTTCCGGAAGTGGTAGAACTGTTAAAATATTTTAGTAGTATGTCCCTCACCGACTTTATAATGTTACCAAATTTTCAAAATTTTCGAAAGCCCACTTTTCGAGAAATTGATCGCAGCAGTTCCCGGTGGGACACCCTGTAGGTATTAACCTTATGTATACAAGTACCTATACATTTTTAAAAGATACTTTTTACCCACTGAACCGAAGGCTTTCAGAAAACTGGGTTTTTATAAGGTGAAAATCAAATATTGAATACCAATTTAGCCTTAAAATAAGAATTGTCTGTAGAAAAAGGACTATAGGAAAAATAAGGTAAACTTGGTTTTCAGGTTTAATGATCTGAAGCGTCTTACTATTTTTTCAGATTTGTGATCCGCGGCACAAAAACTCTGTACTTTCGCACCCTATTAGAGATTTTTTAATAAATGATTAGCAAACATTTTTTGCTTATTTTATAATGAAAATTACTAAATATCTTAGGGAAAGGGGCTTTTGCAATTTTGCAACAGGGAAGCATTATAGATAAAATATAGTCCACTTGTGGAAAAATAAATCTGATAAACTATACTGGTTAAGCAACTAGGAATTGGGATATCAGCGAGTAAAGCGACAACAAAGGATGACTAATCGTCATCCAATGCGAAATGTTTACATGCGGGTATTTACGTAAGACTGTTTTTTTCCTCAAATTGTAAAAGCTAAAGAGGGCCAAAAGAAATCTTTAACAAATATGTTTCGGAAAAATATTGGTTTATTTTTTAATTGCAAATATTACTAAACTGCCATATAGTTTTTAAAGGAATTTGCAAGCCGGTATTTGCTTTATGTTTCATAAACCTGATACATTGTCAAATATTACCCTACCTTTACTACATAGGGGTTTACTGTTCATACCAATTTTTTTGGAAGCAATAATAACACAATAAGTAGTGCAATAAAAAACACAATTCAGTTACAGAAGCAATTAAGGCAATTAGCCCCCAAAATTTTTAGGCATTTAATATAAAAGTGTTTTTCAGCAAATATACTCAGGGGCTTCAGCCCACCCAAAAACTAGAGGCTAGTTGCGCCACTGAATACAGCACAAATTAACTTATAATTAGCAGAGCAAAACTTACAGGTAATAAAAAATATTACGTTTGCACATAGCGTGTACCGCAATACCACTGAAAATAAATTTTACGACGCCACTGGAGCACCCGACCGCTGCCTCAGTATTGTCGTTGCCTAGACAACGGTCAAAGCATGTCACTGCGCAACTTAACTGGCCGCCATTTAACGTACCCACCTTAACTTGGGTTCACTCCAAGGAAGATAAACTTTTTAATAGGGAGCGCTTGATTTTTATATTTGTCCGATTATATAGGTTATGTTTGTGACGTCACCTTCTTGCCATAATATTTTTTTATCTGACAAAATAAACCATTACTTTTATACTATAAAATTAAATCACTTAAATAACATTTTAAAAATGTATCTTACCCACAACGATTTAAACGTAAATTCCCTGTAAAAAATATCCAAAGGTCAGTGATCCCTGTTTACAGGTTTTAAAATTCTCTGTAACTGCAGTACTAATAACTACTCAATTTAACTATAAACAGTAAAAACTAAACATATATAAAAGTCCAATGACTAAAAACCAAAAAACTCCAAAACCTCGAAAAACCTTCCAGTACGATTGCAAACAAAGAATTACGGGAAAAGATTACGTCACAAAATTTAGCTTAAATGGCATCGATCGCTCCTTATTAAAAAGTTTATTTTCCTTGGATTCCTTCTATACAATACTGTATAGTAAAAAAGACAGGTATTATAACTAACTTTTGGTTGTGTCGAAATATCTAAAGACTTTAATTGTCTCACTCAACAACGTATGGACCAGGTTTGTTTACGTTTGAGCTGTTGTCATCAATACATCACAGTAAAAGCGCTAAAATGCGGTTTGCCAAATTTAATTTTTCCACTACTCTAAACTTACTAACCACAAGTAGTTGTTGAATAAGCCTCTATATATTAAAGAATTTTGTAATATAACTTTTTAAATGAACAATAGATATATTTTTATCATTTTTAGATATCATAATAAAAAAATATGTTCAAATATTATAAGTTATATTTTAAAAAAAAAGCAAAATTCTGAAAATACGTGATTATTTGTTAATCCCAGCAATGCAGCCCAGGGATTTTTACTCCATCGTAAATAAAACATGAATGAACTTTTCCTAAACGCTTGTGAGTCCCCTTTGCTTTGTCCTTCCTGTTCGTTTCTGTCATTTGACAATTTGGAAAGCCAAAAGTGATCAAATAAAGCTTATAATGCGTTTTTTGTGTATTTTCTGGTGTTTGTTGGTGATTAGAAAGTGTTTTTAAAGACAATATGGGTAGGCAGTGCTTTGTTTGTAGAAGGGTAGACTATTCATTTCCGCACCTCACTTTTCACAGGTAAATAGAGACCAACGTCGTTGGGTGCATACTATCGACCAAGGTTAAAAAGTAAGTCCGCCATTTTTATTTCTCGCTTGCCTCACCCCCTTTGCCTATTAGGATTGTTGGCTTAATGTTTATCATAAAATTTTGAATGAATCGCTGGGTCCATACGTCGTCGGTCGCACTACTTTTAAACCATTCGACGAAGCCAATTCAGTAGGCGAACTGCTTAACCCCTACAAATCAATGGCGCTTTGACTTGCCCCTACAAACCAATTAAATTGAAAGTAGGGAATACTTTTTGACACAGAAAGCAAGGTGGCACCACTCGTTTATGTTTCTTCGTCACACGGAAATCCCATCCCTAGATTAACTTTAGCTAATCTGTATGTAGAGAAAGCTTAAGAAGTATAAATTTTTATTTTAATAAACACACAAAGTACAGGTATGGTCTCTTATCTCTTTGGTAGAGAGTTCGAAAAGTTTTGAGATATACGTACATTTATTTGATTTTTTCAAAATAATTTCCACCACATTGAATACACTTTTTCATTTTAACAAACCAGTCACTAAAAATAGCTTACCACTTTTCATTTGAAATTTCAGCGCTTATTTTATCCCAGGCCTCCAGGAGCGCGTCTTCAGTTTTAAACTTTTGTCCTTTCAGTTGGCTCTTGACAAAAGGAAACAACCGAAAGTCACACGGGACCAAGTCGGGGCTATAGAGCGGATGTTTCAAAAGTCTCAAGCCTGCATCTGTCAAAAATTGACTGGTAAGTGCAGCTCGATGAGGTGGGGCATTGTCATGATGAAGGTACCAGCTAGCGAGTTTGGGCGAATCACTCTTAAGTTTTCTATAAGTTTTGAAAGGCATACTGTAGTGTACCAGAGAGCATTTTCGGTCTTCTGTTCTCGGAGAACAACACTTTTCTTCTTGAACCAAAGAAAACAACTGTCATTATTTTTTTACAGATCGAACTTCGGTCGGTGTTTCTTCACCTTCGAGAACCCATATCTTATTCTGTTGTTGAGTTGGAACGTCGTAATAATAAAGATAAGTTTCATCTTCCGTGACAATCGACACTATGTCTTTAGATTTACCCTTTTGGAATTTGAACATCATTTTTTACACCAATTCACTCTTTGTGTCTGCTGCTCGGGAGTTAACATGTGTGGAACCCAAAGAGTACAAATTTTTCTAAAACCCAACTGCTCATGTGGGTAATGTTGCTAAACTAATGTTCAATGTCTCTTCTAACAGTCGATAGGTAATTCATCTGTTTGTTTCTATAGCTTTTTGGACGGCAGATATGTTTTCTGGGGTAACTACTCACACGGTCGACCTGAGCGTGAGGCGTCTTCAAGCGAAAACGAGCCCCGCTGAAATTGTTTGTACCATCTGTATATAGTCGCACGAGATGGACAGTCATCACCAAGTATAGGCTTCATTTCTTCTAAACACTATTCATGAGATAACCCACGTGAAAAGTTGTATTTCAAAATTGCACGGCACTCGATAGTCGTCTACGCCGCCATTGCGCTAAAATCGCTGGATACGAACTGGCGCAAAACTGATAGTTTACTAATAACTATGTAGGACTACGACATGTCATGACGTACAAACAAAAAACATAAATGTTACTTTCCTGCACCTTTTAGTTACAAAGTATCTCAAAACTTACTGAATACCCTACGTACTAAAACTACAACACAATAAACAATTATTTGTTAAATTTTAGCTTATAAGTTCCTAATTATAAAAGATAATGGCTTGACATTTTTTTAGCATAATCCAACCTATTTTTTTTTAACAAAGAAATTAAGATAATAATTAAAATGGTAATTCTCTTCTATTACAACGTGTTTTAAAATAATAACAAAAAAACATTTTTACTAAACCTAAAACAAAAACCAAATGCATCAAATTTTATTTTATGGAATTCTTTCATTATTAAAACAACTCATCGAAATACAAACTTTTTAACAAATTTTATATTGCGTTGGCAAAAATTAAATCATTTAATTTATTTTAATAAAACAAATTCTTTGTTTAATAAAACAAAAGTCAAAATGTTGTAAAATGACTATAGAGCATAAAAATCAACAAGAACGTGTAGAAATAAATTGGTTTGATGATGATGTTTTTTAATTAAATGTTTAATTATTGTCAAGTATTCTGACTAACGCGACAAATAATAATTGATGGAATATTAGGAAATAATATTTTTTTATACAGTATCAGCTAAGTCAAAAGGTTCACTGGCAATGGTGGAAAAGAGACGGTCTAACGCGTGTAGAATACCAACACGTAGAAATTAAATAACTTATTTTGTCAGTACAGTGCGTCAGATCAACTAAAATGTATAATATGCCTAATAATGTGTTAAATGTATATTAATATTATACAGGGTTAGTAGAAAAACCAGAACGGCGGATTATCTCAGCAACCGTCAAATAGAAATAAACCAATTTTTGTGTAGAGGTAACTAAACATGAAAAATTCAAAACTTATATTTGTGAAGTTGCCAAGTTTATAGTTATCTCTCTCGGCAAGTAAATTATAAAATTTTAAATGGGACACCCCAATTTTAATTATTGTAATCAATTGCCTGTATTAAGTTGATTGTAACCTGATATAATTGTTTTTTCACTCCCATCAATTTTATAGATATGGCATCATGCTTCTTTTAACTATGTACTAGGTATGGTAAATTAGCTCAAAAAGCAATCCAACCAAAATTCGTCAAATTTAGTACAGGAGAGTTACTGGTCATTCTAAATTCAGGAATTGCATTTGCGATGTTTTATAATTAAATTTCCCCATTCCCTTTCCTTAACTTTCTTTTAAGAATATTGGAAACATGCTATTTCTGAATATAGAATGTCCACTTACTCCCTTGTACTAATTTTGATAAATTTCGATTGGATCGTTATTGAGATAATGGACCATACCTAATTCATAGTTAAAAGAAGCATGATGTCATATCTCGGAAATTGACAGAAGTTAAAACACCATTATATTAGGTTATAATAAAGTTATTACAGGCTATTGATTACAATAAGAAAAATTGGGGTATTTCATTTAAAATTTTAAAATTATCCAGCCTAGAGAGAAAACTAGAAACTCGCAACCTCGCAAATATATTTTTTTATTCTTCATCTTTAGTTACTCCTTCGCACAAAATTTGTTTCCTTTATATTTGAGGGTTGCTGAGATAATCCACCGTTCCGGTTTTTTTCTACTAACCCTGTAGTATTGCTTTTTATTAGCAAAGCATTATACGGTACTCAATAACTAATATCAGAAATATTTTAGTGCAAAAAGACCAATATGAGTTCCAAAATCCCCATCGCTCAACACACTGTGTATTGGTCCCGCTTTGTTACTGCTTTACTAAGCCTATATACCTTTTCACTTAGTTGAACCGGTTTACAGGCTAAGAGATACTGGGTTGCTTAGATTGGGGCAAAGTTGCGCATTCTAATGCTCAACAATATTCCGTTTCAAAAGTTTGAGGCCGTTTCGTAAATATCCAGAAAAGTTGGCAAAATGGTTTTAATTTTTTTACTAAAATAGATAATTTGAAACAAACGACACATTATCAGTGCCACGTTTTGAGTTCTATAAAATGATTTTATTAACTTTTATAGGTCATAGGTCATTCTTTTTCAGATCCGACGTTTGGTTTTTAAGCCGCCATCATCAACTTTGTTTTTTAAATAGGCAAGATATTTAGTTTCAAACTTAATAAATTCGTCTTTTAATTCTAAATCAAATGATATATCACATTTTACATTTTTGCGATGTTTTTTATGTAAGCGTCTTCAGTCGCCTTCGGGTATACTAAGTATGTTACATGGCTGGTAACAAACTAGCTGTACGGTAGCCCGCAGACCCACACTATTTCTCGTGAGGCGCGAAGTCGCCATACCAGAGCCCTAGGCCTAGGAAACGTATTACCTATTTACAACTAGACCTTCTATCCTCTGACTTTGCGCGATATAGAGGATATTATAAGGTGGTTTTCCCTTAGCTCATGCCAATGCGGGCGGATCACCGGAGAACCAAAACTTGGAATCTACATCCACCGTCGGGGTGCCCCATGGTCCTATGGATCAAGTCCATAGGCTATCTCCATGAGGGAAAATCCGACGGTTGTATGAGGTGCCCTTGATCGCTCTTGGCTATGGGATCAAATTTGGGCTTGGTTCTCCGGTGATCCACCCGCATTGGCATGAGCTAAGGGGAAACCACAAACCACAAACCGATGGTTGACGCCCATAACTTTTTTATTGTTTAAAATATCATCATCACATAAATGTGCATTGTTTTATGAATTTAGTTGTTTTCTATTACTGTGGGTTTAACCTTTAACGACCTTAACGTTCTTATTTGACATGATATGACGTTTGCAATCATGGTACTTCAGATTGAAATTTAAAAATTTTAAAAGGATAGAGATTATATGTAAAAAGCAGCAAATTAAGTATCACTGTACTCGGAATATAATTTTCTACTCAAGTAAGTAAAAATATACAAAGTGTCTTATTTCAAATAAAAAGATTGAGGTCGTTTCTGGCTAGACCGAAACTAATAGAAAACAACTAAATTCATACAACAATGCACATTTATTTGATATACCTATATGCAAAATTTCTCTTGATCTTTTAATCAATAAATAAGTTGTAAGGGTAAACCACCGGCTACGGACCCCGGTATGTGGAGTAATTTTTTTGGTTACTGAACCGATTTTGAAAAACTAAAAACTATTAAAATAATAATTTAAAACTTTTAAGATATAAGTGGTGTTCTTTTGAGACATAATCAGTGAAAAAACTAATGAAAGTAAAAGTGGTCAACATTTTTTCTTCTCTTCAATCTTACTGTTTATTTATATTTTAAATCGCATCGGTCATATAATCAAATAATCTTGATCACTTGCAAGTAAAGGAATAATTGGAAGTGAAAGTAATAGGTATATATTTTTTTAAATACCACCATTGTGTCACTTTCCCTCTTTCCATTTAAAGTTTTTGACGTTTCTGTTGGTGGATAAAGGGGTAGCCCTAAACAAGTAAATATTTACACAAAAATGTGTCATCCTAAAAACAGAAATTGACGTGTTACAGGTTTTTTATGTATAAATAACAGAATTATACAAAGTGGTTCGTTTTAATTGACATCTACTGTATATTAACACAATTACATTTTTCGAAACTTTTGGCAGTGTTGCAACACAACAGGGATACGAGCGCACGAGGACCGTCACTGATTTATCAAATTTTTTTACGTTGCTATAATATTTGTTAAACATTATGCCTTGAACTAGGGAGTAGGTTAACGCAATTTTTGTGTCTAATCCTTTTTATCTAATAACGCTTTTAGTACATTACATTTCCTAAAAAAATGACAGGACTTATTATGTGGCGATACACACCACCAATAACCAAGATTATCAGTCACAGCCCGGCAAACACTATTTGCCGGCAATATAGATTTTTCATATTGGTATTGATGGTAAAGCATTGGGAATTGGTGGCAATATTATGTCAACATCTAATACGCATTAAAAAGTCAACCCTAAATAAACACTTAATTGCCAATAAATTTTACATGCAGGCGAATTGCCGGCAAGCATACAAAAATGGCGGCATACCAATCCTGATTAAATAAAGCATACCTTTTTGTTGCAGGCAAATAAATATTGGATTTTGGAGGCAATTCATCTTATATTCATACTTTTTAAACCAATTATGACCATTAGTATTTAATCAACATAAGAGCAGTTTTTTTGATCTGTTTTTTTATAATGGCAGCTAAACAACATTATTTTATGTTTTTTTGCATAATTTAAAGCAAGATGCCTTTTCATAACATTTTATTGTTACAAATCATGCAAATAAAAATTAAGTTAAACAAAATGTTTATTATGTATTTTTGAGAGAATAAAAATAAAACGATGGTAAAATTAGCTAGGTTAATTTTGACCGAAGGTGACAAATTCAAATTTCGCGCTTAGCCAAATTACAAGATTTGACGATTTGACAGATGAAGAAAAATTTCTTTTGTTTGACCACTTTGTGCAATTGTTTTCTACGTGATTTTCTAGCTTTTTAGTTTCTTTTTTAAAGAAAAGAGTTTTTCAATAGACATAATTAGGTGTATTCATTAGCTAATTAGTGTGTGTTGTGTGATTAGTCGAGAAGGCGAGTTATTCAAGTAGACTGTTAGGAGCTGTAAACATTTTGTTTAAAACCTTTTAAGTTTATAGTTACTTAAAAAAAATATATGAAATTAGGGAGTTGCCTTATTAAAAGTTTTAAAGACGTGTTAATAAAAAATATTATATATATTTATTAGTTTTTTTTTGACATTTAACTCCTTTAAAATATGTTTTGGATCTAAAAATTGAGTTTAAGTGTCCCTTAAATACTTACTATTTTAAAGTGTTTTTTTATTTACTATCTTTTTTTTTTATTTTATTACATACCTTTAATCTTTTATGGTTTATTGTTACTGTATAAAAATTTATATTATGTAATTTTTTAAGTTTATTTTGCCTTTTTTCCTCATTTTTTTCGATTACAAAATTCTAAATATGTTATTTAACTTTTGTGACATTCAACTTATAAAAATTGCAAAACTTATTTATTGATAAATGCCATTATTCTAACCGCATTTTTTCATCATAACTTATTAACGATGGATACCATCACAGTATCTGCAACACGTGGCCCAATAACGGCCAATTGCCCACCTTCGTAACTTTTTGATATCTTTTTGCCAATAACTTATTAATGATGGATGCCATCATCCTAAAGAATTTTTTCATCATTACTTATTAATGACGGATGCCATCACACTATCTGCAACACGTGGCCCTATAACGGCCAATTGTCCACTTTCGTGTCTTTTTGATACCTTTTTGCCAATGCCTTGCCATTAAAGAGTGTTGGCAATGCCAGTAAATTAAATGTACATGGCCCGCAAAAATGTTGCTGGACTTTGACTGGTTTACAAAATTACTGGGGTCTGCTTATAGTCACTTTGCATGCATGTTAATTATTATCTTACAGACTTGCAGACATAAAAATTTTAAATACACTTACCTAAAGCTCCTTTCTCCATTTGAGACAAAACTATCCTCATGTGTAACGCCATCAGGCGAATCTCGTCCAGGAAAAAGAGCGAGTTATGGCAAAACAGTACCAAAAATAGTCTTTGAAACTTCTCACCGAAAATAACGTAAATCACAAAATTAACACTACTGTTTATTGTAACTAATAAATTACTTAAGTTAATCATCATGTTTAAGTCGAAAACGTCTTCCGTAGGAACATTGAAAGTTTCGACGATGTTAATCACCATCGGTAACAGGTTACAAACGAAAAATACCGCTACGACGCACATAAGCATGGTCGCCAGCCCGATTTCTCGTTGTTGCAGGCGTGAAAGACGCTGACGTTCTCGGTTGGCTTTAAGAACCTGAAAAAATTAACATATTAATTGGTAAATAAAACCAAATCAAAATAAGTTAAAGGAATATACATTTAATATTCATTTACCATTCCGTTGGTCGCGTCTTATGTAAAGCCGCGTCCGGAATTGCAACAAATCGCCAAAAAACCGACAAGCTCTGTATCACCGGCAAATCATTCTAATGCGGTTTTTTTATTTAAAAAAGTCTGTTTTTGGTTTTTCGCACTCTAGCTCATCTGAGTAACTAAACCTATCTCTGCGATTGGTTTCTGAGGTCGTGGCGGCCATTTCAGAAACTGAAGTGTCTGAGTCGGTGTCCGACTTACTTAAAAATGGTGGTGATAAGTCTACATTTACATAGATTTTTCCAACTCTACAGCCCTAATCAGAGGCCTTACTCCTAGGGGTGGGGGAAAAGCCCACCTACCTCCCGGTGGACCCGGAAGTTTATTCACCTTCCCAATAGGGTTGGTATTAAAGTTAAATGAACGTGAAGTTGTGCCTTTTGGGATAAATGGGTTATGCAAAGCAACCTGTGCTTTAGCTAAAATATTTAAAAGCGCTTCTGAAACGTTATGCCAAAGTCTACGTAATAATGAGTCTCCGCACTCTCCCACATCGATCGCGACGCTTTCCCCTTGCCGCGCATTCCCCGTGATGCAAGTTTGCGCTCTGAGTTATACAGGGGCCATTTGGAAAGTGTTTCGCGTAAATAACGCAATTTTCTATAGGATGGCTTAAATAAGTGTAAGGAAAATTAAAATGTCTATGCGGTATTGTTCAGTGAACAACTGTGTTTCAGCGAGAGGTCGTGGTTTAGTTTTTCTGGTGCCCGAAAGAAGTAATTATTTATTAAACCGCATGTCGGCTTAAAACGTTTTAAAAAAATACAACATTTGATCAATTTGATCTAAATACATTAAATATAGGTTTTTTTAAATGTAAGTAAATTATATTTGTTTTATACAGAAATACGTTAGGCTTGATTTTTTATTTTGCTGGAACAGAATGTTTACCAGAATTTATTTAAAATTAAATAAAAATAAGTTAGGAGTATGTGACGGGATATTTCTTAAAAACATGTTTGCTATAACATGAATGTAAAACATGTTTTCTTTAATCTCTGGACAATCCACGAAGGCTGAAGGCCCAAATACTAACTTACTTAAGCGTGGTAAGAACAGGTTCCACATTTTTTAAACTCTAGGAATAAAAAAACGAACAAAGTGGAAAGTTCTGGACATATTCAGTGGGACCAAATAGGAATGCATACTTGCAGCAGCACAAGTTTCTCTGTTGAAAACCGAGAGCAAAGGAATTATACTGGACAATTCCTTTGAGCAGAAGAAATGGGAGTGCCTATAAAAAAGCAACAGGACGATGGATAAAAGAAGGAAGTATGTATACGCAACTTAGTAATAACATTAGAAACATCAAAAAATTTATTTTTGTTAGTTAGAGTCATTTACTTAAATTTTTTCTGGCATAGTTTTATTTTTAGGGGTATAACAGAACATACCGGGTTTTTGTCAAAAATATTATATTTTTTATATATTGTATATTCTTTAAACCAGCCTTACTCAAAGTGTGCTACTCGGAGCCCTGGGGCTCCGCAAAGCCTTTGTAGGGGCTCGGCGAGAATACTAGTAATAATGAGAAAAATGCGCAAAGCAGCTGATTGTAGTTCTATCCATTGTATCGCCAAATCTGAAATTGATTCTGGATAGAGCTGTTAAAACATGCATGATAAAATATGGTTGATCCGGCTGTCTTTTATGGCAGATATATTTCAAATTCTGAACAAAATAAATTTATCATCACAAGGCAAAAATTCATTATATACAAGAGTGCAAACCTATTTCGCTTTAAAATTTGAAAATCGAGAATTAAAAATTAACAAAAAAAAAATAAAACATATCAAACTTACTATTTTACAACACGTACAATTTTCCGAATATATTTGATAAATTTTACATATTTAAATACACAAGCAAGTACGTTATTAACTTATAAGTTTTGTTTTTATGTTGGTGTTGTTTTGTGTTAATTTTGTATTGTGCTCCTCTTATAAAGGTCTAATATAATTATATGTGGATAGGAGGTAGCTAAATTGTTTTGAAATTTAGTGACTACTATTTGGATTTCATTAAAAAGATGTTTTATTTCCACATGTTGTAAAATTTTAAATAAAGTAATAATATTTTAGGTTTAAATTTAATATAAAGATCACATGAAAAAAACAATGAAAGTTCAAAAGTGCTTTTTACCATTTGATATTGAATTATTTTGCGTAGTTTGCGATGTTTTTAAAGGCTTTTTAGACATTAACCTTATTAATATTTCCGTTTCTTTTAGTACCAAAATATACAACAATTCACGAGATATAATTTACTGCAAAAATATGATTCTATAAAAAAATGGACTCATCGTTTTACCAGTGTAGTCTTTCCATGTTATTACAATGTACAAAAATAAAACTATGCATGGGTAAAAAATATATGTATATTTAATTTTACCACTCCAAAAATATGTTTTACGAGGTTATTTTATTAATAGTACATAAATTAAACAATTATTTGTTTATTCAACCTCTCTAGTAAATAATTTTTATTTATAAAATAATTAAATACTTATCCCAATATTTTTTTAAAACCCCTGCTATACAGGGTTATTAAAAAATCGATAACAAAACATAAGGGGGTGATTCTACTTGACAAAATAAGGGTAGAGCTTCATATAAACTTTTTTCAAAATGTCATTCGTTTTCGAGTTACAAGCCGTCAAAGTTCAATTATTATTTTGGTTTTTTCGCCATATTGCATTTATTTTTTAACCAATCCAGTTCATATTTGGCACATAAATTAAGATTTGCAGATTATAAAATTTTAAGACAAAAATACTTTTTTAATACCGCCAGAGGGCACTTTACCTAAAACTTAAAATTTATTTACATCATACTTTTCTTATTTTCACAGATATCGCAAAGCTGGGGGCGCCATTTTATAGACAATTAAAAATTTACAAAATAAGGTACTCCTTATTAAAGTCAATAAACCTTACCGTTTAGGCACCAATAGACATCAATTTCAATCAAATTACCTACATACATACAGGGTGTCCAGTAACTCAACCGACAAACTTAACCAAACAATTTTACAACAAAAATAAGAAAAAAACTTTATATAAACATATGTCCTAAACGTCTTGGTTTTTGAACTATGGGGTGTTAAAAATTTGAAAAAAAAGGTTTTGTTTTTAAATTGTGGATTATACAGGAGAAGACGATTTTTTTAAATTTTATATATGTATTTTTAACAGAGGTGACAAATTTACCGTTTTGTTTGACCATTTATTTCTTTTATTTTTTTATACAAAAAAGCATGTCCTATTTAAATCGATATCTTGTACCGTTTTTTATAAAATTGCATTTTTAATATACACATAATTTGTATGTAATAAAAAATCCATTTAATAAAGAAAATCATTAAAATATGGTGAAACTAATCAAAAAGTTGTTTCCTTAAACCTTATAATACAAACAAAGACTGTTCTTAATAATTTTATCATATTTTAATGATGTTTTAAATGTCGTTTTTGTTACATACAAATTGCCGATACGTCTATATTTAGAATTCAATTTTATTTAAAAGGATAAAAGATCTCGATTTAAATAAGTCACACCTTTTTTAAAAAAAAAAGACAAAAAAATCAAACAGTCAAAGCAATTTGTCAAATTTCCCATTTATGTCAAAAATGCATACATAAAATTAAAAAAAAACATTGATACTGTGGCAACAGTTTAAAAGTTATATTTAAAATATATTTTTTAAATTCCATATTTAAAGGTCAATAACTTTCTAATGAAGCGCGATAAAACTTTTTTACATGAAGTACTTACATTATTTTGGTTAACTATAATATCACCCCTATCATTTACGGCTTTATCTTTACGGACACCCTATATACATATGTTATATACTCGTAATATTCAATTTCTTTTTTATTTATTTTATTTATTTATTTATTTATTTATTATTTAAGCCGATATAATTTTTTTAAATGGTTATGGTTAATCCGTAATCCTTTTTTTCTGTGCAAACGAGTAATACATGATAGATATATTTATGTAATGGTTTTAGTTCGGTTATTAAGGCATATAGTGTATTTGTTCGGTCGATAAATCAAGGCTTTATTTGGATTCGTAAATGTATTTTCTGCTCATGAATCATACAAAAGTATAGTTTTATCTTAAACGCCATTATTCGTATTAATGTATGTTCAGCGCCAACAAAACCATTTTTCGTGTGGTTTTTATTGTTTAAACTGAAAATAAAATGCATTTCGATTGTAAGGGATTATTGACGTGTAAATAATATATGCAAATGGTTGCAAATGTTACCTTTTAAAAGTGTATTTGTAACTGTAAAGTATGCACAAGCTATTAAAAATATGTCAGGTATTAGCTGTATTAAAAAAATAATTTCTGCTTACTTTAAGCAAAGTCATAATATTTTTGTTAAAATTTAAATAAGTCTTAGGCTTTTGCATTAGGGTAGTTACTAGGCAATGGGCCAAAATTTAACTAGAGGACTGTAAAGTTAAAATATTCCGATTTTTAACTAAACTTACCTTAGTACAAAAGTTTATTTTAATTAGGATACAGGGTTTAGAGGTTTAAAAATTTTTTAAATGATTTAATTAACTTTTTTTACGATGAGGCAGTTGTAGATAAAGTTTGGAATTCCTGGATCATTTTTCAAGTCATTACTTACAAGCTAATTTTTTGTAAGTAGCTTTACGACCGACGAGACGACCAACTTTTTTCCTTACAACAATTTTTATTTGTGGTAGCAGAAATTTGACAGATATCAAAAATTTATTATAATCAGGGATTTCCTATTTTAATTTTTAAGATATTTATATCTAAATAAACCAAAAAATATTTGTCCTACAAAATGTAAGGTTTTATCAAAGAAACTTAAGTTTTTGGGATATTCGGTCCTCGATGTAGATTTTGTATCTTTGACTTTTTGCCAGCGTGAGTGGTTGGCATCCTCAGAAGGTTCCTAGCAGACTACCTGCGTACTACTGTGTCCCGGCGCGGACGCAGCGAGTATTTATAGGCAGCTTGGGTGGGCGGGGCCTATTCCGGTTGGTCGTTGGGCAGTTGTTGTTCCTACCATGGTGCTATTTTTGTGGTTTTGAGAATTGGTATCCACGTTTTATTGATCTTTATTGATTTTTTTGTTTTGTTGAAGTTGTTGGGATGCTTGTGTATCTCTGCTTCCCTGTACAGTCTAGCATGGTAAAGCCGGGATCCAAAGGCGCGTGGAGTGAGTTCCCGCCCCAAACTTGCCAGTTCACGCGCCGTCGAATAAAGCCGGGATCCACCCCCAACCCATCACCGGACCCAAGCTCCTTTGAACCGTGTTGATTTACCGACAAACGACGGGAACACTGCGCCGACCGAAGATCGGCAAGCCTGCCCTATCACACGGTGCGTGAACTGGCAAGTTTGGCGCAGGAACTGCCACTCCACGCGCCGTTGGATCCCGGCTTAAGATAAGGTATAAGCAAGAACCTGGGTATTTTCAAATTTCATGTGGTGCTCTGTGCCTGAAAAAGTGTTCTCCGCTACGGCTAATTTGTCGGTCTGTCCCAGGCGGCAGTTAGCTTTATGTTCTTTAATTCTTGTGTTGATCGATCTCTTGGTCGTTCCAATATTTTAAAAAGATGGCGCCGTATTTTGAAACATAAAGCGGTTTCAAATAAAAGCTTTAAGTAAACACTTAAAGTAGAGATGGTGAGGTAAATTTGGTGATGTAATATAAGTAACATATAACAACGACAGAATTTTTCTTTACAGATTATATCATCCAAAGCTTTGTACTTAAAATATCTAACAGCTAATATTTTTGTAAGTATTTATATAAATAAATTAAATATTTATTACAACAAAATTAAAAAACTTGATTTTTATTGGTCTAAATTTTACTCATTGGTAAAATAATTAGTTTCGTACTCTTTGCATTTTTTGGCCAAAAAGTATTTTTGAACATAACCTTGTAATTTTAACCAATCAGAGACTAAAAAATTTTCTTTAGAGTTTATTTTAAATCAATCCGAAAGCCGTTTAATCAATAATTTTAGTGGTAATTCCTGCTTGCAAACCATAAGAACCGGCTTTATGCAGTTTAAAAGTGCCTATTCGGTTATATGATTTCTACACCCTAAAAATCAGAAAGCGCCAAAGACCTGTTTAGTATCGCATTTGATTTTTCCCTTTGTACTTTTAACGAATAATATCTGGTTTATATTTAACCCAAGATTTATCTCTTATGTAATTGCTTTTTATCTTGGTTTTTAAATTCTCTAAGCTAAAATACTTCAATGGGCTATTTTTAATTTTTAATTAATACCATGTACTTAACTCTTAAGCAAAAATCATATTTTTTACCAAACCTTGTAACTGACTAAAGCAATATCTTATCGCCTTTTATGTTTTGGATCCTGCAGAACCTATAAGTATTTTTTTCTGTAAAATAAAATAATTTCCTTTATGACGTCAAGTTACATAGACACATTATAGATTAATACTTTTGGCAATAAATAGTAAACTTTAGAATTTTTTAATAAAAATAGAAACACAGTCTAAACGTCTAATGGCCTAAACGTCCACTAGAGACGGGCGGAAACGGATTGGGTCAAGTACGCAACTCAATCTATTTTATATTAAATCTGTATAATGGTAAATTTAATCAAATTGTATTCGTATAAATAAAAATTTCTTTTGTTAAAAAAGAACAGAATTTTCTTTATAAATAAAGTACGTCTTTATTGAGAAATTCTTAAAATTATTCAGTATGGCATGGCAAAGAAATGCATTAAAATTTATTGAAAGTCTGGTGATATACATACGACAGGATTTTTCAGGATTATTAAGGAAAATAGTCGTGACACAATTTTGTGCAGAAAAGCAAAGAACATAAAATTGATGTTTCTCGGTTTCCCTATGCCAGAGTTTATTTTCTTCTAAAATTGTTTGCATTACTGATATGCGCAAAATTGCATTTTCAGTCAGGACATAAACTTTGCTAAGTCAATTTTGCACGTGTTGATTATGGTCTTGTATAAGTTAAATTTTAAAACAAAAATTAAAATCCAATAAATAGACTTACATAACAACAAAGGACACAAAATTAAGACCAGCTGGAATAAAGGAGCGAAGATTCTTTCTTACCTATAGAAAGGGTCGATGTACAGTACAACCCATTGGAAAAAATACCATAGGAAGCGACCCAACATTGATCGCAAAATTTTTAAAATTGGATAATGCAGAAGCTTACACCGGCCACTGTTTGCGTCGCACATCGTTAACTTTACTTGTTGAGGCAGGTGCTTCGTTTGAAACACTAAAACAACATGGGAAATGGAAAAGCTCTTTAGTAGCTGAAGGATATATAGAAGAAAGTATTTCATCCAAAAACAAAGTAGCCAAAATGATTGCCAATTCAGTTAATTCCGAGGTTAATTCTGTATCGACTATTGAAAATTCTTTAATGGACTGTTCTTCTATACAAAATAGCGTTTGTGCCACCACCGCTGCTACCATCACAAAAAACACCGACCATTCTATAGTGGGATCAGCTACATTTTCCGGGACATTTCAAAATTGTAATTTTTATTTTGGAAATAAAGTTTAATTTTTAGTATTGTTTAAAGAAAAATTATTTTTGTATAAACTTGATCTTTATTGTGAGAGAAATAAAATTGGATAAGCAATAAAATTTCCATATTAGCGCATTAGGGCATTATAAGCGGGCATTATCATAATGCCCGCTTATAATGCCCTAGGTGTGATAGCAGGTATTATTGCTACCATAACATATTCCGTTTCTAAGGTATTACAGATCAATAATAGATGGGTAAAACATAAAATATTTATTGGCTAAGGTTATCATGTGTCAAATTATACGCTTGATTTCTATGTAGCCAACTTTTGTAAATTTCTATATCCATTATGTTTAAAATAATTATTGCTTATGTTACCGCTTTTTAAAGGGAAAATAATCACTTTTAAGATTGTAGAAAGATAAACATGACGTTTCATTTAAAATAACAAAGTTGCTTATATCAGAAAATTAAACATTTTGTTTTTGTGTTAATGGAATATTACAATCAAAGGGTACTATAATAATAAACTAAACAAAATATTAGCCTAAAGGTACATCGTTAAAATCGAATCCGATTGAACGGATCGCATTGAACCTAATACCGTGTCCTTCGTCCTAGAATTTATGGGATGCAGATAATCCGTTTCTAATATTCTTTTAAATTTGACAAGGAAAAGTATATACATGAGAAAGAAAGCAAACAAATAAAAGTAAACTTCTAACCATACATTTGTAAAAAATGTAACTAATTTCATTTAATTTTAGAATATAAGACAAAATAATAACCTAAACCACAAAAGAAACACTATCAAAATAGTTTAGCAAATATTTAAGCCTATTTTTTTCCACTATTTCGTTTCTACACTAATCAGCTGTTTTACTTACCTGTCATTTTTTAAACCTCTCTGCAAAACCGTGAATATCGTATAAATTTAACCTCCGATCGGACTGAACTCAATTCAAATCGCTTGAAAAACAGGATTGATGGCGTTTCAAACCTGTTGCAAACCGCAAACATCGGACAAATATAACCTGCGATCGGACTGAACTCAATTTAAATCGCTTGAAAACAGGATGATGGCGTTTAATCAATCTACTTAATCTGAAACGTGTATATCGCAATTTTGTCGGATTATGTTTTATCCGATCGGTTGAATCAGATTCAGTATACCAATGTACCCTTAGTCTTAGTTTTCCGCTTTTAAAGAGTCTCGTTCTCATAGATATATTTTTTTATTTTATAATTTAGTTTTTGTTAAAGTCCATTTTACTATATCATATTAAAAGCAGATAATATTTTAAGAGCTGACATTTTTTGTACAAATATTTTAAAAAATTATGTTTCTTAAAAGATGTCTTTCTATATATGTTGTAATTAATTTCTGAAGTTTTAATAAACCTAATGGTGGAGGGGCCCAAGAGGAGATTTTGGGATTTACTACAGCGCGGCAGATTCATATACCGGAGAATACCTCATTCATCAAATATGAGCACCGTATACAGGGCCGATCGTAAACAACAAAAGTATGCCTATTCGAGATTTTTAAGCACGTTAGATAAAGATAGGGTAAGTTAGTTACATGCTAAACAGTGTATATTTCACTAATCTGATAATTTGATGGTAAGAAAGCGAAGGACTAAAAAGATGTAAAAAAATCGCCATTTTGACATTTTTAAATGTGACCATTTTTCTTTATTTTAACAAAAATAATTTAAGGACAAAAATATATACTCCGACACTATCTAAACGATATTTACAAGCCGAAATACTAACAGTATATCTTTGACATATTTTAAAATCTAGAGCCGCTTTCAAGACCGATGAGAAGGTATTCATTATTTAACATTTTTTTCTTAATATCCTCTAAGCTTTAAAACCCAATAGGTCTCTATGACGCTAGAGTAAATCTCGATTTAGCATTGTGGGCTCTCCTACTTTATTAGGTTAATGTAATTTTCGCCAAAATACACCGGTTATTTGTTAAATTAGGACAACGCAATTTTAATTTTAATAGTCTATCAAGTTCTTCAAAAAGATTAACGTAATTTTCTAATGTTAAAATTTTGCCGATAATTACATAACTTAAGAGCTAAAGGTTTCTCTTAAAATTAATAACATTATATTTAAATTTATAAAATTAATAAAAAGGCAGCAATAAATAAAAAAACACTTAAACAATTTTAATTAAAAAATATTTACCTAAACCCGGCAGGCAGTTATGTGCGTAATTTAGTTACCTCCTAAATCTTAAAATACTTTAAAATTTTACTGACTATCAAGAGGGTTTAAATTAAAGGTGAAATTTTACGTTAGAACATTTTATTACTGCAAAAGTTTTATTTCTTTCCGTATTTCTCTTTAATCATTTGCAATTTTGTCATCGTTGTGAAATCGTCTTGAAATTTTGAACCACCGAAAGTGTTTTTTGTTTCTTTAAAAGATCAAAATTGCTAGCCGATATACCAGGTGTTATTGGGCGCCATAATTTCTAGAGTATTAAACTTATTAAAATAAATATTGGTATAGGTCAATTGTATTGAAAAAGAGAGTTTTTACATATTTTTTTCACGTTCTTGATCACGATTTAACCGAAAATGTTTTTATTTTTAATTTTTAAATGAAACATCAACACTAGAAACATTTGACGCCTTCTGTATTTTTTAAAGCCACTTTTAATATTTATAGGCTGCCATAATCGAAAAAAATGATTTTAAAGATCTTAGGTGATATCAGAAAAAAATAATAGTTATTAATTAGAAAAGTGAGTTATATCACATATATGTAAGTCACGCAAGAAAAGTTTGACTCTTAAGCCCAAAGGGCAAGAGAGATAAAATGGGCCATATGAATAAAAAGAAGCTTGCTGGATGCTTTTGCTTAAAAGTAAAAGGTAAGATGATTTACTTTGAACGTTTTAATTAAGTCGAGCATTTGCTTACAAGTGCAAGTATTTACTTACAGAAATATAATGAGACGAATAACAGCATAACTTTTCGTGACTTTTCTATAAGTAAATACTCGCACTTGGAAGCAAATGCTCGACTTTCTTCAAACGTTGAAAGTAAATCACCTATACCTTCTACTTATAAGCAACCGTCTGGTCCAGGAAACATTAATGACCCAAACCAGACGGAACAGTCAGAGGGATTGCAATCCTTTCCATCTGGAAAGAAAGATGACAACATCTCCACCCAAATGGAAACAGAGACCAGCTGCCCACAGATAAAGAGAAAGCTAAAGAAGAGCTTCTAAAAAGCAGCGACGAGTAGCTAAAGAAACCTCTTAAGTCCCTGAAACAAAGGGAACAGAGGAAACCGAAGCTCGGCGGCGCTGCCAGAAAAAGGTTTAAATACCTTATGCGTACCGGATTGAGTAGAGAAGAAGTCTCTAAAAGGGCTGCTACTCCAATTAATCCCCCATCAACCATCAAAGGATCTAAACGGGCCCGGTCGGAAGATGGCACCCAAAAAACACACAAAGATTCCTCCCAAACGTAGTAAAAGATCTGGGGACAAGGACCCTAAAACCTAAGGGCAATGGCGACTCAAGCGCCAAATATCCGACAAAAACACAGTCGTCTTAAATGCCATCATGTAAATCTGCAACACTAAAAAGCAGGCTTCAGCATACTTAGCAGAAGCTTTACGAGGAACGGCATACACATAGAACTAATACAAGAGCCTTGGGTAAATGACGGAACGATTGAAGCATTGCCAACAAATTCATGTAAGTTATTTTATTCTACTTTCCATGACACGCCTCGTGTGGCTTTACTATTTAGTAAACATATTAATTTTGTTGAAATTTCAGAGTTCATCACCAGAGATCTGGCTGCAGCAGTCACAGAAATACCAAGAAGTACAGGTAAGATATAAATAATCATTTCTTCAGCCTACTTTCCAGGGCAGACTAAAGATCCGCCCCCTAAAGCGTCCGAAACCTTGTGAACTGGTGCAGAAGAAGAAACAAAGAACTCATTCTGGGCTGCTACGCAAATGCACATCACGCTATATGGGGCAGCACGAACATAAACAAACGAAGTTAGTACCTTTTAGAATATTTGTCTGCAAACAACATAGACATTATCAATAGGGGTAATGAACCCACCTTTGTGAATGCGATTAGAAAAGAGGTTCTAGATCTAACCTTAGCTACTTCTTTCATAACTAACCAAATTATAAACTGGCAGATCTCAAATGATCTGTCTATGTCGGACCATAAACATATAAGGTTTGACGTTAGGGCGAAGATAAAGCGCCCCGAGGAGAATCGAGTGCCCAGACTAACCAATTGGGTTTCTTATGAAGAACACCTAAAGTCGGAGGTTGAGGGCATACCTCTCCCCACAGAAACACTTAAGGAGCTGAAAGTAGCTCTAAATCACATAAAAGAATTGATTAGATCTTCATATAAAAAAGTTGCCCTACAAAAAAAGTGGCAACTCTACGAGATGTGCCATGGTGGAATAGGGAACTCGATCGATTAAAGGCTGAAGTCAGGAAAGCCTTCCACTCCACAACGACGCTGAACAACTAGGACAACTATCATAGTGCCCTTACTGAATATAAAAAAAAGCTGAGGAGATCCAAAAAAGGACCTGGAGAACATTCTGCGCGAAGGAATCAATGAACTGAACCTAGCAGTGCAGTCCTCTCAAAAGATCACTCAAATGGTATTGGACTGATCAAAAAACAGTCCGACGACAGATTTTCTGAGAACCCTCAGGAAAGCCTAAAGATTCTACTGGAAACTCACTTTCCATAGCTACTGAAGATAAGCCGTCACAGGATATTCTAGCATGGAGCGTATATCGCCCCACGAGAGATGCAAAAAGCCTGCCGGAATATTTCCGGCTCTACTACAAAGAGCCCTAAAGGAGTTACTACCACACTTATAGGCAATATTTAAAGCGAGTTACACTCTGGGCTACATACCTACAAGCTGAAGGAAGGTAAAGGTGGCATTCATCCCAAAGATTGGACGGCGCCCTCCAGAGGAACCAAAGTCTTACCGCGCCATTAGCTTTACCTCTTTTTCCTAAAATCCATGAAGAAAATCATAGATCCGCACATTAGAAGTGAGTTTATTTCAAAAAAACCACTACAATCTAAACAATTTGCATACCAGACTGCAAAATCTTCGATCAACGCTCAAACGGGGCCTCGTTAACGATATTGAAAAAAACATTTGCAGAGAAGAAAGTGGCTTTGTGTGCATTCTTAGACATAGAGGGGGCTTTGACAACACCTCATATGAATCCATACAAAGAGCCGCAGAAGCTAGAGGGTTAGAGCCCTTAACAATAAAATGGATCAAATTCATGCTTAAAAGTCGCATTATTAGTTCGTCTGACGCGACTGCCACGGTCAGGGCGGTAAGGGGATGCCCGCAAGGCGGGGTCATGTCTTCTGCGCTCTGGTCAATGGTGGTTATTGATCTCTTTGTAAGACTGACTAACAAAGGCTTTAATGTACAAGGATATGCCGACGACCTTGTCATAACCATCATGGGAAAGCATTACTGCATTGTTTCTGCACGCATGCAAACTGCCCTTAACATCGTAAAAAAATGTTGAACTGAGGAAGGACTTAATTTTTATCCAAGCAAAACCGTTATAGTGCCGTTCACAAAAAATAGGAAGTTAAATATAAAAGCTCCAACGCTAAACGGCAAGACAATCAAGCTCTCATATGGATTGGCATAAAAGTTATTAATTGTGGTGTTTGGAGGTGGAATAAATAACTCTAGTTGAAAACACTATTAACTTATTTATTAATATCACAGTCTTGATATACGTTACAATAATATGATTACTTATGTTATAATATATGGACGCGGATGGGGGTTGAAGGTTGAAGAGGAGAAACCGTAGATCGTGAGCGAGCGCGGGCGGGCTTCGAAGCAGACTGCTTGTCGTTCACTTTGCCTTGCTCATCTTGGGTAGTTGGTGGTGGGGTGGTGGCGTATTGTGGGTTGCCATCCTGCTGGTAGCTTATATAACATTAATGGATAATTCGGGCGTTTTCGGAAACCTTCGAAAGTGATGAAAGAACTTGGAAAAATTAAGGTAAATTATTTAAATAAATTAACAAACTAAATTAAATGATCCTAACTCTCTAAAATTCTATAACTAAAACACATTTTTGAAAGTCTGTAACATTGCCCCCTTCCAAGTTTTGATCGTCTCGATCCAGTATCTTCACTGTCTTGATAACGGCTTAGCCTTTCTAGATGTACTACTTTCATCTTTGCCTGTGGACTCTTCTGTATACGGTACACCAGATCATTAAGCCGTGTCACCACTTTATATGGTCCCTCCCATGACTTCTGTAGTTTCAGTGAACGCCCCTTGGTTCTTCTTGGATTGTATAACCAAACTTTTTCACCGACGACAAATCCCTGATGGTTAGCTTTAGAAGTCATAGCGGGATTTCATACGGTCACTTCCTTTTGTAACTTGGTACGCACCTCTTCATGTATCCTCTGTAGCTGTTTACTTAGTTCACTTAAATAGTCTTCTGGTTCTTTATTGGTGGAAGGTCGTCCTGTAAGCAAGTCAACTGGAAGGCATATTTCCGCTCCGAAAATGACTTTAGCAGGTGTTTCGCCAGTAGTTTTGTGAATTGCGGAGCGGTATGCTAATAAAAACGGCTGTATACAGTTATCCCAGTCACTTTGTTGGTCATTTACTTTAATTTTCAGGTAGTTATCAAGTGTTCTGTTAAACCGCTCTACCATATCATCGGACTGGGGATGAAGAGGTGTTGTTCTTGTTTTATGGATTCCCAGGAGATTACAATGGTTCTTAAAAAGATCGGACTCAAAGTTTCTGCCTTGATCGGAATGTATTTCTCTAGGAACTCCATAGAGACA
Organism: Listronotus bonariensis; assembly: GCA_014170235.1. Lineage (NCBI taxonomy): Eukaryota > Metazoa > Arthropoda > Insecta > Coleoptera > Curculionidae > Listronotus > Listronotus bonariensis. The sequence goes on along the minus strand of JACEGR010000893.1, from coordinate 154,780 downwards.
AATCCATTGTTGAAATAATACATCAGCAAAAGTGATAGCTTCTTGATTTGGGATTGGGTAGACTTCTGTCCATTTACTGAAGTAATCCATCGCTACCAATATATAGCGATCCCTGATTTACTAACTGGAAATGGCCCTGCTATGTCTATAGCAATTCTTTCAAAAAGGTGCCCCTACATTGTATTCCTTCATCTTGCCATGGCTTCGTGTTTTCGGTCCCTTGCTGAAAGCGCAGTCCTTACACATTCTGCACCAGTCTTTTACGTCTGCACGACTTCCTAGCCAGTAGAACCTTTCTCGAACCTTTTCAAGAGTCTTCATAACTCCGAAATGGCCACCTTCTACACCATTATGCAAGGCTTGCAATACTTTAGGAATCCTTTTGGTTGGTAAGATTATCTGATGTTTATGGATTTTGCCGTCAGAACTTTCCCAGACTCTTTGTAATAGGCCATCTTTAATAACCAAAGAGTCCCATATGGCCCAGTACCCTTTATGTCTTGGAGACTTTGAAGCTATTTGCTGATATGGCGGCCTTTTCACATTTTCTGTCTTAAGTTTGACAATGTCTCCAAAATCTGGATCTTCTAGTTGTTCTTTTGCCAAGATCTTAGGGTCCCATTCTTGAGAGCACTGGATGCGTGTTCTTCGGCAGTGGAATTCATCGGGATTTTCTTGCTCTTCTCGTCTGCTGCAGTGTTTGCATTCGTCCGGGCAGGGTCGTCTTGCGGGCAGGGTCGTCTTGATAGAGCGTCAGCATTCTTATGGTTCAGTCCTTTTCGATGTTCGATTTTAAAGTCGTATTCTTGAATACGTTGCAGCCATAGGGCTATCTGACCTTCAGGGTTCTTGAACTGAAGCAACCATTTAAGTGATGCATGATCCGTTCTTAGGTGGAATTTATGGCCATACAGGTATTTATGAAAATGCTCCAAAGATTTGACAATAGCTAAAAGTTCTTTTCTAGTGACACAATAATTTCTTTCAGGTTTGGACAGAACTTTGCTAAAATAGGCTATAACTTTTTCTTGACCATCTTGAATCTGTGACAAAATTCCACCAATAGCAGTGTTGCTTGCGTCAGTGTCCACAATAAATGTTTGATTTGGTTGTGGATATGACAACACCGGAGGATTGCAAAGGGCTTTCTTTAGGTGTACAAAAGCTGCTTGACAATCTTCAGTCCATTCATAGTTGTTTATTTTCCGTAATGAACAGGTAATTAAATATGAACAGCAAAATAAACAGCTGAACAGCCCTGTATTTTTAAAATACGGCACCGTTTTTTAAAATACGGCACCGTTTTTCTAAAATACAGCACCGTTTTTAAAATACGGCACCGTTTTAAATTTCAAGGTCAAGCTTGTCACTTGATAAGCCGGATATGTTAGAAATTACGGCCCCCGCTTAACCTTGGGCTTAAGCGCGGGGTGTGGGGACCGTAATTTCTAACATATCCGGCTTATCAAGTGACAAGCTTGACCTTGAAATTTAAAACGGTGCCGTATTTTAAAAAACGGTGCCGTATTCTAGAAAAACTGTGCCGTATTTGAAAAACGGTGCCGTATTTGAAAAACGGTGCCGTATTTTAAAAATACAGGGCTGTTCAGCTGTTTATTTTGCTGTTCATATTTAATTACCTGTTCATGTTTAGACTTTTGCGCAGGCGTCATAATTGTAAATACATATATTAGACAAGTCCAGAGAGACTTGGTCAGTCTGTCGTAGACATTCAAAGTGAAACATTGTGCTTAGCTTAAAAATCATTAAATCTATCCTAAAATGTCTGTTGTATCTAATACAGATTTCTACACACTCCTAAACATCAACGAAGTAAATCCTTTGTCTCCAAGTAAAGTTGCCGAGGATTACGAGCAATGCAATCAAGAATGGTATCATTTACTACTTAACGAATTTTGGTTTAATGATAGGTTTGCTTGATCTAAAATGGTATTCATTGTGTCGATGTCATCTTGTAGCTGATGATGGAAGTACCGCGCATGAGCATATTCATGCCTTAATTCACTTTACGAATGGAAAAACTGTCTTAGCATTGAAAAAACGACTACAAAGACTTGGAAAAAGACTTCATTCCAAAACAACATTTAAGAAAATTTTGTGTTTGGATCATGCAATCGGCGTACTACGATACATTGCTTGTGCAGATGGTCAGAAACCTCTAAGACAAGATCTCGATGGTTTACAAGGAACTCCTCATGCTCATTACTCTAGAAAATGTTTTAACGAAGATTAGTTACATTCACGAGGAAAACAATGTGGCGCTGTTTGAGATGAAATATCTATAATTGCTTCAAATGGAGTTTCAGATATTTCAAAATACACATCACCCTACGAACTTCATGAAAAATCCACTTGCCGTTGTGCCAGAGGCGATGAAGGCGTTGAAAAAGGCAACAAACTAATGAAAAACGAAGAGAATTTTACAAAACAGAAAAAGGACTTTCCATCAGGAAAATGTACAAAGAAAAACAAATTGAAAAGCAACGATTAATTAAACAACTGTTAGAGTTAGGACTAAATAAAAAGCTGAATTACAAAGAGAATCAATTGTAAGACTTATTAGTCTCTTGTAATTTAAGAATTAGTAGAATAAATAATGTACGTTAAAATAAATATATTGTTTTCTTGCCGAAATTTCCCCTGTCCATATCAGACTTAGCCCATTATCTTTAACAAAATTCCCCTATAAACGCTATGAGACTTTGTCCAATATATACTTAATTGTCCATAGGTTACTTCTTTGTCCATGTTTGACTACAAAATTTACATGTGTTTAAATGGCATGTCCAAGATCCTATGCTAATACCTGGGTTTCAATTATGCCTCGTTTAGCGTTTTAATTGTCATGTGCTCTATAGTCTACTGGTAAAGGCGTTAGATTCTCACACAGGTGTTGTGGATTCGATTCCCGGTCCCTGCAAGAGACTTTTTTAATTTATCGGTTGATGACGTCAGGTCCCACCCCTATCTATTAAAACTACCCCTATCTACCACGTGGTTTAAAATCATCCCCTATTTTGTGCTAAGGGTTGATATGGCCATAAAATATGAATATGAATATGACATTAATTGCAGATCGAACCTTAAATTTGTCCCATAAAAAATACATGGGAAAAACTACCCTTATTATGCTCGTATTGCGTTAGCTATTCTACTGGCACTGTATAAAAATGGCTACTCATAGCAGTATTTTTTAGATGGCGAAGGGTAGACCAGGAAAGCCAAAAGAAGATGTGGAGAAACTAATCCATATTTTTAAACAAAATAGAGATTCCTTATTTGTAAATGGAAATCTTGTTGCTAGAAAAAACCCAATATGGACCCATATGTCTGAATCTTTAAATTATTTATATTCATCAATGAGCATATACACAGCTGCTGCTAAAAATTATTATAATATACAAGAAATACTGGGTTTTCAAAAGAGGATCAGAAGGAAATGAAATCCTTCCATACTGAAGAGTTTTCCGACAATACCTCTCCAAGTTCAAGTGAAGATGAATATGAAAGTACGGATGAAAAAAATGTTTAACATTTGCAATTGTTTTGGATTGGGACGAATACAAAGAATTAAATGCACATTCTGAAACTTATAAGAGAAATGATGTATATGAACAGACATCAAATAAAAGGATACGACTAAAGCGCGAATATACTATATTCGAGAAAAGAAACTGGTCATATATTATGAGCAAGAAAGTTGAACGTCAGCTACGTGAATATGACATTAATTGCGTGATAAATTTTAAAAGACACAAAATGTATACTTCATGCCTATCAAAATTCGTTAAGTTTTTTGGTTACTGTAAAGACTGTGGAGCATCTCTTCAAGGAAATATTGAGTCTAAACCAAAGGAAGACGAAGATGTAGTAGTCAATTTTATTTTAAAAAATATCAGCATACATTCTAAAGTTTCTATAAAAAAACCTCTTACTGGCAAAAGACGAAGAGAAATTGCTGAGCATTTAGTCAGAACTAACATAGCTCCTTCACATTATCGGCAAATGCTTGCTTCGAAAGACTTTACAGGTCCGAAGGAACCATCATGGATCCCCAAATTAGGTACTCTACGCGTGGCAAAGAATGAAGCAATAAAACGTTATAGAATTGATGACGACCCTGTTTATTCGATATGCCAAATGAAGGTTGATTCCTCTATGAAAGGTGCCATTCAGAATATTGGCTTAGATCCCTTTTTGTATATATTTGGACAAACACACAAATGCATGTGTATAATAGATATTGTGCCTCTGAATATGCTAAACTTTGTATTGACGCTACAGGAGGTTTAGTAAAAAAAATAAAAAGAATAACTGGAGAAAAATCAAAACATATATTTTTGTATGACTGTACAGTACTCAGCAAGACTGCTGATAAGGACAATCAATATTCAGTGTGTAATATGTTGTCAGAATCGCAAAATGCTATATCAATCCATTCGTGGTTGGCGCACTGGATCCGAGCTGGGGCAGTACATCCACAAGAAATAGTGACTGACATGTCTCTTGCTTTATTATATGCAGTAACTTTGGCCTTTACAAATTTTAAATCCTTGGAGGACTATTTAACCGCTTGCTTTAAGGCAGTTATTGACGATATACCGTTTAACGAAAAATGCTACATACGACTGGACGTAGCACATTTAATGAAACTAGTCTCTCAATTTCCAAGCCTTAAAAAGCAACATCGATTGACGCGTCAATTTTATTTAAGGAGTATTGGCCAACTTATACAGTCGACAGATATAGCTGATGTAGAAAATCTAATTAGAGCTGTTTTTACTGTAGCTCTAAGTGATACTGAAGGCCTTAGTATAGAAACACAAAATCCTACATCGTGTGAAATTATGAAAGAATGGCTTAAGAGGAGAGCTGGTACAGGAAGTATTGAAAATTTGATTGACCCTTTAATATTAGAGGCAAACAAATTCGGTAGCAATGAACTTAAAGATTCCCGAGACCAGTTTTTGAACACCAACATTAGCAATGACAAAACTGATTTTTAGGATGGGTTTCAGAGATTGCTCGAGAATGTAAAGTAACAATTAATAAAAGTAATCAAGAAGGAAATCGAGGAAATCAACAATGGCTTCCAGGGTTAGTTGATGATTTAACTAAATTATGTAAGTACCTACCACTATGGTCTGCTGTTATGACGAGATATTTCCCTGGTGCTAATATCATTGCTAGCTCAGCATCAGTAGAAAGTAATATAAATAACATAAAAAATCGAATGTTTGCTAACGTGACATTGCCTATAAGGGTCGATGATTTTCTCAAAACTTTCATTCTGTCCACTTATGGTACCAATAAGTTGGCTAATTCCGCCATGAACGAATCGCTTTCGGAATATACTGAGGTAAGAGCCTAGATGTCACAACTAAAAAATTGCATTGATTTTATTATAATATTAACTTTTCTCGCCATAAGAAATAGCTGTCTTCCAGTTTGGTTTTTAATACTTGAAACGATTGACTATATTCAAAAGTAAATTTTTACTATGAACAACCTCGGTTCCTTTTAAATTACCGACATTTTACTATAACATTTCCGGTTCATTCGTTATATTTTAATATCTACTTTCCCCATTAGTATTGTATACAGGGTGTTACTTAATGGTATGTCATAATTTGAAGGAGGCATTCCTAAACCGATTTTAAGTCGAAAAGTTCATATAAACGTGGGCCCTAAAATGCTTAGTTATTAAGATACAGGGTGTTAAAGTTTTATTTTATTTTCACTTTTTAATAAATTTTTCTAAGACGGTTTGAGATATTGAACTGAATTTTGGCACAGGATATTATGGCATAAAAACACATTTTTCAGATGTTCATTTAATTTTTTTGCAACCAGTGGCGTAGCTATGACGAATTTTCAAAACAATTTTACAAAAAAATACTACGCCATTGACTTAGGAAAAACATTATGGTTTTATAATAATTATCAACCATTTATAAACAAAAAATCCCTTTTTCATTTTTGCCGTAAAACTTACCGTTTGGGAGAAATCGTTTATTAAAAAAATGTCTTATGTACCCAAATTGCATCTTGAAAAATTATTATTGAAATAAATCAAGTTAGCTTTGCTCGTTGCCAGCGATTGTTGTTTTGTTGTTGTAAACATTATGACACTGACGTTAATTATCATTCTTGACAGTTTGTATTTATTTCTCCTTTGATCTTAAAACGTGCATTTTGCTAGTGAAAAAAAAGGTAAATTATTCTAATTTGGAAATGACACAAATGCATTTCCTTTATGGTCTATGTTAGCTAATGGTAATGCTATGGAGGCGCGGCGTTTGTATCAAGAAAGGTATCCTAATCGCGCTCTCCCAGATAGACGAATATTTATAAACATTCATCGTCGTCTGGCTGAATCTGGCAGTTTTAAAGCTAATATTTCCGAGGGAAGGCCCCGTACAGTTAGAACATCGGCAGTTGAGGAGGCTGTCCTGCATGCAGTCGAAGAGGATCCAACTACAAGTACGCTAAAAATAGGTATGGCATTAAACATCTGCTATGGGAGATTTTAAGAGATTCTTTGTAATATCCTTTTCACATACAAAGGGTTCAGGCATTGCTTCCTAGAGATTATGAACCGCGTACGCAATTTTGTAGATGGTATCTCCAAAAAGTAACAGAAAATCCTCATTTTAATGCCAAAATATTGTTTACGGACAAAGCAAATTTTTTAAGAAATGCAATAATCAATTTCCATAACAATCATTACTGGGCCTAGGAAAACCCTCATGCGATTACAGAGACACATTTTCAGGAACAATTTTCACTGAACGTTTGGCGGTATCGTATCCGACCATTTAATTGGACCTTTTTTTTACCAGGACGCCTTAACGGACAGGATTATTGTAATTTTCTCCAAAATGATTTGCCTTTGCTTCTTGAAAATGTTCCTCTTCAGTTACGGCAACAACTTTGGTTTATGCATGATGGCGCTCCCGCCCACTTTAGCATATTGGCTCGTGAGCATTTAAATAGAGCCTACCAAAATCATTGGATAGGCCGTGGAGGACCACAATTTTGGCCACCTAGATCGCCTGACCTGAACAGCCTAGATTTTTATTTGTAGGGACACCTAAAAACATTAGTTTATCATACACCAATTGTGACATTAGAAGAACTCAGAAATAATATTATTGACGGATGTGAAACTATACGAAACACGCCTGGAATTTTTGAAAAGGTTCGTAATTCAATGAGAAGAAGAGCAGAAGCCTGCATAGAGGCGGGAGGTGGTCAATTCCAACATTTTTTGTAAATTATGTATGTATTGTATTTAATTTTTATTGCTTTTTGTTCACTAGTTTGTAAGAAAATAGCTTAAAAATAAATATTTAAAAATGTATTTAAAATTGAAAATAAAATAAAAGTTTAACACAATCAAGAATAATCATTAACGTCAGTGTGTTTACGTCAATGTTTACAACAACAAAACAACAATCGCTGGCAACGAGCAAAGCTAACTTGATTTATTTCAATAATAATTTTTCAAGATGCAATTTTTGGTACATAAGACATTTTTTTAATTAACGATTTCTCCCAAACGGTAAGTTTTACGGCAAAAATGAAAGAGGGATTTTTGTTTATAATTGATTGGTAATTATTATAAAACCATAATTCTTTTCCCAAGTCAATGGCGTAGTATTTTTTAAATTGTTTTAAAAATTCGTCATAGCTACGCCACTGGTTGCAAAAAAATTAAATAAACATCTTAAAAGTGTGTTTTTATGCCATAATATCCTGTGCCAAAATTCAGTTCAATATCTCAAACCGTCTTTAAAAAATTTATTAAAAAGTGAAAATAAAATAAAAGTTTAACACCCTGTATCTTAATAACTAAGCATTTTAGGGCCCACGTTTATATGAACTTTTCGACTTAAAATCGGTCCAGGAATGCCTGTATAGCTGTTTTTATGTTTTTACGTCACTTTTTAGGAATCAAATACGAATAACCGTATCATGAAAGACGATACAAATGTAATTTCTGAAAATTTTAGAACACATGTTAGTCAGAAAGGTAAATTACAAGGGGAGTTTTAACTAATTTTTCAAGTAAAATTATATTTTATGTCAGAAATATTAACGCCTGACATTTTCTGTCAGTCCTGTCAACTAAAGGAAAGAGCAGCAGATGTATGTTTCCGTTGTGGTCAAAGCGTACACCGTAACAAATTGTGTTCAACTGAAGACATACATCTTAATATTATTTGTTTGTCCTGCTCCAGAAAAGAGCACCTTTCTTACGAAGATTGGAGAGGTCTTGGAAACAATACAGGGAAGAAAAGGGCTCGCCATTCTTATTTAGAACCATCTTCGGAACTGTTGGTTGCTAATTATGCTGGTCTAAAAAAATTATTCCAATTGGTGTAATACGAAATGGACATTTGGTAGATTTAAGGCCAATTAAGATATCTGAAAATGTTTCGGTCACCCTTTCGAATACTTGCGCATTCGATTCTTTCATTCAGTTAGTATGTGGAGGTTTTTGTGATAGTGACACTTTTCAAGAACTTATTTTACTTAACGGAAAGTCTAAAATATGTGAAGTCGTTTCCAGCATGGTTAAACAAGGCGTTACAAAAAAATATACCGTCTAAGAGCTGAAATTCTTATGAAAATATTTCATACACAAGAAAATCCCTGCGGTATTGTGTCACTTAGCGTAGAAACCGAAATAGGGAATCTTTTACAGCATCTTGATTTTAATTCTTGCGCCATGGAAAGACTTGAATGTACAAAGTGCTTGTATTTCGAGGTAAAGTTTTTGAATTCGTTAGAGATATCTGTTACTGAAGAAGGACTTGACCTGTCAGAATTAGAAAAGTTAGTAGAATATTCAACTTTTAGATGTGTTTGTTTGAAAAAGAGTGTCCCGGAAAATTGCGAAAAAAGTAGATTTAAGTTTAACTCACATTTTTATCGAACCATTAAATATTGTTACCGAAAAATTTGAGCTTTATATCGCTTTAGAAAAAGTTCCAAAAAACTGGTTCTTAATGATGTGGTATATATTTTAAGAGGTTGTATTGCTTATATAGGACCAGATCAAGGAATAGGGCATTTCCGTTTGTTATTCTTTTCGCCACAATAATATGTGGGAAATATTTGATGACAGAAATACGAAAAGTAAACCATGTTCACCCAAAAAGTGTTGTAAGAGTCCAAATATTGTTATATACGGTATAATTCAGTTTGCGGGTTGCACAAATAGAGTTAAGTTTATTTGTAAATATTTTTTTATATGCTTAATATAAATTTAAACAATTTTTTTAGTTTTTGTTTTGAGGTCCAAACCTATAAAATACTAGTCGCTCTTACATAAATAATACGTAAAATTCTGGTAGGTGGACTTTGTACTGCTCGTTCAGCGCAGTGAGTAAAGTTTACGATTATACTCGTAATCCGTAAACTTTGCAGTGGTGTGGGTGCTCCCGGCGCTGCGGCATCTTTTGAATGTGCCACCTCAAAGTGCCGACATAAGAGTGACCCGCAACATGGTATGTCTGTTTTTTCAAAAACAATTTTGAGGCTTCTCGCTCCTTGTGCAAAAATTGATTTTGGTTGTGCAAAATTGTGCAAAAATAGAGCAACGAAAATGCCATAAAAAAAGTGAAAAAGTTAGTGAGGGGTTGGAGTTTTTTTTCAAACGCAGTTTTGAGGCTTATCGCTCCTTGTGCAAAAATTGGTTTTGGTTGTGCAAAATTATGCAAAAATAGAGCAACTAAAATGCCATAAAAAAATGTAAAAAAGTTAGTGGGGGGCTGGAATTTTTTTTTAAACGCAGTTTTGAGGCTTACCGCTTCTTGTGCTAAAATTGATTTTGGTTGTGCAAAATTGTGCTAAAATAGAGCAACTAAAATGCACGAAAAAAATGTGAAAAAGTTAGTGGGGGGCTGGAGTTTTGTTTTCAAAAGCAAGTTTGATGCTTATCGCCTCTTGTGCAAAAATTGATTTTGGTTGTGCAAAATTGTGCCAAAATAGAGCAATTAAAATGCCATAAAAAAATGTAAAAAAGTTAGTGGGGGGCTGGAATTTTTTTCAAACGCACTTTTGAGGCTTATCGCTCCTTGTGCAAAAATTGATTTTGGTTGTGCAAAATTGTGCTAAAATAGAGCAACTAAAATACCATAAAAAAATGTAAAAAAATTAGTGGGGGGCTGGATTTTTTTTTCAAACGCACTTTTGAGGCTTATCGCTCCTTTTGCAAAAATTGATTTTGGTTATGCAAAATTGTGCTAAAATAGAGCAACTAAAATGCCATAAAAAATTATAAAAAAGTTAGTGGGGGGCTGGAATTTTTTTCTCAAACGCAGTTTTGAGGCTTATCGCTCCTTGTGCAAAAATTGATTTTGGTTGTGCAAAATTGTGCAAAAATAGAGCAACTAAAATGCCATAAAAAATTGTAAAAAAGTTAGTGGGGAGGGGCTGGAATTTTTTTCAAACGCAGTTTTGAGGCTTATCGCTCATAGTGCAAAAATTGATTTTGGTTGTGCAAAATTGTACAAAAATAGAGCAACCAAAATGCCATAAAAAATTGTAAAAAAGTTAGTGGGGGGCTGGAATTTTTTTTCAAATGCAGTTTTCAGGCTTATCGCTCCTAGTGCAAAAATTGATTTTGGTTGTGCAAAATTGTGCAAAAATAGAGCAACTAAAATGCCATAAAAAAATGTTAAAAAGTTAGTGGGGGCTACCGTTAAGTTGCCCCCCACTTGTAGTTGTCTATATTTTTCTCCTGTTGGTTGTGCAAAAATCGAAAGTAACTGTGCAAAAATGTGCAAAATGTGTGCAAAATTATAGTGCAAAGCAATTTCAAAAAGGTTGGTGGGGGGCCAACTTAACCGACCCGTATTTTGCCTGGACTATAATACTAATATTAAAATTAGATTTTTATTTGTAAACTCAGCCTAAGTGGGCAACTTTTCTTCTATAATAATTAATTTGTCCGGTCTGGTTACGCCTTAAGTGTTATTTTTTATTTTACATGACGGTAATAATATACCATTATTATTATTTTTAATTTTAGAAGTAAAATTCTAAGGAATTTTTAAAATTTTATACAAAAGAAAACATATTACAAGGATTCGGAGGTAGCTTCTGTCTCATTTTAATGGATATTTAATTAATTTACAAATATATTCCTTACATTATTTTTTTCTATAAATCTTGCTGCTAAAAATTTTTAAAATTGCAATGTTTAAACTTCAACGCCTAGCAACTTTGATTCTTGGCTTATTTCATACCTACTACTAGCTTATGCCCCGTGTCAGAATAAAATTATTTTTTTGGTATAAAATTTATTTAGTATAGTTCTTTTTACGATCGCAGAAAGTTACTTAGGCTTGGGATATAATAAAACCATGAAACTTTTTAGATTTACCGTGCAGGGCCGCACTATCCCTGATGAAAAAGATGTACTAATGTGTAAAGTAGAGTGGGAATTAAACAAACAAACAATAATTTGCAGTAATACTATACCTAATAAAATAACATGTACAGCCGGATATCCGTGAGATACAGAAGGTTATTACAAAATAAAGCAGAAACCTGAAAGCCATCCCCAACACGTCTGACCGCCCTCATTTTGCGCGAGCTTCATACTTTAAAATATATATATATATATATTTTGGTTTTTAGTAACTAAAGTTACGATGAAAAAATATTAAATTATCGTAACTGCAATTAACCATAACCTTAACCATAATTTAGGCCACCAAATTAAGCCAGCTTTGTTTATATACCTACATAATAGTATTATATAATATATTAAAAAGTTTGAATTCTTAAGCCGCTTCCAGACACTACGGACTTCGGCGAACATTCGTCATTCGCCAAACTACGCGAAGCGTGTAGCTTTGCCACGCTTCGCCACGCTTCGCCACGCTTCGCCACGCTTCGCCACGCTTCGCCACGCTTCGCCACGCTTCGCCACGCTTCGCCACGCTTCGCCACGCTTCGCCACGCTTCGCCACGCTTCGCCACGCTTCGCCACGCTTCGCCACGCTTCGCCACGCTTCGCCACGCTTCGCCGAAGCTTCGCACTTTGCCGTAGTACGAAGTTTTTCCCAGCGACTGTCGGTAAACTAGTCAACATTAAAGCCGAGAAGAAACATAACGAGAAGCGACAGCTAGGCCTCCCGCCAAACTCGTTTATCTATAGAGCATGCGCAATATTTTCATGGGTTTATACAGGAAGGTCGTAATTTAATTTAGATATAGAAAAATGCTTTTTAAAAATTGAAGCCTTTTGGAAATATGATCTTGTATTTGATACTGTACTTAAAACTTAGCTTCAATAATAAATAATCGTTGAAAATTGGAATGATTTCTTCAAAGCGTCAAAATTGGAAAACCACATAACCCTACAATTTTCCTCAACTTAAAGCTTGGTTTATTCAGAAAAACCTAAATTTAGTATTAGTATTAGCTTTAACTTTAGCCTGAAATTTGTTTATAAGTTTATGCATATAGGTCATAATTTAATTTAAACCTAGAAAAATATTCTTCAGAAATTTAAGCCTTTTGGAAATTCGTTTCTGTGTTCGACACTGTTCTTCAAATTTAACTTCAAAAGTGCATAAATGTTTTTCTTTAAAGCGTTAAGATTGAAAACCACATAACCTCACAATTTTCTTTAACTTTATTCTTAAAAAATATTAAAATTTACAGAAACTCTAGGTCATTTCTTAATACCAATGATAATGTTAAGCTTTTGCGCACCCTGCACACAAACTCAAAATTTACTCTTCGTGAGTCGTATTTCTTTTACAAGCAATTTTTTAGGTTTAATCAAAAATGACTTTTTGATAAATGATTATTTTTTTCTGTGCATTTGTGCTCTTGTAAACCCTATATCCGTGAAGTCTGTAGTAAATTTTTATGTTTCCTCTCAGCCTATTCTATTGCACACTTGCTTTATGAAAAATACATTTTGCGTTATCTATGATGCATTCACCTGGACTCCTATACCATAAAGCACAATATTTCGTAGCAAATAGAAAAAATAAATAAATAATTAATATGTAGAAATTTTAAAAAAATCAAATACATTAGGCCTCGGACTAAACAACTTCGCCGAACAATTTCATTAGTTTTCTCAGTGTAGAGACTGTTTGTTCACAACTTGTAGTTATTTTTCTCGAAAATAAGTTGTGTTTACGTCAACAGTGTCAAACCCGAGGTTATGAAAATCAGACCCCAAACCTTCAAAGGAGCCGACATTAATGTCGCTCCTCGTTATTGCTTTTATCGGATTAAAGGACGCAAAATTCGGCGAAGAGGCTGCGGTAGCAGCTGCCATACGCTTCGCTGTTGCTTCGATGCACATATGTTAATATTTTGTCTGATCAATGCGGTACCAATTTGTGCTTATGAATTTAATAATGAAGTGGAAAAGCACATGAATTTTTGGGTCTCTACCAAAAGAGGAGATACTTTGGAATTCTAAAGATCCAAATCACAAAAATCAAAATTTGATTTACGATGTGTGGAAAAACATTCAAACATGTTTTAGTGCTTATTGTACAATTAACTATTTAAAAATGAGAAAAGACCCCTTGATGGCCATATTCTGCCAGCAACTAAGCAAAGTAAAGGCCATTATAAAATCAGGTGCCGTATTGAGGGGAGATTTTGCAAAAAAAATATAAAAAAATCCTATGGACGCATACTTACTTAAATGTCCTAAATAGCTTATTATTTAAATTACAGCAGGGTGTTTAAATTTTAAGAAAAGCCAATTAAGATATAGCAAAGGCAAAGCGATGCAAATATCTCTTTCACAGGATCTTAATTTAATATTGAATTGGGGCGCCAAAAATCTCGTCCATTTTAATGCATCCAAAACACAATCATGTTCCTTGTCGCGAAAAGAGTCATCAAATACTCTTCCTTTACTTATGAGCGGCCAAGTTTTACAGGGCTAAGACACTTTTAATCTTGTGAGCGTCACTTTTGAAAATGCCATTAACACATTGTATCTATAGCCGCGGCAGCTTCAAAAAAGCTTGGATTTTTCTTTTGGGCTTAAAAGTATTTTTCCTCTTCTAATTTATACACTTTGTATGTGTCCCAAATTGGACGTCTCGTGAAATATAGTTCTCATATTTGGGGCATGGCGTCCCCCACAACCCTTAGCATTTTTGATTCCATTCAAAGAAGAGCTGTTCGCCTCATTAACGATCTTTTACTTACAGAAAGGCTTCCCTCTCTTGCGCATCGTCGGGCTGTGGGAGATTTAACGGTACTTCCATAGCTTCTGCTCTGAAGAATTGTCCCGTATAATTCCTCCACTCACGGTTGCCAACAGAGAAACTCGTGGTGCCCTGCGTATGCATCCCTATACGGTCCAACTGGACAGGCCCCGAACTTTTCACTTTGTTCGTTCTTTTATCCCTAGAGTTTCTAAAATGTGAAACCTGCTGAATGTTTAAGTGTTTAAGTCCCGTGTCAACAAACTCCCTCTTACCTCGCTTCAGACACCCAGTGTACGTTAGTATTAAGGCTTTTAGCCTACATGGATTGTCCAATAATAAAAAAAATAGTACCCTAATGAACTGACTAATCTTTCTCTTAGCTTATAAATTTTCTTTAAAAAAATCCGTTAACCATATGATCATAAGAAATGGTTATTATTTATTTACGCGAAATCCGTACATTCAATTAAAAATGTTAAGAGATAAAAATTGTTTAATAACTGCTTGCTCGTCCGCGCCTATGTCCATTTTTAAACTGACAATTGAGACTTTGCCGAACATTCACCATTTGGCGAAGTGTGAAGTGGTGTGGGAGGTCAGTTCGAACTTGAAAATTGTGCTTTGCCAAAGTACGAAGTTTCGTCATTCGGCGAAGTCAGTATTGTCTGGGAGCGGCTTTAGGCGTAAAGGCTCCTTAAAGACAAAAAAATACTTGTTTGTTTCTCTTTTTATTACTAAGAAGCCTGTACGCCCAAGAATGTACACTTTTTATTACTTTTATTTATAACACGCCTTAAGAGTACCTATTTCTACATTATATTTGATAAAACATATTATTTATCAGATAAACAAATGGATTAAAGTCTTTTAGGATTCGGATCTTGAACTATAATATCTATTTAGGTTTGATTACCCCATCAAAAGGGTTATTCAAAAAACATTTTTGCAAACAGACTAAAAAGATTCTTTTTGACTTTAAAAAATATCCGTTAAAATTTGAGCCCTTAATATTAATATTAAGACTGTCCGCATCGCGTTTTTTTATTTCGTAAGAATTAACATAGGAAATTATTTATTGCTAGAGTGTGGTGTCTCATAAAAAAATCCGTTAGCTTATTTTTGTAGAGAATCAATCGCTCTACAAAAGATGTCTTTTATGATTTTTCGCCAAAAATATTTTTTCCATGTTAATCTTACGAAAAATAGAGAAACGCAATGCGTACAATCTTAATATTATTATTTAGGGCTCAAATTTTAACTGGCATCTTTTAACGTAAAAAAAAACTTTTAAGCCCGTTTCCAAGAGAAAAACATTTTTTTAATCCCCTTACCGGCAAACTATCTACGGGCATGTTTTTAATCCGCTGATTACGAATTTTAAGTGAGTTTAGGCCGTACACCCTCTAATTTCAAGTTGATTAAAAAATAAAAACTTAAAAAAATAGTGAAAATTAAATGTTTAGTAACAAACATAATTTGTGGATCTAGGGCAAGCATAATTTCCATGTATTTTGAACCGCTGAATTCCAATTTCAAGTGTGCTTAGATCATAACCCGTTTTAAATCTACGAAAATTGTAAAAACCCAAGAAAATTGTAAAAAACCACTACCGCAGAGCTGCAGTGGGATTCTTAACTTCTCGATACGAGACGACTCGTTCGATATCGAGTTCTCGGTATCCCTTTCGAAACCTATCGAATACGTAATTCTCATATCCATCGAGTCGTAGTCCGTAGTACAGCGTAAAATTGGGAAAGTTATGTTGGCAACTACAATTTTTTGACATATTTGCAATGTTGGCAAGTTTTCCTGTTGACCTCTTTGACCTTTTCATTTTGTGCTTTTAGTATTTTTTATATTTTCATCTATTTTATGAGTATTTTATTTTATTCTTGTCTATTCTCTTTGCTTACGAAATATTTATGCGTCGCAATTTCATTTGACAATTAATTTTCAACCAATCAAATTGCTTCTTTGTAGTATACGTCACCTCTCGGTCGGTACCGAGTACTCGACATCGACTCGAAACCTATCGAAAATGCGATTCTCAATTTATATCGACTCGTAGTCCGTAGTAAAGAGTAAATTTGCACAGGACCGTACGCAGAGAGTGGAAAAAATAAAGACTCCAGGGGCGCATTCAGATTAGACAACCTTGTGGTAAAATTTACCCATTTTGTGACAACGCTTATTGCGCATGTCTTTAACGGGCGTCGATTCTGAATGCGTCCAAGGTAAGTAAACAACGAGGCTTAGGCATGCTATTTACATAAACCAAAAAAAGGCTTAGACGACACCTTCAATAAACAACCCATGAGGTATTTTTGGGCTCCTGAGGGGGGCAACTGCTCCCATTGCTTAATTTATAAACTTGACGTAAAGTACGAACCCTGTAAGTTCAACACAGCTACGTCATTATCAGCCAAATGTTTACATACAAAAGAACCGACTTGCCATGTATTTTTTTACCAAAGACATCGCTTAATTGTAGCACAGAATAACTAGCTGCCGCAAATTGTAGATATATAGTTTTTGTACTTGATGAGATGTGTGTTTGGGGCATTTTGATGCTATTAAAGTATGACGTAGCGATGTTTAACTAACAGCGTTTAAACTCTACCGTTTCCGCTGCCACTCAATTACGTTCGCAACTTAAATTTATCGCGTTTAATTTAACCATTTATAATCGTCGTTGCCGTATTTGGCTTGTTGTTTAATTAACTTGACCAAATTTAAACTGTTGTTATTGGTCGTTAACAGACGTTTGTGATCGATAACAGGATTGTTTCATTAACAATGTTCAAACTGCAGCGACAGCAGAAGCGTAACGGCAACGACAACGATTTGTCAAGTTGAAGCCTAAACTTTATGGCGTTTAATGTAATCATTTATAGGAACGCGTTGTCGCATTTGCGTTTATTGTTATCCTTTGCCAAGTTTTAACGAATCGTCGTCGTCGTTGTTCGCAGACGTTTGTTTATCGACCAATAGTTTTTTTTCAACAATTTGCAAAAGTCGGTAAGGGCGGCAGCAATACGGTAACGACAACGAAACGTCAAGTATATAAATTAAGCTCAAACTTTATGGCGTTTAATAAGGCCTTTTATATGGACGCGTTGCCATATTTGGCTTGTTATTGTTATCCTTTGCCAAGTTTTAACTTATCGTCGCCGGCGTAGTTCGCAGACGTTTGTTTATCGACCAATAGGTTTTTTATTTAACAATTTGCAAAGGTCGATTGGTAACGGCGGCAGCAATACGGTAACGACAACGAAACGTCAAGTATATAAATTAAGCTTAAACTTCAATTTACGTCTGGCACCTACCCTTTTTTATTTAACAATTTGAAAAGTCGACGACGGCGGAAGCAAAACGGCCACAGAACGAAACGTTAAGTTTATAAACTTAGTATACATTGATAAGAGATTGTTGTAAACTAAATGTCGTTTGTTATTTTGACTCAAGGAGATAAACTTTAATAAGTTTATCTCCTTGATTTTGACTTATCGCTCAAGGTGCTTAGAGAGAAGGTGGCCCAACTTTGTTATGACAGTAAACAGCTGATACATGTGACGTCATTGGTGTCATTTTTGATTATATTCAAAATTTAAAATATAGTTTATACAATTATTGTTAAAGTATTTTTTTTCACTATTTACTTACTAATATAAACATTTGAAGATATGTTCTGTAGTTGGGCGGATTCATTTAATGGATGGTACTTCTTTGGGTACACGCCAAAATTAAATTAAAAATACTAAAAAACCAAAAAAAATTTAAACAAGTAAAAGATAATTAAAAAAAAAAATTTGAATTTTAAAGCCTGAATAATAGTAAGTTTTCATTTTTATTATTTTATTTTCTTTTGTCTTGACAACGGTGGCAGATTTGCCACCGAAACGTCGATTTTTTAATTATCTTTTTACTTGTTTAAATTTTTTTTCGTTTTTTAGTATTTTTAATTTAATTTTGGCGTGTACCCAAAGAAGTACCATCCATTTAATATAAACATGATTAACACGACATTTACAAAACACTAAAGAAATAACGACATTCTTTTTCTTAAAGAATACCTTTGACGTCACATATTTCAACTGTCCAAATGAAAGTTGGGCCACCTTCTCTTAAAGCACTTTGCTTTTCGCTTAGAGAGGACTAGGTAAAAATACAATAATTATAAATTATTTATTGGTTAATAAAATGTCGATCTTCTTTTTAAATATATATTGTACAATTATTTCTCTAAAACTCGGAAGTAATCTAATCCTTGTACCATTTGCTTTCGTTTGACAAATATTACATTTTTAACCAATCAAATTGCTTCGTTATTCTTCTCGACAGCATCGAAGGTACCGAGATCAAATGACGTACGAACTCGGAAGTTGTCGACTTGTTACCGAGTATCGAATAAGTTAAGAATCACCATTTCGTAGCATCTTACGTGCCGAGATGGTCGTCGAGAATCGGCGTGCTGTAGTTAGAGAAATATTGCACAGCGAAATAAGGCTAAGCGCTAATAATACCGGCCCTATTTTGTCATTTGATTTTACGTAGATGAATAATAGGATAAAGACTGCCTTAATAAGGATGGTGCTTGCTTTTATGCATGTCGGATTTAGGTCGTGCAAGTAGGGAGAGATGGAGAGTTTAACGCCCACCGTCCGCCGGCGGAGCTTATTATCTCAAGATCTCTGACGTCATTCGAAATTTAGGAATCTTGCGCAACGCGTTGTTTAGGGCGTGGTCCCTACTATCTGTCAAACCATAAATGTCATCTGTCACCTGTCAAATGTCATCTGTCACCTGTCATATGTCAAAAATCACGTGACTAGGAAAATGGCCGCCATGTGTAGGATACTTGCGCTATGGTCATAAATTGATTTGCGCAAACGCGAAAATTCCAAGTCATACCGTTCGGGCGCTATCGACTAAAATCGTTATTTAACCTTGATGATGAGTCATTGGCGCGCGGTTTAAATTTTTAAATATAGTATTACGTCATACCTATCGAATAGCGAAAACCGCATGACGCCATCTTTAGCCATAAGGGCGCTACAGCTGTTTAAAATATGGCGAGAGACACCAACCAGCGATTAGGACGGTAACCCCATAGCAAAATTAACCATAGCGGCCTTATTATTAAACTTAGAATAATGAAACTTAAACAAAGAATAGTTGCTAACGGCAAATAATTTCAAGGTCAAACTTGTCACATGATAAGCCAAAAATTCTACGGTCCCCGGCACCCTGCGCCCCCCGCTTAAGCCGCCGGTTTAAGTGGAGGGCATAACAAAACGCATGCGGTGAAAAAAATGACGCGATTCGCCGAACGGCTCTCAGGGCGGTTCGCCGAACGGGTGGCGGCTCGCCGAACGGCTCTCAGGGCGGTTCGCCGAACGGGTGGCGGCTCACCGAACGGCTCTCAGAGCGGTTCGCCGAACAGGTAGCGGTTCGCCGAACGGCTCTCGGGGCGGTTCGCTGAACGGGTGGTGGTTCACCGAACGACTCTCTAAGCGGTTCGCCGAACGGGTGGCGGTTCGCCGAACGGCTCTCCGGTGCGGTTCGCCGAACGGGTGGCGGTTCGCCGAACGGCTCTCAGGGCGGTTCGCCGAACGGGTGGCGGTTCGCCGAACGGCTCGCGGGGCAGTTCGCCGAACGGGTGGCGGTTCGCCGAACGGCTCTCAGGGCGGTTCGCCGAGCGGGTGGTGGTTCGCCGAACGACTCTCAGGGCGGTTCGCCGAACGGGTGGCGGTTCGCCGAACGGCTCTCATGGCGGTTCGCCGAACGGGTGGCGGTTCACCGAACGGCTCTCGGGGCGGTTCGCCGAACGGGTGGCGGTTCACCGAACGGCTCTCGGGGCGGTTCGCCGAACGTGTGGCGGTTCACCGAACGGCTCGCGGCTTAAACGAGGGGCCTGGGGCTTAAGCGGTAGGCTTAAGCGCAGACGCATAATCTCATATAATTTATATAATATTAAATAATAAAACACATTGTATATAATAAATTAAATTTATTTAAGCCACATTGTACATTGACTTTTAGCAATTTTATGCACAAGTTTAGCTAATAATACACTACAAGCTACAGCAATAAAAATAATTAAACTGTTATAATAATTTTCATTTGGGTGCTTGGCAACTGCTGGATCCTCTGTAGTGGTTACGTTGTCACATGGTTCACTTATCAATGTTTTCCATTCCGTTTCACCAAAAGTATGATCTCTATAATGGAATTTAACCTTGTATCGGAGATATTTTTGGGCTGATGCTGGTACAAGTGTCTTGAAAACGCCTACGTGGTTCCTGTCTATTATCTCATATTGTAGTGAAAGCCATGAATTATTTGAAGGAAAATCCTTGGTTTCTAACATTATCGAAGCTGTTGGAGCATTATAAGGCGCATAAATGTAAAAACATTTTTGCACTAAAGCTACTAATACGACGTATGACGAACTTAACAGAGCCATGACTGAAACTTGAATGAGCTAAACTGCTGTTGCAGGAAGGTTATAATATCTTCATAGTGACTCATGAGATATAAACAAATCATGCCAACTATGAAAAAATTAAATAAGGTCTGTTTATAATTTGAATTATTAGACTTAACTACAACAACCTTTCGCTCCTGCTTAAAATTTCGACAAATCCATAAAATCCGAGCCAGCTTACAGGATGAATTTTCTCTATAGTGGTCTGCAAGCGGATCATCACCTTCTTTCCAATTATATAATTCTACGTGACAAATTACACATTTACTACGTCAGACTGCCCTGTATAATAAAACCCAGCGGATGCCAAATCTTTTGGATTAACTGATGTAGACCAATTTTCAAAGGATAGTAATCTATGTTCGTAATCGAAACGAGTATTTTTAGAATACATGTTTTGTAGCGGATAACAGCCATCGTCGAGACACATGTTTCTAGCTTGAGGTTCTAACTAAAGTGAGAAATAAAACAAGAAAAATCTTTATTTACATATTTATTAAGGAAGCAATTTTTTGAAAGTCTTCGCAGACTTTATTAGGATACAAGTATATAAATTCAATTAAATAATATTCACGTTCATCTAAATTTAGCTTACAAAGAGTATAAATTTCATTAAGAATATTCATATCATTATAGTCAACAAATGATGCAACATCTGATAAAACATCATCATAAAACGATCTAAAATCTAGGTTATGTAACAATGTTATTCTATAATCAATAAGATCTTTTACAGCCATAAATGCATTAATATCTAAAGTGCTAAAACACACAGCAACACTAGTTTCTTTGCTTTTAAGTCCAATGGTTCGTTCTTTCAGCAAGGATGCCGTCCAAATGGTAAAGTTTTCGGATAAAAAATTTTCTACTACATCGCTTTCGTCACGAGCAACCATTTTAACAGCAGTAGTTAGGAATTCACACCAATCATCATAACTTAGGGAGATGCTAATCTGATCTTCTGGCAGGTTAAAGAGTGTATTAGTTAATTTTACACTCGGAATTAGACCTCTGGAAACACTGAGTCCAGTTGTAATGTTAAAATGACGAACTTTTATGCATGATTCAGCCAAAAACCTAGCTTCTGACTTAATTTCTTGTCTGCTTTTTGACACCATTTCGTCCACATATTTCCAGTACGTAGATTCGGTAGACATGTTTGACGAACAATCACTAGCCATTGCTGTAGTTCAACTAAAGTCAGAGAGAGCAAGTTTCTAACTATTAAACCAAATTTCCCCCACTCCTCAAGGCGTTAATGTTAAGTTCTAGAAACAAAAGCTTGGATAGTGCCCAGCCACTCCCTCTTTCGGAGAATTCGGAAGCTTTTGCAATTAGGATGGCTTGAAAATCGCTGATAATAGAATCCAAAGAGGTATATTGGTCAACGATAGTATAACGAGAATTGAAGGATTTAATTTCTACATCTCCACTCGAGGGTAATACATAGCTACCATAAAGCGACATATTCACTTTGATTCGTGGACGCTCCTCCAAACAATTACTTAGTAATTTTTTAATTTTATCTGTTAGAGCGACTAAAAACAGCTTAACATCGGTGTTTTGGGTAGGGTTAAATAGATGATACACCTTCATGCGGTTCTTAAAAGCTGTTGCCACTAGTTTAACATCTTCGCTAATGTCTTGATAACAGTTTTCTTTATGTCTTCGAGTATGATTGTGTCTACTATTTAATGAAAATTCTTGATTACACTGATTACAGAACGGCATTGTAAGAACCTAACAGGAACGTAACAGGAGCCTAACACGAACGTAGCTGTACTTAAACTGAAGTATTTTCTAATGATTGATTGTTTTTTCTTTCGCGAAGAGGAGGAACTTTTAACAACATAAATGGAGGAAGATCTTCATACTCTATACCTCTAAAAGATAGATAATTCTTTAGTTTCTTAAACTCGGGATGAACTCCAATCTTGAGAGGTTTACTTCTACGTTTCACATCTTTAATTTTTAATGCTAAGTAGGCACTTAACGCAATTTCAAGTTTACGAAAAAATTCAGGATTCTGTTCTCCAACTGGTGGTGTTACAGGAAGCGGAAAATTCCCTGCTCTTCGATCTCTTGTCAAAAAGTTTTTCTTCAAAATCTTTTTCACCCATCGCTCAAACAAACATGGTCTTCCAATAAGATATAGGTAAATTATAGGAGCAAATTGAGAACGATCGCTTTGTAATTCATCTTCCATCTCATAACCAGGATCCTGTTCTATACTATAAAATCGGTCTACCCAACCAGCAGCAGAGATATAAGAACGTATCGCTTCATCAGGAATCAAGGATTCTCCGTAGGTGACTTGAAGTTTGTAAGAATCACCACACATCTTGACAAATTTTATTTCACAACTAACTAGATTAACAAAGCTGGAAGCCTTTTAAGGCTTACTTAGAAACAAGCTCGACCAATCAGAAACGCGTATTAACAGGTTGAGACTTGTTATTCGCAAACATCCTGTTTAATGGTAAAGTCATTTCCTGTTGTTAACTGCACCTGCATCCTGTTGTTAACCGCAAACATCCTGTTGCTCATTAAAATAACTGATAAGGCGTTTCCTGTCTAAACCACATCCTTGGAGATATCAACCCAGCTGTTGTGACTCTTATCAAGACCAAGCCATTTAACATACATTTTATTGCCTTTTTTACGCAACACTTGTTCGATAAGAAAAACATCTGGCTGCTTAGTTTTTTGCAATTCATGTTCATAAAAACCGCCACTTATAGGGTGTCCTCGCATATCTTCCAGCAAATATGTTGTTGGATTCGTAATTTTAACTTTGATAATTTTAAACAATTCCGTCGTCCAATTAGGCACATAGCCCTTTTCAAAAACATGTTTAGATTTACTGATGCGTACAATGTCTCCAACTTTGAATTTTTGTTTAGCAGCAATCTTGATATGACTGTACACAGACTTAAGCAGCTGTTGCTCGTTTTCTTTGCTAACATCTTTAGGTTTCATTTTAATAGTACGATGTCTTGTATTATTATAATCACTGGTAACTTTTTGCAGTAAATCGATCCACTTATGATTACCATTTAACGTAAACAATCTAAATAACTTTTCTTTTATGGTACGAATAACGCGTTCAGCAATGGATGCTTTTAAAATGCTAAAAGTGCTATAGTGTTGGATTCCATGTTTTTTCATAAGGCCTTGAAAACTGCTATTGTAGTATTCTTTACCGTTGTCTGTAACCAATTTTTTCGGTATTCTTTTAGATTGTTTGAGGATATTTTCCATTGCCTTGGCAACATCTTGAGCAGATTTCGACTTTATCGGTCGGGTCCATAGAAATTTGGAAAAACAGTCAATTACAACAAGTATATATTTAAATCCTTTGTTCTCACGAGCGTACTGATCGAGCTGCGCCAAATCAGAAGCAAAAGTATCATCTAGTCCATATTGAATAAATCTTCGGCGATTAAATTTGGTTCTAGCAGGTTTATGCAACTCTCTAACCACTTGTTCTCGCGCCTTCGACATGACTACCTTAATTACTTCTTAACAGACGGTTTTATATTAGTAATTGTTAATATACCATCATCAAAATTAATATCACTACCACTATCCATACCCAATCGTTTCAATATTCTTCTTCATTTTAACTATTTCATCATTAATCTTCTTAATCTCTTGCAAATCCTTATTTCTACGGTTGCTAGCGACAGCTGTAAGATTTGCTACATCTATTAGCGTGAGCTTGTTCAAGTTTTTCAAGTTTCGAATAGAGTCACCATCAGCTCAACAGCCTTCTCTTTCTTAAGACTCTCAACTTCATCCTTTATAGGTTTAAGAGAATTTTGAGTTAAAGTATTCGTATAGTCTCTTAAGCTATAGTCAAGTTTAGCAAATTCTGGTTTAAAACTATCTATAAGTGTTTGTTGTGATAAATTATTATTTTGTAAAACACTTAGAATTTTCTTTATTTCAACCAAATCAGCATTAATCTTTTTAATCTCCTGCATATCGTCTTGCTTAACGCGTTTAAGATCAACTATAAGATTCGTTACAGCTTTAGCACTAGTTTTCTTAAGTTCTTCAATTTTCGAATGAATTAATTTTAAATCGACAGCTTTCTCTTTCTCCAGTTTTTCCACATGCACATTTAAAGTTTTAATAAAGTCACGAAGTTGTTGTTCAGCCACATAATCAACATAACTTTTTGTGGAAGCATCACTATCTTCCGCAGGCTGTTTCACATTACAAAGTCTATGATCTCTAACATTATAATCACCATCTTTTGTTAAAGTTAAAGTGCTAGGATTTTGCATAAATTTAACCTCCTTTTGAAGCGAGGAGGTAGGCAGAGAACGTCCGAACTTGTCCATGGTTCAAGCTATACTAAAGAATTAGTTAAGTGTTCTCTAATAAAACTCAATAACACCAAGTCGATTAAGCTCTCCCAAAATATTGGTAATTTCATTCGAGGTATTATTATTGCCAATCTGTTTAGCGGCTTCCAACTTTTTCAAACGCTCTACCAACTCATTTACATCATTGTAAAAGATAAAC
Source organism: Listronotus bonariensis (assembly GCA_014170235.1). NCBI lineage: Eukaryota > Metazoa > Arthropoda > Insecta > Coleoptera > Curculionidae > Listronotus > Listronotus bonariensis. Next base: position 129,529 of record JACEGR010000893.1, on the reverse strand, counting down.
TCTTTAGGTTTTTCCGTATATTCCATTAAAGCGGAGCCTCTTTTCGACGAAGAAGTAGACTTTGCAGGTCTTGCGGTGGTACTTTTAGATACGTTCGATTGAGTAGGCGTGGAAGATTTACGTTTAAGTATAGAAGCCTGACTAGAAGCCGAAAGTAATGGTTGAATAACTTTAGTATATTTAAAACCTTTATTTCCTCTCAACTGTCCGGAAGGATCAAAGTTTTTTCTATGAACATTAGTTTGCTCTAATATCCGGCGAAAATTCTCTCTATCTTCTGGTTTCTGATTACGAGGATCTTGTTCTTTTAAAAACAAAAAATCGTAAAGACCGGGAGTTCCCTGATAAATGGTATTATCGATCTTAATATCGCCATTTTTCATGAAAGAAAACGGCTTTGAACCCAACATCCACTTATCGGTTGTGTCATCATAAGTTAATCCATATGTATTATCTATAGCTGAATTACGCGTCCAAAATAGATGAACATAATCTCGAGCAATTTTTGGATATTGTTCTATAAACTCTTCATATAACTCGGGGTTTTCCATCAGAGTATTATTCAATTCGTCTGTAAAGGAGCGTTGTTGCTGCTGCTGCTGCGGAAACACCTCATCGTCATCGCTTTCACTCATCTTTTCGGCAACCACATATTCTGGTTGAAACGCGGTTGATGGTTTAGTTTCTTCTTCTTCTTCTTCTTTTTCAAATTTTATTCTCTTGACTTCAGGTTTAAGCAAAGTTTTAGGACTCTTGCGTTTAACTACTGCTAGTTTATTAAGCGGCTCGGTAATTGGTTTTAAAAACTTATTAAGCGCCTCATCTTCTTCGTTTCTCTCCAACTTTAGTGCCAGATACTTTTTTCGAATACTATTGGAAGCTTCAATTATTTTACGCTTTACATCCTTGTCTAACTTGTTCAGATCCATGGTTGAGAAACCGGTCTGTATCCTATGACGTCACCAGTTATACTAACTGATCACTCACATGTTAGGGTATTATAAAGGTGTCGAATTTATTGCGATATCTTCCTTTAACTAAATCACAATCTTTAACAATGACTAAGAAACCATAATTTTCTCGCCAACACTCACTGCAAACCTGTTTAAACTTGTCGAACGACATATCTGTTGTAACATGATCATCGTAAATATGTTTCAAGTTGGTATCATCTTGTTTGAATAACACAAGCATATTGGTATTATCACGCACTAGTTGTTTAGGTATTTTCGAATAAGTCTGACACAAATAAAAAGAATCAACTTCACTATGACGGCCCATACAAAAATAATTTCTTATTTTATCCTGTTTTTCACAAGCAACATCGTCGAAAATGAATATAGAGTGGGGTTTAGCAAGCGCTGGATCGATGACGTCATCGTTCTCGCTGAATCCGAAAAATTTTACACCAACAATCCGGTTTAGAGCCGCTTGTAAAAACATGATATTTTTCCTGCAGTAATGATTTCGAATAAACATACACGTGTTGAAATTTTAGCCCGTTTTCATCTATCAAGAGGCTTAGCAAAACATTGGTTTTTCCACAATTACTAGGTCCGCATATTAAAGCTCTTATCGTATTGGGAAAAAGACGACCATGACGAGTGTTTGGTTTTTTAAACGTAAATCAAAATTACCGATATTAATACCAATCTTTTGTTTCTCTTTGCGCATGACTATAAAAGTAGTCCACACCCTCGGATGACTTTAGTTGTAATGAGAACGTTGAAGGGTGCAGGTGTCTTAAATACAGTCATTAACAAGCTACCAGTCGAACTTCATTTACCAGGTTATTCATATTGTGGTCCAGGTACAAAACTTGCAGAAAGATTAGCTCGAGGTGATCCGCCAATAAATAAGCTTGATAGTCATTGCCGCGATCACGATATTTCCTACGCGCAAAGCAAAGATTTAGCGCAAAGACATTTAGCCGATAGGAAATTAGAGTATAGAGCTTGGGATCGAGTAAAGGCAAAAGATTCTAGTTTGGGCGAAAAGAGTGCGGCTTGGTTCGTAACTAACGCTATGAAGGTAAAACGTAAGATTGGTGCAGGAGGTTGCAAAAAGCCGTTTTCCTCGTGCGTTAGAAAGATTAAAAAACAGTTTAAACATATTGGTGAAGGCGTCAAAAATTATAGCAAAGTGTTGAAAGCTGCACGATTATCGGTAAAAAGTCTTGGAGGTCGTAGAAAAATCCGTATACCAAGAGTAATACCTGTGCCTAAAATTGGCGGTATTCTTCCTTTAATCCCGATATTCGCAGGACTTAGCGCTCTTGGAGCACTTAGCGGTGGCGCTGCAGGCGTAATGAATGCCGTAAACAACGCCAAGAATGCTGCGGCTAAATTAAAGGAGTCGCAACGGCATAACGAAACAATGGAGGCGATAGCACTGGGCAAAAAAGGCAGTGGTCTCTATTTGAAAAAATATAAACAAGGACTTGGTTTATACTTGAAAAAGATGCCAAAAACTACCAATAAAGCTGCCTGATAGACCGCTAACCGATCATGATATTAAACATTATTCTTCTTTGTTAAAAATACCAAATTTTAGAGGCGTTTTTATGCGTGATACTCTACCAAAATCACCTAAACGCAAAGAGTGTGGCGTAATTAATTTAGATCGAAACATAGGTGTCGGTACGCATTGGGTAGCTTACAAGAAAGATGGCGACAAAGTTATTTATTTCGATAGTTTTGGCAATTTAAAACCGCCAAAGGAGTTTGTTAAATATGTTAAAAAGTGTAAAATATACTTCAACTATGATCAGTATCAAAATTATGATACAACAAATTGTGGCCATTTGACTTTAGCATTTCTTTACAATAAAAAACTATAAAACAAGAGTGTAGCTGTCGCTGACGTCAGTCATGTCTCAGACGTTCACGTTGAAAGGTCGTTCTCATTCTCTTGAGGCAGTCTTTACACCACCCATTAGGCTTGATTCAGAAAACGATTATTCGTTAGCGCTCATTTCGCTAAATACTTGGAATTCTATTCCGAATATAGAACCGGGTAAAAATAAACTCTATTACACCGATCAGCAAAAGCAGGAAAAGGTGCTGGAAATTCCCACTGGTTCATACGAGTTGGAAGATATTAACAATTATTTGCAGCAGCATCTTCTTGATTCCGAGACCGCTACGAAAGAAGAGAAAAATCGAGTGTTGTTAATAAAACCAAACAATAATACGTTAAAGTGCGAATTGAAGAGTGTTTACGAAATAAATTTTAAACCAAAAGATAGTATTGGTAAATTGCTGGGATTTTCTCCTAGAGTGTTGAAAGCAAACACTTTACACGAATCGGATCTTCCCGTAGATATTATACAAGTTGTTTCGATACGAGTCGAGTGCAACATTATTTCAGGGTCTTATTATACAAGTAATCCTTCGCATACGCTGTACGAATTTACACCAACAGTTGACCCTGGTTACAGTATAAATATCGAACCGAGAAATTTGATTTTTCTACCGGTTAATCGCAAGGAAATTGACAATATTACACTTACACTTTTGGATCAAGACTCGAAACCGGTTAATTTTCGCGGCGAAGAAGTTGTAATCAGGCTAGAACTTAGACGTCAGTATGGTTTTAGTGTTTAACAACTACTTAAGCAGTAACACTACGTCAGGCACTTCATTCGTCCGTGATCCTTCAAAGGGAACACTCACGTCTGCGAATATAGCATTTTTGCATTCTCTAAGCTCCAAGTATCGCTATCATGTCGGAAAAACTACAAATATTCAAACAAGTCCACAGTGATGAATCGGTCATTCGAGAAGAGTGGCACACCTATCATCCGTTTACCAAATCTTTCAACAATAGTGACGAAATTGAAATTGTCATCAATCAGCAAGATGTATTTCTCGATATGGGTAGTGCTGAGCTTTACATTGAAGGTAAATTCGAAGAAGAAGCAGACGCTACCAAGAAAGGTACTTGTACGTTAACCAATAATATGGGAGCTTTTCTGTTTGAATCGATTACCTATGAAGTTAATGGCAAGGAGATTGAAAGAATTCGTGATCCTGGCATTGTAAGCATGGTTAAGAGTATGCTTTGTCTAAACGAACAAGAAAGTAAAGCGCTGGATATGGCTGGATGGAATTGGCCTAATGGTACTCTTAAAACTTTGGATGAAACTTCTAAGCAATTCAGCCTACGTATTCCGCTCGGTTTTTTACTTGGTGTGTTTGCCGACTATAAAAATGTCGTCATGGGAAAACAAAAGCTTAAACTCGTTCGCGCAAGACATGATTATAATTGTTACATCACGACTGCAGGCGTGAATGAAATTCCTACGAAAAAGGCTAATATAACACTTAGTACTGTCGAGTTGAAAGTTAGGCATATTTATCCGAGCGATGCCGTAAAATTAAGACTTTTGGATGATATTGCTAAAAATAAACCTATATTTATCGCATACCGCCATTGGGAATTACACGAATTACCGGCTTTAAGAACTACGAAACGGGATATTTGGACGGTTAAAACAATGTCTGAACGAGCTCGCTACGTCATTGTATTTTTATGAAGAATCGGAAAGATAATTTTACGAGTGATTGTACGTACCTCGACAATTTAAACATAACCGATGTCAAGCTCTATTTAAATTCAGAATCCTATCCTTATGAAGCGCTAAATCTTAACTTTTCAAACCGACAATTTACTGAAGTCTATCGGATGTATACGGAATTTCAAAAATCCTACTTAGGCAAGCAGTTTAGCGAACCTCTTATTGACTTTACAAAGTTTGCCAGCAGAGCTATTTTCGTTATCGATTGCTCCAAGCAAAATGAAGCTTTAAAAAGTAACACGATCGATGTTAAATTAGAATTTCAAAGTTCGGAAAATTTTTCTCAAGATTCGCGGGCCTTTTGCCTCATCGTACATGATCGCGTCTTGGAATATCAAGCTTTAAGTGGTCAGGTGCGCGACATTTTGTAATCATTTACCGATTAGCTCTTGCGCAATGAAGTTCGCCGTGGTTGACGTTCAAGGCTGTTTTACACCCGAATTTTATGCAAAAGAACTAGCAATTTATGATGGAAATCAAATGTTTGGTTATGTTTTTAAACCACTTATACCGTGGCATGAACTGACTGAAGATCAAAAGAAGCAAGTAAAATATCTGTATGGTAACCATCATGGGATCCATTACAACTATGGCGAATGGAATTATGATCAGCTGTATTCTATCATTTACAAGAATCTGCGAGACGTTGACGTCATCTATGTTAAGGGTCATTTAAAGAAGTATTTTTTAATTAAGACATTTAAAGAAATGAAATTTGATTTACCTACTATTGTAAATTTAGAATTTGTAGCAAATGTCCCAAAATTACCTAAAAATGTTACTTCTTGTTCTTATCATAGTTTAGATATTTGTGCATGTAGTGTTAAGAATGCCTATATATTGTATGATTATATATTTAATCTTTTACCCTCAATAAATGAATAAAATCGATAATTTTGTGTTTTATTTCTTTAGTTTAGCTTCAGCCAATGAGCAAGACGGTCGCTGCAATTGACGCGCATTTAAGTCGTCTTAAAAAGTTAAAAAAGATATTAAAGTTTATCAAGACAAAAAGTATATGTTAAAATTATTTGCAAGATTGGCTTTGAAAAAATGACTACTAAAAGAATCACCCCCGTACGAGTTTATGACGTTGGCGATGTTATAAGAGTTTTGTATGGTAATAATAAAGTTGTACTTACTTATCAGAAGGGACCTGTATTTCCCTTTTCCCATCAGGAGTTTGAAGAGTTCTTGGAGTTGCTGGATCTTGTAAACAACACTTGGATAGATCAAGACTTTAAAATTGGTGCTTACAATATTAACTATTGGCATGAGGAAGAAAGTCAAGGAATGATGATTACGGATTTGGATAGTGGAGAATCGTTATATTTAGATAAGCCTGAATTGTTAGATTTTGTGTCTCATAAATATGACTTGTATGAAATAAACAATAAATTTTTTGTAACTTAATATTTGTTTTCTTAACCTAGAAATAATACAATAGATGTAGAAAATAAACCAATATTTATTAAGTTAAATAAATGTATAAAATGGGTACTCTTAACCTAGCAATGTATATAAAATTTATTCTTAGCTTAAATACAGAAATATAATAATATAATACATATAAAATAAATACAATAAATACTTAACCTAGCAATAAATACAAAAATAAATACCTAACCTAAACCTTAATAATCTAACAATGCATATAAAAAATATTTCTTAGCCTAACAATAAATACAAAAATAAATACATAACCTAAAACTTAATAATCTAACATTGCATATAAAAAATATTTCTTAGCCTAACAATAAATACAAAAATAAATACATAACCTAAAACTTAATAATCTAACATTGTATATAAAAAATATTTCCTAACCTAACAATAAATACATAAAAATAAATACCTAACCTAAAACCCAATAAAGGCTCAGCTGCCAAAAGAAATTAAAATAAAGAAAGCTGCCGTGATCAGTCTTTGCTTATGGACTCTCCGTTGGTTCTCTGTATAATATCAAATCTTGATGACCCCAAGCAAGCGTGTACTCGGAATCGGGTATAATGAAGCGCTTGTCGTCCGCGTAAGACAGCGCTACCTTATTTTTCAGCTCGACATACATATCGTGTAAATGTGAGCGGAAAGTCGACATTTCTCGGTGTATTTGCGTTCCCTCTACGTCAACCGCCAGCTTATAATCCTCAAGCGTTAGAGATTTTTTGGTGACGTAGTCGGGAACGCCTTTGGCCTTTTTAGTCAACTGACCTTCAACATTTACGCAATATGCTTTCGCCCCGGTTCCAAAGAATTCCCAAATAACTTTTCCTGCATACTCATCTTTCATTTTGCCAAGTATAGATTCGTTTACAGGAAGGTTATGTGGATTATCCTGTGAGTAGTTGGACGTGTCAAATTTATCCAAGTTTTCGCGCATGTCATCATAGAAATTTTCTGTTTCAACATGTAAAATTAAGGAGTCGGTATCAGTGTAGAGTAAGACCGCGTTGTTGCCATATTTAGGCTTAATGTACCCGTACAAAAAGTCATACATAATAGTTTTGGAAATATCCAAGATACTAAAACCTACATAAATAGGTTTATTATATGTGACTTTTTGTTTTTGCATCTGGATTGCAACCAGATTTTCGGTAAAAAGTGACATGTTTTTAAAATGTGGTTTCGCGATCAACGCTTCTGCCCCTAATCTCCTACCAACATTTTCCCAGTGGGTGACAAGTTTTATATCTACTCTTTTCTCCACGTTTTCCATCGTTTTCCGAACACGGCATTATTCATAAGTTTGAAAAAATCTTTTTCAAACTTATTTTTAGCTTGATTTCTTTTTGCCGTGTTCAAGTCAATATATTTTTTAAGCCAAGGAGATTGATCGAAACTTAGTACGCGGTGAATTTTGGCGAGCTTAAGCCCATGGTCTAAACATTGTCGCAAATTTTGATAATGAATAATATATTTAGTTTTATTTTCTAAATTTGGGATTAATTTTGTTATATTTTTATTTTTTGACAATGGCGAAGCGATGGACTCTGGACAAAAGGGTAGTTCGTTGTGGAGGTAATGCAAATCTTCCGGATACTCTAAATCGACTTCCAAAATATACCCGGTGTTTGAATTTTTCGCGATACTTTTTAAATCGAAATTTTGAATTTCTGCCTCCTCTAACCACTTAAAGCCACCAGTTGGTAAATATTGAGACATGGCCGCCCCGTATAAATTGGTAGCGTCCAGATACATAATGTAGGAGGTAGGTTTAGCAGCGTTGTAATGAGGTATAAATTTATTATTCGCAAATGCTTTTCTAACGCTACACTGACTGACTCCTCCGCGAATACCGCGTTTCAGAAAGTGTATCATATCAATGTCTGTGAGTAGCTCTAGCTCAATTTGAGTATACTTTAAGGCGCCTCGAAAAAGACAGGCCCGGGCTAGTATAAAAGTTGGCTGGATCTAACCCATAGACATTCATGCATACATCTCTGAAATTTTCAAAGACATCTGCTAGTAATAATACGTCGGATTTTAAATATATATCTGAATATTGGCCTAAAGTTTCGCATTTGAATAAATTCCACACATTCCAAGCACGCTTGTAATCATCTTTACTAATGTCCCTTTCTTTTAAGGTCGTTATAAAAATCTTTATGCGATGGTAGTTTGGTATCATCTAATTTTGAAAAATCATCCACATACGAATATGGAAAGACGCCCTTCTGTCGAATTAACTGAAATTGTTCCTTCGTTAGGGAAATACTTCCTAACTTCGCGACACTGTTCCGGTTTTAAATTTTGACTTAATTTATCTCGGCCACTTGGCATAAAACGAAAACTGTCCAAAAATCGCAACTTTAAAAATACCTTTTGTTCACGACCTTTTTCCACTTCAAAGCTATCGACCAAAACATGTTTGGTAAAGGAAATGTACCTTTCTTTATTTTGGGCGATGACGTCTAACTTTTCCTCTTCAGTAGCCAGCTGTTTAATCAACAGATGGGAATCAAAGCCGGACAAGTTATGGAAATAAATCGGTACGAATTTTGGCACCTTGTAATTCACATTACAAATAGAGTGAGCTGGGCCCCGATAAGAACCGGTTAAAATGGCAATGATCTCTTACTTTTTCGTCTTCTACATTCAAAGGCTTTTCACAAATATGACACATTGTCGCCGTATTAAACTCAATCTGTTGTTGAGGCGTTAGAGGAGTCATAGGTTTGGTGATTTTATGAAAGTCGTTGTAGAGACGTTTACAATCGCTCTCCAACAACTCTATAAACTTTTCACTAGCGTCAGTACCTCTATAAGTCTTAAAAACAGATTTAGAGTCGTCAAAAGCACATTTAATATAGTAGGCGAAAGAGTAGGGTAGATGCTTATGCGTTTTAATTGTATACGATTCATCAGGGGCTCAGCTCATTTTGCTCTATCTCAACGGGCTTTACAACGGTTTCAAAATCTGCGTAAACAACAAAAGGTACTTTTAATTTTTCTCGAAATCTTCAAATTTAAAGTATATTCTCGGGTACGTCTTTGCCATATTTATCCTTGCGCAAATTTGTTGTTGGTAATTTAACCGCAACATGGTTACAATCATGTGCCTGATGGGCTTTAAGACCGTTCTCGGTACTGAAATAAACCAAACAACCATCGCATAAATATTAAGCACCAGTATGTTTAGATAATTGACTTGAGATCAGCCTAGACATGTTTTTTATTAGACAATAATAGTTGATTTCCATAATCATCACTAATGACTAATAAGTTAACATGCGTAGGTTTTCGAGATTTGGTAAAATACAACGGACCAACAACTTCAATACTATTTTTGTCATTTTCGAAAACTTTTCTCAAGCCATAAAACATTGACAGAAATATTATTGAGTTGCTCAAACTTGTGTGCATTTACAAGTTTAAACGGAAATTCCATACCTGTAAAATCCAATTCGTTCTCAAAAGGTAAATGAGTTCGCGACTCTATTTGCATGTTGAGTCCAATCGACTGGATGTAGGGTGAGCTAGGACTGACCACATGAAACATTTATCGTCCTGATTTTGAATGTTTAGGACAGCTTTCTTTGCTTCAATCTCTTTAGGTAGCGCTATGTACGAAGAAGCCTTCATTGGGTTATACTTATTAATGCTTATATCTAAATGGAGGAGCTGTTGCAAGGCCCAACCTATAAAAAGAAAAAAATGTTTAAATATACGCTTAAACGAGTTAAAACCTGTAAATAAACGACAATGAGTCATCGACATATGAATGGGTCATGTAGCTGTATGCGTGTTAAAACCTGCAAATAAATGACGAGTCATGTAGCTGCATGCGAGTTAAAAACCTGTAAATAAATGATAATGAGTCATCACTAATTTTAAAACCTGCAAATAAATGCCGAGTCATGTAGCTGTATGCGAGTTAAAACCTGTAAATAAATGATAATGAGTCATCACTAATTTTAAAAACTTGCAAATAAATGCTGAGTCATGGCTTTGGTAGGCAAGTTAAAACCTGTAAATAAATGCTGAATCACGCCGTTATAAACGAGTTAAAACCTGTAAATAAGAAGTCGGGTGTCTGGAGCCAGGCTAAAAGCTGTAAATAAATGATTCGTTAAAATTGTTACTCACCACTATCTTTTTCTTGAAACTCTAGGGCCTTTTGTCCATAATGGCTACAAATTGGGCAAACAGCTCCTCCAGATCGGTGTTCCCGTTCACCACCCGAAATTTAGTGTTAAACGACTTGACCTCGGCCTCTCTTTTGACTGCAGGAGGAAGCGGCCGAAAAGCTCCACACCGACCTTAAGGTTTTCAAATTGTTGTATCTGTTTCCCCACCAACTTGACGAAATTGGAGTTAAGGGATTCCGTAAATCTTTTCACGTTGGTGGGGTCCTCTTTCGATGTTAGTCGGTATGTCGCAATTCGGCTCCTAAACGACGTTCTAACTAACTGGATTCCAGCTTTCTCCTGCTCCACACAGCATTTGGCTCCTATGTTGCAGGGTGCGCAAATGCCCTGGATACTTGTTTGAAGGCAAATCTAGGTCGCACACCCTGCAATGTTTAGTGGATGCCGATGTCGATGGTTCTGTGAAATAATAATAATAATAAAATATTAGCCTGCTTATTCAAATATTAAAAAATTAAAATTTGGTATGCTTATTTAAAACATGAAAAATAATTTAAAAATTACAGTTACGTCTACAAATGTTAAAAATAATTTATAAAACATAAAAACTTACCGGTTGTTAGGTCAAGTCTAGCCTTCTTATGCGTCATGGCTAGTGGGGCTTCTGCTTGTCTTTGGGGGCTGGATGTTTTTCCCTCTGATGACGTTGGATGGCCCCTCCGACTTAAAAATGGCCCCACACTTGTCGCAAATTTTGACTGCGGTCCGACAGTCGCCATGGCGTTTAAGAACATCTTTTCGGGAGAATACACGGGAACAATGCTCGCATTTAAACATGGTTCTAAAAATTAAAACAATACTATTAGTGTTTAGGACTAATATCTATCATCTAAATACATTTTAGAGTTATATGTTGAAATATGTACTTAATAATAAACTCTCCCGGAGGTTTTTAATTATGGCGAATGCGCAAGGTTAATTGATGCATAACTTAATGGGTTTTTTAATTGACTATACCTCTTGACAAAATGGCGAAGGAATTTTTTAGTGAATAAACTGAAGCATTTATTTTTAAAAAACTAATTGATATATCAAACCAAAAATGTAAAATAAATAATAGTTTAAAAACTAAAAACACGCTTTTATATACAGCCAAACTAAAAATTATAAAATAATTTTTTTCATTACAAAGAGTTTATCACTACAAAGTAAAAAACATGTTTTTAACTATTATTTATTAAATAATATGGGTGTATTCTAAAGGCCCTAACATATATTTATTTTCAAAATTATTCTAATTATATTATTTTTACATTTTTTATATCGGATTATTTATGATATTTTTTTAATTATTTCAGCATTCTTATACTCAGAATTCTAAAGACTCTAACATATATTTATTTTCAAAATTATTCTATTTTATAAACAATAAACAGGTTTTTCACTTAATAATTCTTTAGTATGGTACGTGAAATATTTGTGCAAATAGCCAAAACGGTAATTTTTCCGGAATTTTCTTTTATAGACAATATTTTCAAGTATTTTTCAGCTAACACCCTATAATAACGATTTTAGAGCGTAAAAAATAACGTGTAGTATTGTTAATATTTAAAATATAATGTACTTACATGTTTTATTGTATTAATTCACAAAAATTAGCAAAAAATTCACAAAAAAAAATTGGCTTCAAACACACTACACTTCCGTAGAGGCGTCAGTTGACTGATATGCATAAAACAATGATTTAGCACAACGTTCTACTTTCTTATCTAAGCGCTGCAGGTGGTGATATAAAAATACCCAGTATTGATAAGCGTGAAAATGAGTCAGTCACCATAGGCGTACTAAATTCCTTATTAAGTGCTATTTTTGATGGTATTAATATTCCGTATAAAGCCTTTTTGGTGGTTTAAAATTGTAGCGCCTATGTGTACGGTTATGCGCATGCGCTTAAGCAGGGACGATTAAGCGTTTGGTATGAGAATGAATTCCTACGCTAACCGTGCAAAATAGTACCATGTAATTACCGAGGCTTCCGACAACTCTGATGTGATTGGTTAGTTGGAGCGCGTGAATTATATACAGGGTGTTTTATTATATATTATTTAATTCTTATGGTTTAAATTATATGAGATTATGCGTCTGCGCTTAAGCCTGCCGCTTAAACCCCAGGTCTCGCGCTTAAGCCGCGAACCGTTCGGTAAGCCGCTTTGCGAGCCGCTACCCGTTCGACGAGTCGTTTGGAGAACTGCCCTGAGAGCCGTTCGGTGAGCTGTTCGGCGAGCCGCCACCCGTTCGGCGAACCGCCCTGAGAGCTGTTCGGCGAGCCGCCACCCGTTCGGCGAACCGCCCTGAGAGCCGTTCGGCGAATCGCGTCATTTTTTCACCGCATGCGTTTTGTTATGCCCTCCGCTTAAACCGGCGGCTTAAGCGGGGGCGCGGGGTGCCGGGGGACCGTAGAATTTTTGGCTTATCATGTGACAAGTTTGACCTTGAAATTATTTGCCGTTAGCAACTATTCTTTGTTCAAGTTTCATTATTCTAAGTTTAATAATAAGGCCGCTATGGTTAATTTTGCTATGGGGTTACCGTCCTAATCGCTGGTTGGTGTCTCTCGCCATATTTTAAACAGTTGTAGCGCCCTTATGGCTAAAGATGGCGTCATGCGGTTTTCGCTATTCGATAGGTATGACGTAATACTATATTTAAAAAATTTAAACCGCGCGCCAATGACTCATCATCAAGGTTAAATAACGATTTTAGTCGATAGCGCCCGAACGGTATGACTTGGAATTTTCGCGTTTGCGCAAATCAATTTATGACCATAGCGCAAGTATCCTACACATGGCGGCCATTTTCCTAGTCACGTGATTTTTGACATATGACAGGTGACAGATGACATTTATGGTTTGACAGATAGTAGGGACCACGCCCTAAATAACGCGTTGCGCAAGATTCCTAAATTTCGAATGACGTCAGAGATCTTGAGATAATAAGCTCCGCCGGCGGACGGTGGGCGTTGAACTCTCCATCTCTCCCTACTCGTGCATTATTTGGATCTTAGCAGTGTCTTATTTTAACTTCGAAATTGTTCGTGTAACCGAACGTCTGTCGGCCACAAGAATTGTTGTATCACTTAAGACAAACAATGGGCGCATTCAGGAGTACTCAGCTGCTTAGCCGCTAAGTATGCGGAGTGTCAAAACTTTCAAATTTAACCAATAGGATGGCTTTATTTTGACAGTTTTGACACTCTGCTTACCCAGCGGTTTAAGCGGCTCCTGAATGTGCCCATTAAAACTAAAATGCTAACTTGGCGGATTTGAGCTTTTATGGAAAAACTGGTAAAATAAATAGAAAAATGGGATTTGTAGCACTGCAAATCAAATACTAAGTACCAATTTAGCTTTCAGTCAAGAATTGAGTGCAAAAAGAGGAGGGGAAATAGTAAATTCAGATTAGTTTTGGTTATCAAGTCTGATGATGAATGTGTCAAAAACGAAACGTGTCCAACTAAAAATTCTTTTAGATTCGTAATCAGCGCCCCAAAAACTCCCGTATATCAAATTTCATTAAAATCAGCGATGCGTCCGACGCGCGGCGGTTTGTAAATAATTACAAAAATGTTATTTTTTAATTTTCAAATCACTAGAACCGATACTACAGTGTCCGCCGATTAAGAATAAGTCTCTCTTTAACCTTTTTAGAAGAATTTAAGTGTACAGCCCCCATTTTGAAAAATTAAAATGAAAAAAAACTTCCATTATTTTAATATATTAGTAAACTACATACCAATTTTTGAAAATATATAATGGCTCTTTCATGAATATCAATGAAAATTTAAGCATTTACAGGTATCTCTCCCTAATATGGTAACTTGCAATAATTCTCTGTGCTTCTCGACAGCACCCTATATACATAGCTACCGAAATTAAATGACATACGAACTCGGAAGATATCGACTCTCAAATAAGTTAAGAATCACCATTCGGTAGCGTCTCGATACGTTACGACTCGAGACGGCGGTTGAGAATCGGCCTGCTGCAGTCGCTAGATGTCGCCACCTGCGGGCCTGCTAAAGTCCGGTAGGCAGCAAGCCGCCTCCGCAAGCGCCAGAGTCATTCATATTTGAGAATTATTGCAGGTTGCCTTATTAAGCTCAGGAATTATTAATACCGGTATTATTTAAATAGTGCTTATAATTTAGAGTTATTGCAAATTATGTTGACAGTACCATTAATCTAAAAAAAAGGGAATAATTTTTTTCTAGTAGTTTTTCTTCATTGTTTTGTGTTGTAGGGTTTTTTATAACACAATTACAGAAAAACATTTGAAAAAGCAAGGTTTTAAGTATTTCTACTTCTAAAAACATTTTGATTTTGTGATCGGCAGCCGTTTGGTTAGACAGTTAAAATAAGGCACTACCTAATACCGACATAATAAATCCGGGCACTACACTTATTAAGGGAGTCCTTATCCTACCTGGCCTTATTTCACTGTGCAATAATTCTCTATTACCAGCAACGCTACTCGTTCTCTCCAGGACGAAAGCGAAATATGAATGGCTTTGGCGCTTGCGTCGGCGGTTGCCGCGATCCTCGGAATCATACCTTTCCTCGTATTGCTTTCCTACCCTGGCCAGACCAAAGAAAACTAACCCAGAGATAGAATGGAAACTGACTGCTCTGCCATCTATAGTTGCCGCACAGAACTAACGGACTAACGCAGAGCGCGGTAGAAGCTTATGAAGATTCCTTGGTCCGACGACGGGCCTTGAGTTTTGCATGTAATCGCCATTTGCGCCATTTGTGTGAAAGACTCGTTTAAATAGAAATATATTAATTCTTTATTGTTCCGTGTTTTGTTTTGCTGTGAGTTTTTTTTGAAGAAATTGTAAAATGATTTGTATAAAACCTCATGTGCCGAGTGTGTCCCAATGTGAGGATCGTTATTCTACAAAGTAAGTTTGATTTACAATATCTGTTCCTGCTTTTTTAAATGTCCAGACATTCGTTGAGCGTATTAAATACTAGCAATAAAAACTTTTGGGTATTGCTAACAATACCGATGTTTACATAGAATGACAAAAAATGGATAACAATTCCTAATACTGAGCCTACTTTGTACATATTGCCAAGTGTGCATTTTTCTTTGGATGAGTATGAGAAGTTATTAATTTAAACCCCTGTTAGCTTTTTTATCCCAAAACATAAATACCTATATATCTTTTTTGTTTAAACAGTTTTATGTATTATATCTTTTTATCCAACACTTACATATAATATCTACATAATTGATCAGATTTTGAGGATATAAAGTGTACTATAAGTCACTAGTGAGCTAAAGTACCTTTAGCTCACTAGTGAATTATAGACTTCAGCTCACTAGTGACTTATACTAATTCTATATTACTTCCAACATTTCACAATTAAAAAAATAACATAAAACAACTAATATATTATACTACAATTTATTCGTGTTTATATTAACAGTAATTGTTATATTAGATTTATCTTGGACAACGTTACATTGTGCGGAGTGTTCTTCAGGAAGTCTTTCAGCACTAGTACTTGCCTTGGTGCGCTCTTCACCCTGTATTCGTCTTGCAATCTCAAACTTGTTAGAGATGCAATCTTCTAAATACCCTTCTGCCACGGTAGAAGACTTCCACCCGCCATGGCGTTTAAGGTTGGTGATACGGCCCCAGCGTTGACTAGAACTGTCGCTGAAGAACGCCGCATGCTATGACCACTATATAAGATTTCATCAGGTAGTTGCAAATAATGAGCAACTACTCTCGGAATTTTCGAAATTTTATTTATTCCCACGCATTGCCTAGTGCATTTGCCTTTTGAAAGTTGACAAAAAATCTTTTGTGAGGCGTGTTCTCTGGACTTAGGGACACATATTTTCTAAATAATTCAAGCACATTTACCAAAAATCCTTCTTTTAAAATTGTAAAGCTTCTCGATTTGTTCGTCTTGGTATGAGGTATAGAAACATTATATGTACTGGCCTTTATCTACTATATCTTCAATACTTAAGCGAGTTAGTTCGTCACAACGGCATGCACCAGCGATTCCCAATATCAATGCAACCTATAAAAATCCGAACAGATAAATATTTAATACCAGAAACTAAAGTAAATTCATACCTTTGACATTAAGTGCTCGTCGTCAGGTGCCTCAGCCAAAAATTTTTCGATGTATTGCCTCTCCAGAATTTTTGCCCTTTTCGGTTTGAAATTTCTTGAATTCAAATAAGCGACAACTTTTTCATACCTCCCTATATCCACGTTCTTATATACTTTTAAGGTCGTTTTTATCATTGAATACTTGGTCCACATTGATGAGGGAGCAAGGATGCAAAAATGCATTACAACCAAACAAGCTTGCTTTCCAAAAAATACAAAATTTTGTTGCTGGTGTTGACAATGACAAGTAACAAATAATGGATGACGTTTTCAAATTATTTTCGATATTAAAAACGATTTATACGAAAGTGTTGGATAAAATTTTGTATTAGACACGTGAGTTATTACATATAAGTCACTTAAGAAAAGTTTAACTCTCGAGCCCGAAGGGCGAGAGAGGTAATATAACTCACTTATCTAATAAATAACTATTATTTACCAACAAAATGCATTACAACCCAACAAGCTTGCTTTCCAAAAAATACAAAATTTTGTTGCTGGTGTTGACAATGACAAGTAACAAATAATGGATGACGTTTTCAAATTATTTTCGATATTAAAAACGATTTATACGAAAGTGTTGGATAAAATTTTGTATTAGACACGTGAGTTATTACATATAAGTCACTTAAGAAAATTACCTCTCTCGCCCTTCGGGCTCGAGAGTTAAACTTTTCTTGCGTGACTTATATGTAATATAACTCACTTATCTAATAAATAACTATTAAATTAAGCACATAGTTTTCAGTGTAAAATTAAACTTGTAAGATTTGCCATGGCTAAAGGACTTCGGTCGATGGCCAATTGAGGGACCAATAACTTTTTAGGATAATAATAAAATGTATGTCAGTTTATTTAGCCTGTTTGGCTGTAGATATACACTTCGTGCCAGCTTGATGCTATCAGTGAACTTTGAGTGTGTTGAACATTACCGTGTAGAAAGTAGACAAAAAAATGCCTGCATGTAGACATTCCGGAAAGTCTAAAGCAACAACAAAGCAAGACGGATGTGTCATCCTAGCAGGACATGTTTACATGCAGCCATTCCTTATCTAATGCCTGTTCAACAGATTGAAAGTCAATAAAAAGCAGCAAGCTGGTATGACATGTATACAAAGTAATATTAAGTATAAATAGCTTTGGCGGTATTTTATTTTAGGCATTTTTTCCAAGAAATTCAAATATATCTCAAATATGGGCTAAAAAGAATTAAAAACAAAAACTTAAAAGAGGATGTTGTAACCTTAAGAACCTATAGTATATGCAAATATCATTTCATGGATGTTTGCAGAGCGAATAAAATATAAAAAAATACAACTTTACTACATTTACAAGGTAAGTATATAAATTTTTTTTGCCTATATAATAAATATGGTTTACACAGCAATTATTTCCTGTTAATTAAATTTTGGTTTATTTTAGTGCTTAAGCAAGCAGTTTTGGTACATCGGCGAGCAGTAGAATAACAAAACAAGCAGTATTAGACACGCATGTTTACTTGCCGGGATTTAGTTAGATTGTCTCTTTTCCTTACATTGCCTATGTGTAATGTTATTTAGCTCAACCTGTATAAGGACTGTGGAGATAATGATAATTATTGTTTTTGTCAGATTTCATCATGTGTCAGTCCAAAAGCTCAGTTTACACCAAAAAAAAGTAAAAGGTTAGTACAATATTTGCTTGTTGTCTTGTTAAATATTTTTTTATAGCCTAAACATATGTTTATTTTTTAGATGCTTTAACTGAGCTTAGTCAGACATTTATGCTTATTAAAGCAGAACAGCTACAGATAGGTTCACATAAAAGAGTGTAGGGAAGTTCTCCGAAGCCTTTGTTTGAAGACACTGAATAGATTTCAACAGGTACTTTCAAAATATAAGATTTTTAAAATGAATGTTGTGGTTTCTAATAGCCAATAAAAGTTTTGTAGCAACAATAAGCCAGCTTAACCAAAAAAAAGGGTATTTACTATTTTATTTACTTAAATTCCTTTAAACATTCTAGCACTTCAAGAATGAATGGTATAGGGTTTTCATATATATTTTGCCACCCAATTACAATGATAACTAATAAAGGTAGAAAAATAATTTCTGTATAAAAGTTGCATAGATTTTTATTTATTTTCTTGCTTCTTGCTTTTGAGCATAACAAAATAAACAAATTGACATTAAGAACTTGAGAAAAATGATGAGGTAAACTTTTTTAAATGCTACACCCTGTATATTATGTCACCTGTAAAAACTCTTTTTAAAGGGTTTACAAAAATCTCACGTGATATACAGGGTGCATTTTAAAAAAACTTACAATGACTATATTTTCCAAACTAGAGGAAATATAAAAAATACCGTTTCCATAAAACTGTGGGGAATATAAATGACATATTTTTCAAAACACTTCTATCAACCACTTAAGCGGCACCCCCAGTCAGTTAAAAATCTTAAATGGCAGCCCTTCTTATGTGGTACGTTTCTGGAAAGCTTATAAAAATGCTTTTTATTGGTTATAAAAAGTTGTGTTAAAATCAAATACTACCCTTAAATTTTAGGAAAATCATACTTATAAAGAATACCAAAAATATCTAATTAAATGAACACCAAATTAATTAAAAATTAATAATAATGAATAAAATATTACTCCCTAATGAGCTATCTCGCCCTGATAAAAAGTTCTAGTTAGTTCTGTGTCTGAATTGCTCGGAAAAAAAAGTTAATGAAACTGTTCTTGGTTGTTGGATGCTTGTGCAACAGAAGTAACCAGAACTACCCAGAACTTTTTGACGACGGGTTAGCTCTACAGGAAGTATTATTTTAATTTATTATTAATTTTTATAAATTTTATATTAATTTAATTGGATATTTTTTGGTATTCTTTCTGAATAATAAAATATGATTTTTCTAAAATTTAAGGGTAGTATTAGCTTTTACCCCCATTTTTTATGACCAACAAAAAAAAGTTTCCTAAGCTTTCCAGAGAGGTGCCACATAAGAGGAGTTGCCATTTAAGATTTTTAAGTGACTGGGGGTGCAGCTTAAGGGGTTGATAGAGGTGTTTTAAAAAATACGTCATTTATATTTCCCCCAGGTTTTATAGAAATGGTATTTTTTTATTTTTGATATTTGCCTTGATTCAGAAAATATAACCATTGTAAGTTTTTAAAAACGCACCCTGTATCTATTTCTAATAGTTTCCTAAATATGACCACTTAAATCTGAAAAATAGTTGCTATAATTTTCATTATATCTTCCTATGGCACTAAGCTAAGACTGTAGATGTAATGGAAATTATATACGGATTTGAATGGTCAAATTTCCGAAACCGATATATCAAATGTGGTATTTTTGTAAAGCTTTTTTAAAGACCCTTTTAATGGTGACAAAATATACAGGGTGTTCCATTTAAAAAAAGTTTACCTTTTCATTTATATTTATTTTTTATATATATCATATATTGTGAAAAAGTATGAAACTTTTTTACATGACATTTTTTTCTATCCTTCTTGGTTATAGTTTAAAGTTGGTGGCAAAATATAAATGAAAACCCTGTACATGCAAACATTTGGAAATCTTTTAGCGTATTCAAAAACAAGGCGGGAGTTTAAAGTTCCAACCTTATGCTACTTAGGCTTTTTCAATAAGTATTTACACGGTGTAGTTCCAGTTAGGCTATTTATTTTAACAGCCTATAGAACAGTTAAGAAAAGCCAATTTAGCAAAAACAGTCAATATAAATAAAAGTTTTTAAATAGCGTACCTATTAACGATTATTCAAAAATATAAAAACTTGAATGACTTATTGCGGGTGCATAGTTTGTTGTCACTTCTTGTCAGTTAATATGTCCACTATTTTATTTGTTTTACAAACATGCGCCTCTTAGACAAAACACCCAAAATTAAAAAAAAATTACTTAAGTTACATGAACTCTTTTAGTACTTATTTACCACTGCCAAGTGGAGGGTCCCGTTCAAATAATACAAAAACTGTGAATTATAAGTATAAACAGTATTGATAGTTTTAATTTATCTCATGCTCATAAAGGCCTAAACAAATGATCACATACTTTTATACACGATCATGTAGTAGCTAGCAAAACACCCCTTTTCTAATAAAATTAAAAAACTGAATAAAAAAAACTATAGGGTAAGTGTTTGTAATTCGATGCTTTACTTGCCAACTTGATAATCCATTTTTTAAAATTATTTTTAAATTTTAATATCAAAGCACTTGATTAACTATACTTTTTACAAATTAAAAATGTACAAAGATATGTTTGCACTAATAAAGTCTGCATCTGTATTTAAATTTGTAATTTAAAAAGTTTTTAAAAACCACCATATAATATTTTGAAAATTTTCTTATCTTCGGGTTTTATGGACTTAATCGATTTGGCATTGAAGCATCTCAATTGTTGCTAAAATGTTTTGTAAAAACATTGGGTATCTAGTACAGTTTTTGAAAATTTGTAGTGATACCATTGCTGTTTATTTTTAGAATCATGTATATGAATGTAATAAATGAAAATTGTAAAAACAATACATATATTTTCAAATAAAATATTAATAGTAAAGATGTTTTCTATTTTTTTAAATAAAAGAACATCTCTTTTTGCGATAATAACTCAACTAAATGGTTTTAAAATCTTCGAAACTTTATATTTCAGACATTTTTAGTGTCTTTTAAGATTTTAAAACCATTTATAAAGTTATAAGTCGCAAAAAGTAGATGTATTTAACTTTGAATTTATTTATTTTTTTTTTTCATAGTTCCGTGCGGCAACCATAGATGGCACTAGTAGCGAGCGTGATTTATTGAGTTGCCGTTCTATCCCTGGGGTCCTTTTCTAGGGGCCAGACGCCAATACTCGGTTTCCGAATCTCTGTATCGTAAAATACTTTTTTTAATTGACTGGAAAATTAAATTTTCCACTCAATTTTTTAAGCGGAAAATGCTATTTTACAGGACTAATTTACTTTCCGGTCCCTAGTTTACTTTTCCGGTCTCTCATTTACTTTCCGGTCCCTGATATCAAAAATCCTGTTAGCTATGACAAAAATTGTCAGAGTTCAATTGTTACTATTTGACAGTTCAAGATATTGTAAAGTAAAGAAAGCATCATTTTGCCAAAATGGAGTCAGACATGGAAAATCCAGATGAAATAATTGAAGCAGCGTCCTTATTGTCGTTTAAATATAACACTAAAAATTTACACAGTTTTTTTTCCGGTCAATTAAAAAAATTATGTACGATACTCTACCGGAAATAACTTTACGGGTCTCCTCAAAACTACAGGACTCGCCTACGGCTCGCCCTGTAAATGTTTTTCGTCGACCCGTAAAATACCATTTTCCGGTCTAGTAACGTAAATAGTTATACCGCTTGTACCTGCCATTGCAGGCACAAGCGATCATGTTATGAAAATAATGACTTTGGCTGAGTTATTTTGTTAAGTGTTTTGCTATTTAATTGGTTTATTTTTTAATTTTGATTGTTTGAGGGCATATGGGCCAAATACATTGCAGACTTGAATTAAGCAGATTAAATTAAATGAGAATCTTTTTAGATCCGAGTAATTTTTTCTTTTTAATTAAGATATTCCCATTTTTTTGCGATTTTTGCAATTTTCATGTTTTTTTTACAATTTTTCTAGATTTAAAATAGCTTATGACCTAAGTACACTTAAAATTAGTATTCCGCAGTTCAAAATACATGAAAATTATGCCTGTCCTAGATCAACAAATTATTATTATTACCAAAACATTTTATTTTTGCTATTTCTTACGTTTTTTTTTACGATTTACTCGAAATTAAAAGATGTACGGCCTAAACTGATTTGAAATTCGGATTCATCGGTTTAAAATAGATAGGTCCCCAGCAAACACTATTTGCCGGCAATGTACATTTTTCATATTGGCATTGATGGTAAAGCATTGGCAATAACTGGTGGCAATATTATGCCAACATCTTATACGCATTAAAAAGTCAACCCTAAATAAACACTTAATTGCCAATAAATTTTACATGCAGGCGAATTGCCGGCAAGCATATAAAAATGGCGGCATACCAATCCTGATTAAATAAAGCACGCGTTTTTGTTGCAGGCAAATATATATTGGATTTTTGAAGGCATATTCATACTTTTTAAACCATATTATTAACATTGGTATTTAACTAACATTAAAGCAATTTTTTTAATCTGTTGACAACATTATTTTATATTTTTTTACATAATTTAAAGGAAATGGCCTTTTCATAACATTTTATTGTTAAAATCATGCAAATAAAAATTAGGTCAACAAAATGTTTATTATGTATTTTGGAGCGAATAAAAATAAAATGATGGTAAAATTAGCTACGTTAATTTCGACCGAAGGTGACCGCTTTATGCATTTGTGTTCTACGTGGTTTTCTAGCTTTTTAGTTTCTTTTTTAAAGAAAAGAGTTTTTTAATAGACATAATTAAATGTATTCATTACCTAATAAGTGTGTGTTGTGTGATTAATTGGTGATGGCTAGTCGAGAAGGCAAGATATTCAAGTAGACTGTTAGGAGCTGTAAACATTTTGTTTAAAACCTTATTAAAAGTTTTAAAGTCGTGACGTAAAAAATATTATATATATTTAATAGTTTTTTTGACATACCGATAGATGGCGTAATGGACAATAAACTACTACGTTTCTGCAATATCTTCGCTTTTTATCGTCTAAACCGTACCCATTAGCCAAAAAAATAATTCGAGAGCGGTCTGCGGTAGGTGATCTCACTTAGCCTTTAAAGAAATATCTTCGGCTAGTGTAAAAATCTGCATCACCAAGTTGGACAGTGTTCCGAGAGATGGTACTTTACATTGCAAGGATATTGCATGCAGTAAGGAGTTTTTTCCTATTTTAATTTTCAAATAAAATATCGCATCATTTTAACTTTTAAAAAAGTATATGCGACAATTTTCGTCAATAAGACGTCAGCTTGCTGCTTGGGAGTATCTGAATTTGCCCACTTTCGTGTCTTTTTGTTATCTTTTTGCCAATAACTTATTAATGATGGATGCCATCATCTTAAACGCATTTTTTGCCAATAACTTATTAATGACGGATGATATCACATTATCTGCAACACGTGGCCTAATAACGGCCAATTGCCCACTTTCGCGTCTTTTTCATACCTTTTTGCCATGCCTTGCCATTAAAGAGTGTTGGCAATGCCAGTAAATTAAATGTACAACGCCGGCAAAAAATTTTATATGGGTCGCGTCCGGAGTACAGATTTTTTTTATGTGCCGTGTTATTTTAATTAAAATTGTTAAGTTCACCTTTTTTATAATAAAAATATTTTTTAATGTACACTCGTATACATATTCGTTGGCATCACGAGCATCAAATTTGGAGCAGAATTCGATTTGACAAATAGTTAACCGCACAACGGCAGCGCAGAAAACGGCGCCTGGGTCCTTGAAGTTCGCAGTCCGGTGATTCCGGGCAGCAGTAAGAGTTTTTAATTTTTAGCTTAATAATGATTAATTGTGGTACACATTTAATACAATCATATTAAAAGTAAATATCTGAATTATATGCATTGTGAATATAATATTATGTGACAATTATGTATTTTTGATCACATATTTGTTTTTCTTTGTGCTTAGTGTCAACATAAAACACAGGAATACTTGGGGATAAAACAAACAAAGGATTAAAGGTAAAACAAGAGTGACTAGGTTTACCTAAACAATATTTTTTATTATATTGCATGCATAAACGTAAATAAAAATGGTATCATAAAAATCACTTATACCTTAAATAATATGACAATTAGGTATAGCATATATTGGGTATATGGACAATACATCTGCAAAATTTTGTAATAAATTTCTAAAAATAAAGACAAAAATGGACTTGTGAGCAAATCGCATAAAAAATGATACATTTTGTGACTAAATTGACCCTGAAATAAAACTTTGTATAAAATAGTTGGTCAAAAAATTAAGTGATATGATAGGATATACTACATTCTCACTTTGGATTTTAGATATAATAAAAGAAAGCAAATTAAAATCAAAAAAGCTAAAATTGTCCATTATTAATTTGAGAAAAAATATGTCGCACTTTCTCAGCGTTTGTCAAAAAAAAAACACCGAAGGGAAAAAATAAAAAGAAGCAAATATAAGAAAGACTAACTATTTTTAATTACTATACTAGGTACAACAAAACGTAACATACCTCAGTTTTAATTTAAAAATTTTTGGTTGCTAGCCTTTTTTTTTCATTAAATCAAAACTATCAAAATTTTAATCGTTTTCAAATGAGTTTCTATAAAATAAAAAACTCGAGTTGTAAAGTCTGTACAAAATGTGCCCCATTTTCTTCCAAAATACTGCTTTGATATTTGAATTAATTATTTCTGTGTAAAAAATAACTGAGGTATTTTTCCACCAGTGGGTGGTAAATTTCTGAAAATCAGGGAAGTCCTATTGCCTTTTTAGAAATAAGTTTCATTTCTCTGTTATAGCATATTGGCTGTGATTGTTATGGTATTTTTATGACTTTGACAAAGAGCTTGTGATCAAAATAACACCACAAAAAAATTGTTCTTTGATATAAAAGAAAATGGAAACAAACTAACATTGGCTTTTAAACACAAGCCCACAGATTTATATCTTGGATCTTATTTTCAAATAAGGAAGTAGAAATTTCCAAATAAAAATGTTTAAACATTTTCCTTTGGTTTGCTTCTTTCTATTACAATTAAAATTAGCCAATTTAAAAAAAAAAGATTTTTTTTTTTGGGGCTTTTATCTCTTACCGTCAAAAGTCGGTCCCCTGTTAAGGAAATATAGTGTTTTCTTGAATTTCTTTAAATGTTGCTAGTCATTTTTTATAGTTTAAATAAAAACACTGAAAATAGGTATAAAATGAGGTCTTTTTAGGGTAAGTATAGATATTGATAATAAAGAAGTGAGAGTGATAGTTAAAGAGACGTCTTTAGTAAACATATCTGGGTAGTTCTAGAAAATGTAAATAATTTTAAGGCAGATTTTAGCTTCAGAGAAATTTTAGCTGTATTTTTTATTGTCAACAATTAAAGACGTTTTCAACCGCATTTAAAAATGACGTCATTATAAAAGTTGTTAAAAAAAATCGATGCTTTTAAACCTATGAATCAGCTGATATTTTGTAATCTAACTTTTCCTGTTTCTTGACGCAGTTTGCAAGTTGCTTGGTTTTTCAGTTATTTAATATTTTTTCTTTTCTTCATTCATAGTAGGAATAAACTTTGTTCGTATTTGTTACATCCACAACTACAACAGCCGCCAGCTCCCGCACTCTGTAACTCGATAAAAAGAAGAAATAGACAGAAAAGAAATTTCCTTTTTTTTTCTTGCCTGTACTCTGTATCATTCTTTTCTATTCTAAATAGTTCGTAAATTCTCAGAAATGGAAAAATGAAAGACTACTGGACCTGACAACGTTGGTTTCTTTAGTGGAAAAATGCACCCTTTATAGAGAAATGCACTTGTCATTTTTTAAAATATATGTTTTTTACTTATGCTTACTATTCATTTATTTGGCATCTTCATTCATATTTGAATCAGTCGATATCTCTGAAATTTCCGGATTTTAGTAGTTGTTCTTTTGCTTAATTATATGTGTAGTAAAATGTATGTATTTTTTTTATTTTGTATAAAAATTAGAGGAAAAAAACAGCGACAAGATCTGCGTAAAAAACAAGAGAGCAGGGGGTAATATTAGATATCAATCCACTTGAATTAGCAAAAGTTGAATTTAGGCGGGGGTTTAGATTGAATGATTATTAGTGACCTTACACCTCATATAAATGTTAACTTTAAACTAAAAACAATATACCAACATAATATAAACGAATATTATTTCCACAAAAAAGTGTTTATTATTGCGATTACAATTGCAATGGCGTCAATATCGCAAACATCCGTTTATAAAAGAACGTAAACATCCAAGTAAGAAGATCGAGATCACTTTATACAAAACGTCATATAATATAACAGGACAAATAACAAGAAAGATCCAAATCGTCTCTCTATTTCCAGGCGTTCGTATTGCCAATTCGTAAGTGCGGAACAAACTGAAGGACTTTACAGAGTTCGAAATAGGAAAGAAATGTGAAATAGAGATGATTTTTTTGTTGCGAGTTACCTAGTCCGGCCTCAGATGAGTTATTATCTGTCTTTTTTAAACGGTCTCAGTTCTTTGCAGCGTTCTACGATGACGTCATCATTCACTGAAAAAATTTTAAACCGTTGACAACCTAAGACAATAAAAAATACGGCTTGAATTAAATTTAACAATAAATACGTCTTTCTTGCTCTTTAGTTTTGTTTGGCAAGGGTTAAAGTGTAGTGTAGTGTATTGTTGTAGTGGAGGACTTATAACATAATTGTGGGTTGATTAATATTTTTATTTGTTTTCTGTTACTTCCGGTTTGACAGGTATTTTTTGTCGTATTTCGATAGAATATGACATTCTGAATAAAATGACACTTCACATGTCATTTTTTGAGATTCCTGCTGTCAATAATTAATTTTTTTAATTCCAATCCCGGGTGCCATAATATAGCGAAAACGGTTTATTTTAAGTTAAGAAGCCATGGACAAATAAAATTAATCGTCTTTTATTTTTTACAACTTTTCAGGGTGCAGTTAAACTTTGTAAAATCCTATTTATGGTCATAACTCATTTTTATCAAATAGAACGAGGGTGGTTCGTTAGCATATCCTGAAAGAGCATTGTATTCCGAATAATTTGGTACCACATAGGCGGTATTTCAAGTAAGACTTTTTTACAGAACACCTAATAAATTAATAATGTTGTCATGTCTAAATCGATATTATCATTAAGTATAATGGTTAGGTTAGAATTATTTATCTATATTATATTTAAAACGCAAAGCCAAAATTTTCCGACACTTCCTTAGAGACTTCTGCTGCACCAGTTTACATGATCTTTTTTTTCACAATGATCCTCTGGTTACGGAGACGTCTTATCACTAGTACTTTTTTAATGTTGTGTTTTCTATTTTTCTTTGAAAACAATAAAACAAAAGTTAACGTTTGTTTCCTATACCGCGGGGAATATTTTGTCAAACGAAATACCGATAGCTTTTGGGTAGTACAAACTTCTCCAGTTTACTGGTTATATTTTTCGGCAATACAAACTGCGCCAATAATGAAAATAATTCTCTGGTTACCTTCCCCACTATTTTTTTATTGTTTAATTGTCCCTTTTTTCTAGGAAAGAAATGTATTTTTGTTGCAAATTAAAAAAAGTATTAGTACATGTTGCGTGTTTAATGAATCATTGGTAGACGACCGCTTGACGTAACAGAAATAATTTTATAGGTTATTAATACCACTGCCCATAGTATTTGCCTGACCTGCTAACTTGATGCGTTTTATTCCATAATATTAGTTGCTTTCCTTTAACATTAAATCTTAGCTAATTTTAAGTCGGCTGCTTATATGATGGTTCCTTTTTAAAATAGGAACTCAGCTCAGCCAAGAATGATACTGCCCCCTTGCCGCGGTTAGGTATGCTGAATATCTTACTTAAAAGAAGATTTTTGCTACGCTATTGAAGGTCACGTACGTCAGACGTATTCCTGTCCATTTCGAGGTTAGAAATACTTTAAAGGGTGTTCGTTTTTAGACTTAGAATTTACAAGTTTTTTTTTTAATTCCTATTGTTATAAGAGATGTTAAGAGTTTGGTTGAGTATAGAATTATATCAAAAAATGGTTCCTTTTGCACCTCTTCTATTTGTTAGCTTAGCTAAGATTTTTGCTACAACTATGGTTGTCGCGTTTCCTTATTTTTTAAAATGATATATATAAACTAAATTAAACTCGTCGATATTCGAGGGGTTCAATCTATCATAATATATTGGCAAAAAAATATTTACTATACAGGGTGGCCCACCATATTCGACACGGTCTGTAGCTGGATAACCATGGGGTTTTAAAAAAGTAAATACTGAAACATATACAGGTCGAATAAGGCCACAGTATAAAATTATTATACTCTATACAGGATGTCTCAAAAAGTGTGACGTATCAAAGTTATATTTTTTAAATGGAACACCCTATATTTTATGACGGTTTTAGATTCTACATAAAAAAATAACTTCAGTTTGTTTATAGTACTAAGTGTCTAATTTTATTCGTTTTTGTGATATTTGATTTTTTTTCAAAATGCAGGGGTGCAATTAAATTAATTTTATTTTAACAATATAAACTCCTTAAACTTTAAAATTTGTTACAAGATTAGGAAAAGTCTGCCTTATCATACGTAGTCATATCGAGATCATAGATTATACAGGGTGATCAAAAAAATAATTTCAATTTTTTAGAAAGTCAAATAGCAATATCTCTCTTATTTTAAATGGAACACCCTGTATTTTTTCACACCACATGATGACAAACCAAATGCTCTTTCAAATGGTGTATAGGTTGCCTATACCTATCTTTTATACTTTTATGTAAATTCCGTTTTAACATATTTTTATTCCAAATGTCTATTTAAATGTAAGTAGGCTGTGATATAGCTATGCCTATTTACTAAACCGTTATTGCAAAATGTAAATTTGTTGGAAAAAATCACAAAATTAAAATATTTTGTATTATCTGCCACTATTTTTAAAATTCACAGAAAAAAATCATTAGTTGCTTATAATGCTACTTCCAATAACACTTATTTCAGCTGAATGTGGTAATGATAAAACTGTTTTTAAATCATCCTAATAACGCCTCTGGTCAGTTATGACGACATTCTGTGACCTATAACTCGTTTCTACCATTATCCATGATCACTGTGTCAAATTTTTTAAAGCAAGGTTATCAGATGGTTTCTCCTGGAATATTTTTAAGGATTAACTCTAGACTAAAGTAAACCATTTTTTCACATCCTACCAGTATTATATCATCTTGTTGTTGTAAAAGAAGGGTTTTTATTTAAAATCAATGATTTTTTATTTAAATTGGCTAAAACACTAGTAATTAATAAATGGTCGTTATTTTCTTTAGAAAAATATTAATGGCTGCTATGTCACAGCCAATTTGTAAAAACAGATTTTACTAAAAAGCACAAAAGATAGGTATAGGCAACTTATCCACCATTTGAAAGAGTATTTTATTTGTCATCATGTGACGTAAAAAAATACAGGGTGTTAATTAATAAATTTAAAATAAGAGAGATATGGCTATTTGATTTTCTGAAAAATTGAAATTATTTTTTGATCACCCTGTACAATATTTGATCTTTATTTGACCTACGTATAATGTGGCAGACTTTTTTAATCTTGTTACACATTTTAATGTTTAAAGTGTTAACAGTGTTAAAGTAAAATCAATTTAATTTTACCTCTGCATTTTTCAAAAAATCAAATATCACAACGAATAAAATTAGACACTTAATACTATAAACAAACTTGAGGTATTTTTTAAATTAGAATCTAAAACCGTCATTAAATATAGGGTGTTCCATTTAAAAAATATAACTTTGATACGTCACACCTTTTTGAGACACCCTGTATAGACTAAAATAATTTTATACTGTGGTCTTATCATACCTGTATACGTTCCAGTATTTACTTTTTTTTATAAACCCCATGGTTATCCAGCTACAGACCGTGTCGAATATGGTGGGCCACCCTGTATTTACTGAAAATATCTGAATTTTTGTGATCAGAACTAACTGCAACAACATTAAGCAAAATATTACAAACAAATGTCATTGTGCACTAGGAGATTTTAACCCTTTCGCGGCGGCTGACGCATCCTATGCGACACCGATAAAAAATGCCGCCTGGACGGATCTCGCATATGGGCGACGGCATGTATACGGTCTCGTGGACGACTGTCCGTTTGGTTGCGACGCATATAATCTTAAGATTAAACGAACTTACCTGAGTGAAGTTTAATCTGGATTATATGAGGCCTCGTTGAAGTAAATAGGTCAACTGGTAGTTTCCTTCCATT
This sequence comes from Listronotus bonariensis, assembly GCA_014170235.1. NCBI lineage: Eukaryota > Metazoa > Arthropoda > Insecta > Coleoptera > Curculionidae > Listronotus > Listronotus bonariensis. The sequence goes on along the minus strand of JACEGR010000893.1, from coordinate 99,174 downwards.
CGTGCTTTACGGTCACGTGTTTTAAAGAAAATTCATCGCCTCTCCACTTCCTGGTACCCGTCGTCAGTCTTTTTAAAGCATATTTGTTGCATTTTCATCGGGTTATGGGAAATCTGCCAGGAGATTAGGGTGGGTCCTATTTACTTCAACGAGGCCTCATATAATCCAGATTAAACTTCACTCAGGTAAGTTCGTTTAATCTTAAGATTATATTTCGGGCCTCGTTTCGTAAATAGGTCAACTGGTAGATGTTTAAAGAACATAAAATGCAACAAATAGTATATAAAATATATTATATTATTATAAACCAAATAAAAGATTCATTTTATTATAAAGGAATGACAACTTAATATTAATAAAAACAACAAAGAACAAAAACAAAAGGATATTATGTAATGGTATAATGTAAATAAAAATATCTAAATATTTATTAATAACTTGCTGATAGCACAGCTTCAGCAAAATTATTTTGTAAGGGCAAAGGTCTTTTGTAAAATAGGGCAAATGTTTTTGACCCTTCTTTCCATCCTGCTGCTTTACAAATTGTGTCAATTGTGACTCCTTTCCTAGCAGCTGCTGAGGTGGACGCATGTCTTGTACTATGTGCTGTAAATTTTGAAATGTCTACACCGCTTTTACCCAAAATTTCCTTTATCCATCTAGATACAGTTTGTGTCGATGCAGCTTTGTAAGGTTTCGAAGTGGTGATATAAAGGCTGGACTCAGATCCCCGTAAGTTTTTAGTTCTATCTAAATACTCTAATAAGGTGCTGGCCACACAAATAGCAGGATCATCCCGATAAAAAGGTAGTAATAATGTTGGCTGCACCCTGTTTCGACTTGATGTTTTTAAACGCTTAGGAATTTTAATTTCTATTATATTGTCGACTCTAACTATGTCTGAGCAGTTAATCGAATTTATGGTCTGAACCCTTTGTCCTGTGGCAAGCATCATTAAAGTAGCCAATTTCCGGGTCAAGGTTCCCAAAGTGCAACCTTCCATTGGAATTGACCTAATATATTCCAGAACCGTGTTGGAATCCCATATTTCGTCATATTTGGGGAGATTTGGGCGCAAATGATAGACGCCTTGAAAAAATCGTTTAACCCTGAAATCTTGTTATATTGAATGGTTAAAAATTTTAACACTAACATCACTGTGGGTGAAAAAACATCTGCCTTATTTGTTTGACAAAATTTCCACCATAACTGTAAACCTGAGTTATATTGTTTAAGGGTTGTGCCAGTAATAGACGCCAAACATATTTCTAACGATTCCTGAGGTACATTCCCTTTCCTTAAGGCCTGTAAGATAACACTGCGGCTACCAGGGAAAGGGACTTCCAAAGTGGGTGAGGAGTTCTGTTAAATAATAATAATTTTTGTTAGGTTTAAGAATAATAGGCTCCCCTTCTATTAAACTAGAAAATACTGGAAACCAAGGCTGAGTAGTCCAGAAAGGTACTACGACTACTCCTCTAGCCTTGTCATGTTTAATTTTCTTAAGTACTTTTAAAATAGGGCTAAAAGATGGAAAAGCATAAAAGAACATAGCTTCCCAGCTAATGGTAAAAGCACAACTTTGTAACAGTCTGGATCACTCAGCCATGAAATAAATTTTGAACATTTTTATTAATTCTGGTGGCAAATAAATCAATTTCAGGGGAGCCGAATTCACTTTGAATAAGTTGGAAAGAGATGTCATTTAGTTCCCATTCAGTTTCGCTATTTAAGTTACGTGATTGTTCATCAGCTATGGTGTTTTCTGAGGATTTAATATATGACGCAAAGAGATATATATTTCTTTTTTCACACCATATCCAAATTTGTCTGGCTAGATTATTAAGGTCCGGAAACTGAATGCTACCCATTCTATTTATGTAGGCAATGGCAGTAGTGTTATCAATTCGACATAAGATTTGACAGTTATTAAGGTTAGATGCAAAACATTTTAGGCCAAAAAATACTGCCAAAAGCTCTAAAAAATTTATGTGAAATTGCTTTTCTTTATTCGACCAAAAACCCTGAGATTTATTACCATCACAGTAGACACCCCAACCTTTGCTTGAAGCATCAGAAAAAATTTCAATAACAAAGCCCTCTATTTTGATTGAATTTTGAGCTATTGGCAATATGGTTTGCCACCAATGAAAATCAGATATTAACTTCTCTGGTAGAATCATATTTTGGTCGTAATTTCCATTAGCTTTCTTTAAGGCTAGATATTTTTCTCTTTCAAATAACTTAGTGTATAAGTAGCCGTATCTAACCGCCGGACAAATTGAGATGAGAGTACCAATAAACTTAGCAAAATTTCGGATTTTTGCTTGTTTACTCTTAGAAAATATTTGAATCATCTTTAAAATTTTGTTTCGTTTATCGATAGGTAAACTAACTGTCATAGCGTGTGAGTCGTAGATAAATCCTAAATACTGAATTTTGTAATTTGGAATGAGTTTGCTTTTATTAAAATTAATAACAAAACCCAGGGACTGCAATACTTTGGTCGTAGCTTTGATATTCTCTATGCATTCTTGATAAGTTTTGCCTAACAGTAGAAAATCATCTAAGTAGAGTACAGACAAAAACCTCTTTCTCTTAAGTGAGCAAGAATAGGTTTCATGACCTTTGTAAAAACATATGGCGCAATGTTTAGACCAAAACACATTACGTTAAATTGATAAATGACATTATTAAAGATAAATCTTAAGTACTTTCTATGAGTTTTTGAAATCGGGATTAGAAAATATGCATCCTTAAGATCGAGAGATGCCATAAAATAATTGTTTTCAATCAGTTTTATGACAGTTTTATGGTCTTCCAATTTAAAATGTAGCGTTGTAATAAATTTGTTTAAAGGTTTTAGATTTATAATAAGTCTTTTTGTGCCATCTGTTTTAGGTCTTAGGAAAATTTTAGACAAAAATTGATTTTTACAAGGTTTGACTTGGCTTAGAGCCCCTAGCGTTAATAGCTTATCGATTTCAAGCATGACATCAACTTGCTCACTAGCCGAAAAACCTAAATTTTTTGGTATATACTTTTGTCTAGGTGTGTCATTAAAAAATAGCTTTAAACCTCTAATGTATTTTAGTATGTTGTTATCTGAAGTGAACTGACACCAATGGTTGTAAAACTTTTTTAGGCGCCCAACCGAGTTACTGACCTGAAGTTGGGTTTCTCTTACGCTCGCTTCTGTGGATAGGCTGGACGCTGTCGGGCTTTTGACACCTCGATCTGATCGTTTCGTGGATTGTAGTTCCTTCGAAATGTTTGCGGTTGTTGATGTCGTCGAAATTTTTGTTGAGCCTGTCTGGTTTGTTTGTACTGTCCACTTCGAGGATAAAGGCCCTGTATTCGAAGTGGACTTTTGTAGTTTAAATTTGTTTTAGAAAATACTGTTTTGTTTGTGGTGCTGTAACTTGATACAGGCTTACGTGACGAAGGACGTAAACCCTGACTAAAAAGTTTTAGTGTTTTTGCTGTATTGACCCGTTCATCTAATTTTTCACCAAAGATATAGTTGGTTATGGGGGCATCTTTTAGCGTCTCTTGAAAATCTTTACTTAAATTTAGTAATAAGAGTTCGCGTCGGGATCTTGACTCATAGTTGTGAATATTAACTAGTAGTCTGCAAGCATTGCTGAGTATTTCCACATTTTCTTTCTTTTCTCCTCCCCCTCCTTTTTTAATAGGTTGGAAAGAACATAAGCAAGGCCAGTTAGGCTTGCGCTAAGTTGTTGCTGAATACTAGCTAATCTTTCATCTCTTTTCACCACTTGATAATTTACAGCGTTTTTTACCTCTATATTAAGCAAAGGGGCTGTAAGGCCTTCAGAATTTTCCGGTGGTGGAAATTTTTTCATAAGCTCCGATTTTTTTTCTTCTGTTAAACCATTTTTTAAAATTAGATCCCACCTGGGCACAATTTCTTCATTGATGGGTGGTCCTAAGATAGAGGCTGAATTTGATGTCTCCCCTAGGAGTGCAATTATATCGTGGTTTTCGGGGTCTTGTAATAGAGGCGAAGTAGTCCGGGTGCTTTCTGCTACATTTTCTGTAATACAGAAGAAAAAGCTAAAACCGAGCACCACAACTCGTGATAATTTTATATTTATAATCATTAATCGGTCAATACCAGTCACTACAAGTATAGAGCTACCACAAGCTTTTGGCCATCACAAGCCAAATACCATTACTTGGCACCATACTAAAAACTATCAGAAGATAATAATTTGCTAGCTACCACAAGCCATTATAATCAAAAAAGCTACCACAAGCTTTTGGCCACCACAAGCCAAATACCATTACTTGGTACCATACTAAAAACTATCCGAAGATAATAATTTGTTAGCTACCACAAGCCATTATAATCCAAAAGCTACCACAAGCTTTTGGCCACCACAAGCCAAATACCATTACTTGGTACCATGCGAAAAAACTATCACAAGTTAATAATTTGTAAGCTACCACAAGCCATTAAAATTAAAAAAGCTACCACAAGCTTAAGACCCTAATAGGCCATTGACACAACCTAGTACCATTGACTAGGAGCAACTAGTAACTACTACTACTGCCACCAGAAGCATTGTATTACTATTAAGGCTATTTTAGTAGAGCTTGTAAAATATCCTGGAGGTGTTGTAATTTTAATTTGTATTTATTTAATAATTTTTTGACAAGTTTTTGAGTAACAAAATAGCCACTACAAACTATAATGTTTTTTTTTCACAAGATTTACACATTATTTTATTAATAATTACATGCCACAACCAATAAAGTTATATAAAGCTAATAAAAATAAAATGACGTAGTCTATCGTATGTGGTTAACTTTAGATACAGCCAGTAACACGTAAATGTAAATAATACTATTTAAAATCAATGACCTTTTATCCTAATACACTATTTTATAATAGAAGTAAACATTCAAAAGTATTATAGCTTAACGGCAAAGTTAAACTTACCATCTATGAAATTGTCGCCAAACTCACTGATCAGACTTGCACTGGGCGACTGTACGTCAGATTCTTGCGCCGCTGTTGGTATTTCCCCGGAATAAGATGGTGATAACACATTTTCACAAGTACTTTTATCACTGTTGTTTTGTGGTCTGGATTCTAATAGTTCTAGTCTTTTTTCAATTCTAGAAATTCTTTTGAAATTCGCTTTTCTCACGCGGCGACCGAGAACGGGCTCTTTTACGTTTTACCTCAAAATTAGAGCGAGACCGACGCCGTTTTTTATTTGTGTGTCTTGAGCGGGAGCGAGAGCGACTGTGATTGCGACGATGCTTGGGCATAATTTTTAAAATTCCTGTGTACCGTCTCCTGCACGAAAAGAAAGACTGGCGACGGGTACCAGGAAGTGGAGAGGCGATGAATTTTCTTTAAAACACGTGACCGTAAAGCACGAATGGAAGGAAACTACCAGTTGACCTATTTACGAAACGAGGCCCGAAATATAATTTTAAGACTTGGTATACAGACTGCTGTCGCACCTTTTGCGTTCACTGCAAACTTACCAGTCAGGCGGTTGACGCATATGGTCGACACTGTCGATTATATGCGACATCCGGCAACCTGCCAAATCTAATTACACAGTGCAACTTTATTTGACAATTTTTGCGCCAGTATGCATTACAATATCAGAGAAGGCAGCTGGTCCGTCCGGAAACTCGCGAAGAGCCAAAAGGCCGAAGGAGACGAGATACATTTGTAGACTAAACGTCTATAATAAAAATGCCAGGAGGTCATCACTTCTGTCTCACTTTCAATTATTCTCCTTTTTGTTGCTCGCACACCATTTAAACGGAGCGCTTAGACAGCGATAGTTGATTGCCGTATAATTATCTTTTCTAAGGACTGTGATGTTGGACGTTGCATGCCGTTTTTTAGAATTTATCATGAGGAAAAACATTCTTAGTTATAAAAAATAAAAGTATCTAATATGTTATCTTTTTTATTATATTATTGTAAAAGAAGTATTTTTTGTTTAAAAATTACAATTTGATAATCAAAAAACAAGCTGTTTACGGTTTACTACTTGAAATTTTTACAGAGCGAGTCGCATATGGTCGACAGCCGTCTGTGGAGCATGATTTAAATCTCCGTCCGTACGGTACGAACTCTCGGAAAGGGTCGCCGTACGGAAAGGGTTAAAAAGCATTCGACAGAGGCGCTTAATTTAAATAGCTAATCACTGTCTACAACCTGTCGAAATTGACGGGGTGGAATCTAGTCATTTTATTGCATGCTTTTTGGATACAAATCTTTCCCGAGATACTATGTGGTACCAAATTATTCGAAATAAAATGTCCTTTTAGGATATGCTAACAAGCCACCCTCGTTCCAGTGAAAAAAACGAGTTATGACCATAAATCCGATTTTGCAAATTATGCCCTAAAAAGTCATAAAAACAAAAGACGATTAATTTAATTTTTCCATGGCTTCTTAACTTAAAAAAAAAACCTTTTAGCTTAATCACACTGGCACTTTGGATTGAAATTTTAAAAATATTATAATTTTATAATTATAAAATTATATTTTATTTAAATGACTTTATTATTATATTTATTATCAAAAATTATAATTATAAAAATAAGTGAATAGATTAATTAATCCACAACTATACACCAAATTTTATTTTTTATCCTAAAAGTTATAAGGGTGTGTAAAACACCCGGTATTTTATCTTATTGTTGTATCACATACTGAAAACTGCAACTCATATGATGTTTTTGGACATTTTTGTCATAATATTAAATTACATATTTTAAAAGCAACACAAATCAAAAATATACAATGCTACAAAAACAAATGCATAAAAAGAGACCATAAGTTTTAAAAAAGCAAGTTATTAAATATATATATTGTAAATAAGAATAATAAGTTTAAATTTAGATGCGTATTAAAAAAAATAAAATTGCAAAATCCAAGTTTTTTAAATTTTAATTTAGGGTACTATAACTATGTTAAAACGGCATTTTAAGGCCACGAAATAATAGATTTAATCATCTGTTGCTTTTACGACAACTTAAAAAGGGTAAAAGTTTTCAAAGCCTTTTTCAGATTTTTTACAGATAAAGAGTCACTCATTGGCATATTCTAAAAAAGCATATTTTTATCAAAAAAGTCAATAGTTTGGGTAAGACGGTTATTAAAAAACACATGGTATAAATATTATATGTTTTTTAAATACCTTAAAATAGCCAGGAGAAACCGATAAAAATGCAAACCTTACCTATGTCCAGGATTGATATGGAGCGAAGTGCAGGAATTATTTTTTTAAACACTGCTAATTTTCTAAGTTCATTTAAGTCAAGATAATATTTTTAAATAATTATTTAGGAATTTATAATTTTTGTCTTCACACCTTCAAATTATATCAAAACGATATCCCACATGAAATGGTACATAATTTAAGGATATAATTTATACACGTTCAAAATTAAAAATGGCTGCCATAGTGGTAAGAATGTTTGTTTAAAATGTAATCACAAATATTATTATGACGTTCTTTATCTTAAAGTGCCATTATTTTGAAATTAACTATAAATTTTAGACATATTTTTTAAATGGCCGCCATTTTGGTTCAACAGGTCGGGGATCACAGTGCTGTAGATCCAATTTCTTTTATTAATATACACAATACGCATGCCAAATATTTTGTGTTCTGCCACTTTTGTCAGATTTTTTTACGTACCGTTTGGACTATAAAGTATGGCGACAGAAAACTATTTCTTTATAGAATAACACGTTTAAACTTAAAAATCTCATTGGTCGTAGCGATATTTACCAAGTATACCTTTTTTGTGCAAAAAATATAAGAGAATATTGTTTTTTTCTAGACTTATATTATATTAAGGCTTAAAAAAGTTAACACATTTTAAACATAAGCAAAGGGGCACAGGTGGCGCCCTCTACATTGTACAACAAAACTTAAGCAGTTTTCGATTTCTCACCTTTAAAAAACTCTCTACATCTAAATGTTGTACCAACATCTTTAATATTAAATTTTTTTTATAATAACTTAAATAAAATAAATCCGTATTCGCACCCTGTATTTATCATACCATCAAATTTTTGACTAAGGGAAATTACCTTACCAGCATTTTTTACAGACCTTTCAGAGACACCCTGTACATTCATTAACATTTTTAAGACCCCAATATTAAACGTTGTTCTTTTAAAATTATTTTTTTCTGTAAACATTAAAAAGATAGGACAAAAGTTAAATAGTTGCAAACCTATGCATATAATCTTGGGCGTAGCCGGGATTTTGTTTAGGGGGAGGAGGTAGGCAAAAGAAAACTAATAACTTATCGTGTGTTTTTTAAAAGTGGTACCATTCTAGATTTTATTTTACCTTTTAAGATAGAAAACTAAAATTTGGTATGTCTTTGTTTGATGTAAATGTGCATTAATCGATCTATTCACTTACTTTCTATCACTTCCGGTTTAACAGGAAATGACATCTACTTTCAAATTTTAAATGGCACCACCGATATTTATGATATTTATGACATATAATATATATAATAAAAGGTAAAGTTCTTTGGGCATATGGCTCATCAATGACTGTAAAAATAAATAAAATTCGGCTACTATGGTTGGTTGTTTAAAAATTACGGAGTCTCCAAAAGAATATGGAATACCCCGGGCCCGACCAAGACGGTGACACGTGTTTCGTCTTCGTTAAGACTTGACCATTCACTTTTATATTATATCGCAGTTTGGGTAAAAAATACTGCTTTCAATATGATTTTTATCATATTTTCAGTCACTGCTGTACGCCACCTACCTGGTTTTGGCAAAACTACTCATCCGAATTCTGCAAACCCGCAGACTGATGGGCGGCCAGTTTCCATATGGTTTGTTGGCATAACAGTATGTTGCATTTTTAACTTTTGCCATATACAACTAGATGGCGCACTTTTTACCTACCACCTTTAACCTCTCGATGCTATGGCTGGTTGTTTTTAAATTTCTTTGTGAGATGGCACCGCTGTCTGTATTTATTAGTTCTGGGATACAGAAAGAATATCTACAGTCAGTCGGGGCGTCATCAAGGCGTCTAGCGACCTGAAGCGGTTTGACTTAACGAAGACGAAACACGTGTCACCGTCTTGGTCGGGCCCGGGGTATTCCATTTTCTTTTGGAGACTCTGTAATTTTAAACAACCAACCATAGTAGCCGAATTCTTACAGGGTATTTTTATTTATTTATTTTCACAGTCATTGATGAGCCATATGCCCAAAGAACTTTACCTTTTATTAATGTATTTATATGAAGACTCAAGAACCACTCACTTTTATATTATATATATATATATACATATATATATATATATATATATATATATATATATATATTATATATATATATATATATATATATATATATATATAATATATATATATATATATATATATATATATATATATATATATATATATATATATATATATATATATATATATATATATATATATATTATACTTAAAAGTATTAAAAATAGTTAAGATCTGTATAAGAATAACATACAAGGTGTGTCCGAAAGGTATGCAAACTGCTTTTGTATCTCGCGCTGGCGTTAGTTGTCATCATCGGGTGCGCAGCATCTCTCAAAAAAGTCCCAATTTGATTAAACAACACGCTCACAACGCTGTCCTTACTTTTCAAAACAATGCTGGAAGCTGAAAGTCAGATTTTGGAATAGCCATGAGTACTCTTGTCGCATTTTCTTCAATTGTCGTCATCATCGAATCGGTGGCCTTGGAGTGTTTTTTTTCAAATTCGGGAACAATCAAAAGTCACAGGGTGTCAAGTCACGACTCTACGAAGGTTAACGAAGCAGTGCAATTTTGTGTTTTGTTAAAAAAAAATTGCACAAGATCTAATCTTTCAGTCATTTCTAATAATAACAATCCGCCAAACGAAAAAAGAGTTATGTAAAAACCACGTAACAAATATGTATGGATATCTACGACCTGTCGAAAACATGCTGGAACACTTTGGCGCGCAGATACACAAGCAGGTCGGACACTTTTTGGACACACCTCGTACATTCTTAACGGCAGCATACTGAGATCGTTGTGAGAAATTATATTCTTGGGCGTAGCCAGGTGCATTCTTAACGGCAGCATACTGAGGATCGTTGTGAGAAATTATATCTTGGGCGTAGCCAGGTACCGGCAGATGATAAATTTATACGTATTGCCCAGCCAGACAAGGGTGGCCCACTTGTTTAGGCCTAAGATCGACTTTTCAGTGATGACATCCAGTACAATCTACCATTTAAATTTTTTTAAACTCTTTTAACAGTATTCCAACTCCAATTGTCTTCTTCCTCCTATAATACTTTTGAAAAACAAATAAAAAAAAAGGTCCCACCTCATTTTTATAAAAACCACCATCTTTATTTTTTCCGCCCCTGCAGCGTTGCGCCCTGGTGCCTTCCTTGCACCACCTGTTCAGGCACGGCCCTGGTTCCCAGTATTTATATTTTCTACCTTCTGAGATCGACTGTTAATAGTGGCGATTACACCCTGCCTAAGGAAACAGACACTTATTGCCAACACACAGAAGAAACGGGCTTCTCTTTCAGATTATTAGACGGGCCGATATATTTTTGTGTCATTTCATTGCTTTTGGGGATTATTTGTTTTCTCATCTTACCGAAATAAAACATAAATTCCGCAAAGAAACATACTGGCGCACAGAATGCCACTTGAATGACTTGAACTATTTTTATTCATGCAATATAAAAATTGGCTAGGGCAGCGGTTAAAAAAGAAAACATAGTTTTTATATGAATATAGCTTAACAACATACCTGCATTGGCTTTACTGGTCCAAATTCTATCTCTGTCGTTATTAGCCGACTGGTGAGCTTAACAAAGTATTTTTAAACTCAATGTAATAGTAGTCTTCGAACATACAGGCAACAGGAAACACATAACATCTGAGAATGCAAAAACTAACGTTATATTAATTTTTTTGCTGGCGGCGTTAATAGTAAATATACTCTTGAGCAGTTCATTTTTTTTGACGTACTAGAGACATACCAGAAATTATTATTTAAGTTTATATCATGCAGAACTTGCAAATAGTCATCCATGTAAAACTCAGCAATGTGCTTTCATAGGGTGCGAACTTGCACGCTTGCCTGTCTCATTGCAATTTAGCCCCATGGACAGAAAAAAAAATATGATTATAAAAAGAACTGTATAAAATATGAAACATTAATAAAATAGTAATATTTTAGAAAATATTGACATTTCTGGCATCATAAAACAGAAAAATACAACCCATTTAAATTTAATATTGTTTGGCAAAAAGTGTTGGTTCCTAAGAGTACGCCCTTGTTCGTCCCGCTAAAGTTTCTAGTTTTGTATTTGGAGGGTATTAGTACTTTTAGGTGATTATTTTATTAGTCGATCATGCCGATAAACCACATTTCTGTAAAATACAATAGTACTAATATTATAAACAGGTAAAGTTTGTAACTTTATTTGTTTGTAGCCGCTAAACTTTGAAATACTAAACCAATCATTAAAACTCTTTTTCAATTAGAAATCTACTATTCAAAAATACTGAACCGATCATAAAAATTCTTTACTATCAGAAAGCTACATTATTCAGGTGTGCTATAGGCTATATTATTTTATGATTAAACAAAAAGAGAAAATTAGAACTAACACCCCACGAAGTGATTCCAAAATTTCTCAAACAAACAATCAAAATTACAAAACTTACCTCCTTATTTATAATATTAGTATAAATGAATATAAAACAAAAATCTACTAAAACAAGTAAATTCGTTGTTTTTTAAATTTTATCTATTTTTATAAAAAAGAATTCTGTTTCCGCGTGCAACAGGTGAGCATATTAACACTGACCAATGCACCGGAGCTTATATTTAAATATAACTTAACCTGTTTATAACATTAGTATTTAATGTGTCATTATTTTCCCTAAAATTTTTGTTTAAACATTATAAAGTATAGCCTATAGCACTCCTGAATGGTAGATTTCTAATTGAAAAAGAGTTTAATGATTGGTTTAGTATTTCCTGAAGATTAGCGGCTACAAACAAATAAAGTTACAAACTTTACCTTAAGTTTATAATATTATTAGTACTATTGTATTTTTACAGAAATGTGGTTTATCGGCATGATCGACTAATAAAATAACTACCTAAAAAGTACTAATACCCCTCCAATAAAACTAGAAACTTTATGAAGGGACGAACAAGGGCGTACTCTTAAGAACCAACACTTTTTGCCAAACAATATTAAATTTAAATGGTTGTATTTTTTCTGATTTTTTTTTATGATACTCAGGGAAATATCAATATTTTCTAAAATTTTACTATTTTATTAATGTTTCATATTTTATACAGTTCTTTTAAAATCATATTTTTTTTTCTGTCCATGAGCCAAATTGCAATGAGACGGGCAAAGCGTCTTAAGTTCGCACCCTATGGAAAAACTTTTTTATTCTTAGTTTTACAACCAAAAGTTATTCTTTCATAAAGTTCTGTATGGTCCTAAACTCAAAATATAATCTTTAAATAATAATTTCTGGCTGTGGTATACAAGGTACGTCAAAAAATTGAATTTTACTCAAGAGTACTGCGTACGTACTATTAACGCCGCCGAAAACGTTACTTTTTTACATTCTCAAATGTTAATAATGTTTACATTATGTTGCCTATGTTCGGATTACTGTACATTAAGTTTAAAAAATACTGTTGGGGACTCACCCAGTCAGTTTTTTGTAAACATTTTTAAACTTATATACAGGATGATTTAAGATTATTAAAAATAATGCAAGGTATGTTTTATGTTAAAAATATATTCATATAAAAGCTATGTTTTTTTTTAAACTAAAACACCCTTGTCTATTAGCCAATTTTAGTATTGCATGAATAAAAATAAGTTTACAATTAGTTTCATTAGCATTTCACAATGCGCCAATATATTTTTCTTTTGCAGATTTGTATTTTATTTCAGCAAGATGAAAACAAAAATTACTGTTAGGGATAAAGAATTAAGTAAAACATATAATCCTACAAAAACAGTTAATATTTTAAAAATATATCAATTTTCAAAATCTAATAGTACAAAGAAATAATATGGCCCGTTTTATTTTCTTCTAATATTGTTTGGCAAAAATAAGTACGTCCCTGTTTCTCTTTTTAAGGCAGGGGTGGTCAACTGGTCAATCGCCACTATTAGCTTAGCGCTATTAGGGGCGGAAAAATAAAGATGGTGGTTTTATAAAAATGAGGTGGGGACCTTTTTTTTTTAATTGTTTTTCAAAAGTATTATAGGAGGAAGGAAGACAATTGGAGTTGGAATAGTATTAAAAGAGTTAAAAAAATTTAAATGGTAGATTGTACTGGATGTCATCACTGAAAAGTTGATCTTAGGCCTAAACAAGTGGGCCACCCTTCTCTGGCTGGGCAATACGTATAAATTTATCATCTAGGATTAAAATAATTTTACACCCTGCCGGTACCTGGCTACGCCCAAGAATATAAGTTCTCACAACGATCCTCAGTATGCTGCCGTTAAGAATGTACGAGGTGTGTCCAAAAAGTGTCCGACCTGCTTGTGTATCTGCGCGCCAAAGTGTATCCAGCATGTTTTCGACAGGTCGTAAATATCCATACATATTTGTTACGTGGTTATTTACATAACTTTTTTTCGTTTGGCGGATTGTTATTATTAGAAATGACTGAAAGTATAAGACCTTGTGCAAATTTTTTTAACAAAACACAAAATTGCACTGCTTCGTTAACCTTCGTAGAGCCGTGACTTGACACTCTGTGACTTTTGATTGTTCCCGAATTTGAAAAAAAAACACTCTAAGGCCACCGGTTCGACGATGACGACAATTGAAGATAATGTGACGAGAGTACTCATGGCTATTCCAAAATCTGACTTTCAGCTTCCAGCACTGTTTTGAAAAGTAAGGACAGCGTTGTGAGCATGTTGTTTAATCAAATTGGGACTTTTTTGAGAGATGCTGCTCACAGCAGTTTGGATACCTTTCGGACACACCTTGTATGTTATTCTTATACAGATCTTAACTATTTTTAATACTTTTAAGTATCCCTAAACAGTGCATTTCTTTAATGTCTCCTTTCATTTTACATTTTGAACAAATCAATTTAAAAAATGAAACTTTAAAATATGAAATTGAAGCACTAATACTATATTTTGAAGTGAAATAGATAGTTTTTAATGAAGAACCGTCTATATTATATTGTGACGGAACGGTATACTACGGATGACCATTATTTAATAATTTCTCCCGACATTCCGGTAACCGTAACAATATTACCATTAAAAAGATATTTAAAAGAGAGTTAAAAAATATAATAATATTATTAGTTTCGAAAATATGGCCATCCAACCAACCGGTATTTTTAAAATACCGCCATTATGTAGTTGGTATTGACTTTATATTTTAGGGTTATAATATATTTTTATCTGGCAATTTACCCAAAAATGTAGTATTTATCCATATCAAATTTTGTAACCCAAAGGTTAAGCTTTTAAAACTTTTTCGTTCAAAAACCCAGCTAACTTAACAATTAAACACTTTGACGAAACCATTTACGACATTTTTTATAATATCTATTTACTCCATCAATATTGTAATATTTTTAATGAGAAGAAACTTGTTATTTATAAAACAAGCCGTATTTTTTCATCGGGTAGATGTCGTAGCCGCCCTTCTGATAAACAATAAACAATGATAATGTGAGCATCTACAGACTAGTAACTTTTCATTTTACTGCATGACTACAACTGATTACTCACCATTGTAGGGGCAATTGTCAAGCGCAGTCAGTTCGTGGTCCTAAGTAGCTTAAACGTATTCAGCAAAATGAATAAACCGTTAATAATATCTAGCTATTGTTTTGTCCTGTGAAAAATATTTGAAAAAATGTAATATGTTTTTTTTAATTATTATATTTGGTAGGAAGGCGCCAAATCAAGGAAGTGGGGGGAGGGACACTACTGTCTGGGTATATTTAACATTAAAAGTTAACTCTCCATTGTACACATTACATATTGTAAAAAATTATTTTATTTATTAACACAAAATTGATTTATTATTTTCTTTTTCAAGAGGTTATAAAAAATTAAAGAAAAAAGGTATTTATGCCTAAATATCTAATATCTATTTTTACCCTGGATAAAAAATAAAGGACTTCTTATAGGTTATTTATTTTTTAGAAAAAAAATATCGAAGGCAGTGGCTAGGAGTCCAAAGGTAAATTAGATATAACATGTAACTGACCCCATAGCTGAAAATTAGAAGTTACCCTAATTATTATATTTGTTTTTCTGTGATGATACAAATAAAGGAAATAAAATTTCTTAATTAAGAAGAAAAATGTAAAGAACAGGTAAGTTTTACAAGGAATAACAATTAGACACATAACAAAAACACAAAATTGTAAATATTTAATTTATCTGTCAGAAATATTTTACATTGTTTCTCACCACTGTTTTTAATTTATTTACTAAGATTTTATAATTTTGCAAATAATTTTTGTCACTTAAACTACTTTTTGGCATAAAAATGATTTCGATCACGTGGCCTAGTGCCAAGGGGGCAGTCAAAAGGAACACCCATAAAAACGTTTTAAAAGTGTTCTTACCATGAAATCCTTATCATGACTGGCCGAGGGACTCAGGTGGTATCTCTCTTGGCACTAGGCCACGTGACCGAAATCATTTTTATGCCAAAAGGAGTTCAAATGACACCCTTTTATCCAAATTTTGCCCGATCTGGATATCTTGTTACATTAAAAAGATTAATAGGGGGAGGGGGAATTTTAACATCCTCACTATATATCTGCTTTTAGCTTTTTGCCATTACGTATTAATTATAATATTTTAAAATTATTGTTTAAAACTTAAGTTAAAAGATAAAGGAAGAACCCCATTGACTGATAATATTTTTACAAAATTAAAAGCGACCATCGAGTAATTACTCCAGTTGATCTTCATGTACCACTGGCTTATCAACATTTAGAACTCATAATGTGTCTTAATGTTGGATGCTAAACTTTAAGAATATAAATTTAAGTAAAATAGAACAATATGATTTTTACATATTAATAGTTCAAAACAAACATGAAAGAAACCCATTTAAACGTAATGTTGATATTTAAAACAATGAGAGAAAATATTAGCAAGACCTACACGGGGATCTTAAAATCACTGCAGATACAGAGATGGTTTAAAGGGTATAGAATTAAAAGTGAAATCACGGATTACTAGATATTTAAAAAATATTGTTCTTTGTACATGCACTCACCCTGCATGTGACCTGATATAAGTGTTTACGTTAACATTTAACAGTCAAAAACTGACCATAAAAAACTGGTTTGACGTAAAAAAATTCATGTTAAAAAGACCTTAAACAAGAATGAGATGGTAAAGATTTTTAGTGCCTCAAAACTAAATTTAAGAGAAACTACGAAGAAGTTATCGAAAAACTTTGTACTTCTAATAAAGCTCTAAAATAAAACGCGTTTCTTAAAATCCATTTGAAGGTGGCCTTGACCCTCTGACTAGCATCTTGGGTTCGACAAGGATTATACTTAAAGGGGCTGAGGGGCTGGAGCATTTTTATTGTGTCAGCAATGTATAGGTTGTGATTATTCCTGACGAGGATGAAATACGTGTCGCTGTTTGCATTGTGACCCGAGGTTATCCATTTATTTCGAGACTTCGTAATTTTAAAGTAGCCAGCCAAGTTATTTATTTACTTATGCCCAGTTTTACAATATTTGGTTGGTTTTGCTTATTTGAGTCTATCAGCGCCTAAGCTCAAAAGAATGCTATTGAGAAAATGAAGAAATAATTTTAGAGTTAATTATAATAATAATTTTTTGTAAATACTTAGTCTTAATCTGTGTTTAATAATTTTTATGTTATGAAAATATAAGTAATTTATTTAACTAGTTTTTATTTGCAAAAAAATTGTTACTTTATTAAAATTACAATAATGTGTTGAATAGCCTGATTAATAGGTAGTATATTATGACAAAAAAAAGTAAACATTAAACTAAAAATACAAACGAGCAATTTTAAATGTCATATTATCACTTATCTTGTTTTCTTCTTTTTCCCCCTTTCCTTCCAAAAAATATCTTTATGGTGTTCCTGATTTTTTAAACTTTTTATAAAAATCGTGATAAACAGGTAGTTCCTGGACTAGTAATTAAATGTATGTACATCATTAATAAGAACACTTTAAAAACCTTTTTAGGGGGTTCTTTTGACCAGTCTACTACGAATATTCATACCGCCATATAGGTATCAAAGCAGCGCTTCAACCCAGCGTGTCAATGTCAAATGTTTCGGGCGTCGAACTGGTCGAGCGCATTACTTTTATGTCGGATAAGTTTACCACAATGTTTTGCATTACATTTACAAAAATTTTTTGCCAAAAATGGTTAAGGTTACAGTCATGCAATCATAGCACTAGGTTAAAAAAATATAGGTTTTTGAGTTGTTAATATTATTATTGTTATTAGGATTATTATGCTTATTTAAAATTACTTGTAATTGCCTCTGGGTGTTTGTAATGAGAACAAAAACTTGACAATAATAATTAAAGTATACTTCCAAATTTTTTAATGTTTTTATTCAAATAACTTAACATAATTTTTAATAAAAATAAACAAATAAAAAGAGTGCATTTATTTACGCATATGAATAATTTTTTTACTTAGTCTTGCATTTAAAGGGTAAAGTTTTGAATTTACCAATAAGATTAAAAAATATGGTTAGAATAACATAAAGAACGCATTTTTTTCTTTATTAAAGTTAGTGCCTGTATATTGATGCGTTATTTTTAAACAAAAACCGAGAACTGAAATAAAGCTATGCACTAATGTATATACAAAAAAATTATCAACTTTGTTTTAAAAACACCGCAGCAAAAAAAAAAATTGTTTCCTGTAAAATTTAACGTAAGTCGATAACGATGTTTTGTCAAAAGCCCATCGATATGTGAAATATAAAAACGACGCAGCTGGTACGACACGGAGCAATTTTTAAATAATTTCAGTTTTGATATTATTTTTAAATATTAAATAGGCATTATTTACGCGTAAATATATAATAATGGCTTTTAGCCACACCATGTTTTTCACATCGCCGCCTGGGTGCTCTAATAAGAACTTGTTGAATGGTTCATATGAATTAAATGATGCACATATAAACTTATAACGCGACGAATATACTAAAATCAGACTTGTTGTAGGTAAATGGTATGAGCAAAGGAGAGTTTTCGCATATTTTTCACTTTTTATTCACTTCCGGTTTAACCGGAAATGTCTTCAATTTTGGATTTTTAAATAAAACACCTTGTATATCTTATCATTTTTGGATTCCTGATACAATTCTATCAATACAAGTCAAATTGTGATATCTAACAAAGTTTTTAGGCCTAATTGATTATTAGAACCTTTTTAATATTACATCCAGGTGGCCATGACTAAATGCAAATTAATCTAATGACCCCAGGTGATGTTCAAAAATACAATCGAAAAGTTTTAGTGTTTAGCTTAATTTATTATCAACACAAATACTATCAGAAATATTTATATAGAATAATGTTCCTATAACACATACGGATGTCTCAGATATCTAGGTGTTATTAATAGTTTATATACACATCGTATAAATTTAATTGTACCTGTGTAATGTATATTGTGTTTTGTTAAATAGATAAATAAATAAATAAAATTAGTATGAAAGATAAGGATAAAACAAGTTGGGAAGTAGGCATTTTCGTGTCTAACTATTATTTTTAAATGGCAATCCTTTTAAAAAGATTTTTTGACGAATCTAACAAAACAATTTTTTTTGCGATCAGATTAAAAATAAAGTGATAAATAAAGGATTATAGCCACCTAGATACTACAAATGACTCTTAAAAAATTAAATGGGCATAAAACCTTTAAAAAGTATCAAATTACTATTTATAATTGTCTTAGGAATCCTAAAACGTTAAAATATACAGGGTGTTTCATTTAAAAATTCAATATTTGAGTCATTTCCGGTTAAACCGGAAGTAACCAAAAAGTAAGCAATATACAAAAACTCTCCTTTTCTTATACTATTTACTTATACCAAGTCTTAATTTGATGTGTCTAATACTTTAGAATGTATGGCTTATCTAATAGGTTCGTTGACACCCGGTATATGCCGGTATGAATATTTGTGGTAAACTCGTCAAAAGGAACACCCCTAAAAAGGTTTTAAAAGTGTTCTTACCATGAAATCCTTTTCATGACTGGTCCAGGGACTTAGGTGGTATGAAAGGAATAATTGTTTTTCAGAAGGTCTTTCTTCGTTTTAATGTCTGTTGCGCTCTTTGAGATACAAGATACTGAAATCAATACTCTCCATTCATTGTATTGATCTGAATCGCGATCAAGGGACCAGTGCACGCCGGAAAACTTGTTAAGAACTTATTTTATAATTAGAAAATAATAAAATAATTTCAACCAAATGCCGCCGAACCTGTATTGTAGTGAAAATGTTTAGGGGTTGCAATCATCTCTGAGCATAGCCGTACGAAGGAGGGGGCAATTGCCACCTCAGAAGGGGTGTGAATAGGCTTTGTCGGCGGAAACGGGGCTATAAATTAGAGAATATTACTTCTTTATTACTAAATATCATGTATTTATTTATATCATATTAAATATCTATCTAGTTAACCTGCTGCACCATTTTTCCTTTCCTACGGAAACACCTGTAAATTGTTGGTTTAATTTTGCTTGCTTGCTTGACTGGGTTTATGGCTTTGCTGCAAGGCAATCGCCAGCACGATTTCGTGGTGACTCCGATGTTGTCTGGTTCTTAAACCATATCGGGGCCTCCGACTTTTCTTCTTTGACTGAGCTTTTTCTTAAGTGCTGTGAAGGAGTTAAAGTGTATTCTGAGCTATTGGGCAATTATTGAGCGAATATGATTATGACAGACTTAATGAGGTTATAATTAGCTAACATGCACTACATAGGTGGTTGGATGGGAAGGAATTGAAGACAAATCAAAAGGAAAAAGGTGACATACAAAAGCTGAGCATTACAATTTTATTCTATTAATATTTAAAAAAGTCATGATTATGTTAATTGAGTTTTTGTTTAAATTAGAGAGAACTGTATTAATTGATATGGGGGTTGAAAAATTCATATTTATAAATTTACGGTATAGATCAAGGTTCGGAACAACATTGATGGGACATTCGAAAAAATATGATCCATGTTCTCAATGCATCCACACTCGCACTTATTTTAATTTTAAATAAATGTTCGTTGGTTAAGCAATGACCTGTACGCATTCTAATTATTGTTGTGATATGACGCCTATCTTTATAGGGGACGTCTGAAAACCATTTTTACTTGGGAAATTTGTCTGAACTTTTGAATATTTATAGTTTTTATTTTTTACAAGTGAACTCCAATTATTTTTAAACTTTGTTTTAAGATCGTTTTTAATTTGATTATAGTATTCTTGAGAATCAACCAGTATTTTTTTGGGAATGTTTAAGTTTTTACCTATATTGGCTAAAATGTCTGCTTCAGTAATGCCCGGAATATCAGAGTGTCCTGGGATCCATGAGAATCGGATATCAAAATTATTTTTATTGGCTAGAAAAATAAGTCTTTTTGTTCTGAGTGTCCAGTAAACACTGGAGGCATTTAGATGGTATTTATTAATCTTTTGGATAGCACTTTTGGAATCAGAGAAGTTAATTACCTTTTTTAAGTGTTTTACAGTAGCTATTTTCACTGCCTCATGTATGGCTATGATTTCAGCCTTACAAATGGAGAGAGAGTCGGGAAGTCTTGAAGAGAACTTGTATTGTAATTCAGGGATTGTTATACCGTATCCCACCATTTTATCTTTTTGGAAGCATCAGTATATATAAAAACAGAAGAATTTTTATATTTTTCTGTGACTAACACAAATTTTTCTCGAATCATGAGTTCGTTTTTTTAATAGCGCAGTCTATGATTTTTATGGGGTTATTTAAAATTTTGAAATCTACTTCATAGCAGGGCATATTTAGATTTTTATAAATGTTTGCAAAATATGGAAAATAAATTGTAAATAGCTGAAATCAAGTATGGTATATTTAATTCTGATTGGAAAGTTGGTGTGAGTATTAATTTGCTGCGTAGTTTTAAAAGTATCTTAATTAATGGGTGATTTCTAATATGTATTTTTCTTGCTATAAATTTAGTGGACAGCATTTTCCGCCTCTGTTCGAGGTCAGTGGTAGCTGCTTCTGCTAAGAGTGCAGCTCTTGGTGTAGACTTCATGCATCCAAGGCTAATTCGTAGGCCTTCATAAAAGGCTGTATCTAATTTATAAAGACTCTTGTGATTAACAGGTTTTATAAAGATGGATCCAAAATCCAGGTGTGAAGTTACCAATGTGTGAAATACTGTCAACAGGGTGTTTGGGTCGGCTCCCCACCACACTCTGCACAATGCTTTAAGGATATTTAGAGATTTCTTTGCCTTGTTAAATATATGATTGATATGAATGTCCCATTTTAGATGTTGGTGCAGGTAGATTCCCAGGTATTTTACATAATTTTTGTACTGTATAGTATGATCATTGATTTTAACATTTGGACGTGTATTTTTTCTTCTTTTACCCTTTGTAAACCAGATGGCTTTACATTTTTCTAAGGACAGACACAATTCATGTTGTTTGAGGTAGGTGTAGACTTATTCTAGTGCTGTGTTTATTTGAGCACCCATTACTTCTAAGTTAGAGCCTCTTACAAAGAGAACTAGGTCATCTGCATAGCCTATAAGTTTCGTATTATTAAAGGGTAATTTAAAAAGATCATATAAGTATACGTTAAAAAGGATAGTACTTAAAGGTGATCCCTGAGGGATGCCTTTGGTTGCTAAATAAGGACCCATAAAGTTTCCGTCAATGCTTCTACTGTAAATCAGTCTTTTCGAGAGTATTCTATAGATAAGGTTATTTAGGTCTGTGGGAATATTTAAATTCATTAGTTTTCGATGTAATGTGTATATATTAACATGGTCATAGGCAGATTTATTATCCAAGAATATGGCGATAACGGTTTCCGAAGAATTAAAAGCGTCAAATATCTAGGAGGACAAAAAGGCCACATTATCGTATATTCCCCTTCCTTTACGAAATCCAGCCATTTCATTACAGAAGGTAATTCTATGCTCCAGCATCCAGTCTAGGCGATTTTTAATCATTATTTCCAAAGGAGGATAAAATTATTGGTCGATGACTGTCTGGCAAGGATGGGTCTTTGTTCGGTTTTAAGAGGGTTATAACATTGAATTTTTTCCAAGAATTTGGTAGTGTATGTCCCATTAAGAAGTTGTTGTAATTATTTAATAAAATTTGTTTTCCTTTAAAAGGGAAGTTCTTAAGCATAGGGTATGACAAGTCGTCTATGCCTGCTGCCGATAGTTTTTTATCTTGTAAAGCGTTATTCAGCTCATGTATAGTGAATAATTGTGAGTCATTTTCGGATGTACAAAGTTAAAAAGATGGGTCGATATCGACTGAAGACATCTTGAAGAGTATTGCCTTTTTGTGTCGTCCGAAATTGAGAGGTTATTGTTTCTGTTTTTGTTATTTGTTTATTTGAGAATTTTTAATTTTGTTCCAAACATATGTGACATTTGATTCTCTGTTTAGTGTTTCACAAAATATCTAGAATTTTTGTCTTTTTTTATTTCTAAGATTTTTCTTACCACCGCTATAGTTTTTTGGTCATAATGTAGTTTTCTAGGGTAGGGGATGTATTAAAATAATTTATTGATAGTTTTCTTTCCTTTATCCATGTGAAACATTCTTCATCCCACCATGGGTTGTTTGTTTTACGAGGTAAGCCACATATTTTAACAGCAATTCTTTCCTGGGCTACTTCATCCATGATTTTACCGAGTTCATCATAGTCAGTGGCCAAGTTTCTGTCAATTAACTGGATTGTTATTTGGTTTTGAAATAAATCCCAATCAGCTTTCTTAAAATTTCTAATGGAATGAGTGCCTAAATATTCTGAGTTAAATTTAAAGTGTGTATTGTTATTAATTTCCAGAAGTGTGGGGTAGTGGTTACTATTGCCACAGTCTTGAAGAACACTCCATTGTGAATTGATTGCTAACTGACTGCTAAAGATGGTTAGATCGAGTGCACTAAGGTTAGAATTTGGGTTTTGAAATAAAGTTGAAGACCCGTCGTTCATGACAACTAGGTCTTTGTCCATAATGAAGTCACTTAAAATTTTTCCTCCTCTGTTGGTAGGTGAGTTATCCCAAAGGGGATGGTGTGAATTTAAATCTCCCATTAAAATGATTTTTTTATGTTTATATTTTCCGTGAGCTCCTGAAGCAGCTCCTCGTTAATATTATTGTTTGAGTTGGTATAAATATTTATTAAGTTCTGAAATTTTTATTATTATATATTGAGTATTATTTGAACTAAATTTTTTTACTTTATTAAAAATTATATTATTTTTTATTAATGTTGCTACACCGCCATAGCCATCCTCTCTATCTTGTCTGAGAATTTTATATGTTTTTAAATTAAAAGTTTGAGTGGGTTTTAACCAGATCTCATTTAAGAAAATAAGATCTGGGTTTTTTTCCACTATTAAATTTATTAAGTTATCCCTGTTAGACTTTATACTTCTGATATTCCATTGCAATAAATTCAGCTTTGTTTTATCAGCCATCTAGGTTTGCGTATGTTAAAGAATTTAGTAATAATGTGTAAATTCATGAAAAGGGATGGCTTAATTTTTAGGTATAGGTTTAGAAAATTATTATTTAAGTATAATCCATATCAGAGTCCTCGGTGAGAAACTTCGATATGGAATTATGCAAGAAATTTATTATGGTTTTTCTTGTTTCGTCATTAGTGTTGGTTAAAAATTGTATTATGTAAGCTATTTCGTTATTTGTATCGTTGGAAGCTAGGTAAGGTGCACTATTGTTAGGCCTTGAAGTGTCGTTAGAGGGCATGGAGGGAGCAAAGGACGTTGATGGGTGACCATATACAGATTGATTTGTGTTGGTGGGCAGTTTGGCGGGTCGTGTGTTTGGGAAAAAAGAGCTTCGTCATGCTTCTTTTTATCAAAACCTTTTTGCATAATTCTTTTCTTTTCAGTAGAAACCTGTTTGTATGACCGTTTTATTGCTCCGTTTCTGAAATTTTGGATTCTTCGTTCTGGTTGCTGTTACGTTTGCTGCTTGTGAATTATTGGAACCGGGGTTTATACTGTTATTTTTTGTTTTAATAGCTGGGAAGTCGTTTGCGTTAAAAATGAATTGATCTCTAATAATATAAGTTTTTTTACATATTTCATTGGCATCGAAGAATGTTAAATTTTCAAAAGCCATTAGTTCTTTTTATTTTTTTGTCTACTAAATTCCGGACATTTTTTTGAAGTAGTTTTATGTTCGTTCTTATAATAAAAACATTTTGTTTTGCACGGATATTCCTCATTATTTGAAATAGGTTCGCTAATATGGCAGTCCTCTGCACAATAATTATAACATTTTTCTCTACCTTTACAGTTTTTTCTAGTGTGTCCGTATCTTAAACATCGGAAACACTGTGTCACTGGAGACACATATGTACAAAGTGAATGTTCGAGGCCATAAAACCTAACATATTTGGGCAAGGAGACTCCTTTAAAAGTGAGTAAAACAGAACCTGTAGGTTGATATGAAACATTTTGCGTTTCCCTATCAATTACTTTTCTATTCAGTCTTGTAGCCGACAAAATTTCAATATTACCCGAAGCTTGACTATGTTGAATGAGTTCATTTTCACTGATATCAGAGTCTACTTGCCTAATTAGGCCTTTTGAGGTTACAAAATTGAAAGGGATAAACATTTTATAGCCTTTATTCAAAAGTGTAGGATTATTTACGAAGTTATTTGCACTAGAAAATGTTATAAATTCAATTGAGAGTCTGTTGGACCTTTTTTTATTAATTTTTTTAACATCATTAAGGTTAAGATTAAAAATTTCTCTTGCAATTTTCACAGTATTAAATTTACCGATATTAAAACCCGTTATTTCCGTTGATTCTAAGTAAACAATGAAGGGACCAGAGTCCATGTTAGTATAAAAACTTTTTGTTGACTATGTTGAATGAGTTCATTTTTACTGATATCAGAGTCTACTTGCCTAATTAGGCCTTTTGAGGTTACAAAATTGAAAAGGATAAACATTTTATAGCCTTTATTCAAAAGTGTAGGATTATTTACGAAGTTATTTGCACTAGAAAATGTTATAAATTCAATTGAGAGTCTGTTGGACCATTTTTTATTAATTTTTTAACATCATTAAGGTTAGATTAAAAATTTCTCTTGCAATTTTCACAGTAATAAATTTACCGATATTAAAACCAGTTTTTTCCGTTGATTCTAAGTAAACAATGAAGGGACCAGAGTCCATGTTAGTATAAAAAACTGTTTGTTGTTCTTTTTTTGTCCGTCATTTTTTGGATTGGAGATTCGAGAATTTTTATTTTCAGGTTTTTCAGAGATATCTATCTTTTTATTTGAATCATCGCTTTTTTGCGACAGGGTTAGTTGTGGCTGGGGGTTCCTCCCCTCCAGAATCACTCATACTACCCCACCAGAAAAGCCCTTTTACGAGATTGGTAGACCAGAGAAGATGGATCACAAAGAATTCAAAAAGCAAGGCGAACTGTCAAAAAGCAAGCAATTAAATGAAATCTAGCTAATGCTCAACTTACCCTAGCACGAGAGACAAGAACAAATGTTAAATGTCTTAGAAAAATCCCTTTTTCACAGAAACTGTTCTGCAACGTAAGAAAAACGATGCTGCTTCGCTCACGAACTCCACAGCACTGTGATTTAATTTTATTATTTCCGTTAGACCATAGATAACCCACATTTAGGTTCGCAGCAAAGAGAATGGACAAGGGGAGAGAAACAGTTGATTTACCCCCACCAATTAAAAAATGGCACACACCTGCGACTTGTGATTGTGTTCAGCGACCGAAAGAGCTCGTCAAAGTTTTATTTTATTCTTGCTTAAAGTTGGTAAAAAGCACGTGCTTGGTTAAAAGTATGGATTTATTTATAATTTTTTGTTTTAGTACGCACTTTTTACTTAACATTTTTGTGTCTGAATCAATACTATCAGCCAAATATCTTGCGAACTTTAACCGGTTTGGTGGTTAACTTAACACAGCGGGATTACTCGTCATGCGCATGAGAGGTTCTTTTTTCGGCTTGCTATTGGCTGTTATAAATGTCAAAACTCTTGACTTTAAATATGTTCAATATGGCTGATGTTTTGTGATTGTTGTGGCTGTTTATTTGCTTTGTGTTTTACTCGGTTTAATTTTACGTGTGACCTGTGTTATAAATATAAATTATTGAAACCACATTTGTGTAAATTTATTGGTTTTTTAAATAAATTATTTTTTAAATTATTTACGTTGTCTTTTTTATAATTAAAAACAAATTAACACTTTATGTAAGATTTATTTTTTAACAAAATATTATATACACATTAATATTTTATATAAATACTTAAAATATATTTAATGAATATCTTGCTGGAGGTAAAAGCACAATGAACCAATAGAGGATTTCTGTGTGCGTCACTCCATATTTAAAAAATTTCCTTGAACTGTAAAAGACAGACAAATGATGAACAGTTTAAAAAGTATTGATAGTGATAAAAATTATACTAAGGCGAAAAAATGAAAAGGCCTAAACACTAAATAACTGACCCAGTTGAGGTACAAACCAAGATTAGAGTGTGTCTACTTAAGTTCGTACCATAAGGCAAACTATTATTAATTTTACGAAAAAATTTAACCATCCCATATTAATTGTTTTCGGTTTTAGGTATATGAAATATCTTAGAATTATGAATTTTTCTTAAGAGGATAGTACACTTTGTCAATATCGAAAATTTGTAAAAAAAAGATGTTTAGGATTAAGATTTTTTTCTGCAATACCGAGCATTTTTGAGCTTCCTTTGCAAAAGTATTTTATTTCAAAATAAGTATCCAGTATTGTGGAAACTTAAATTTTCATTGTTAATTAAAACCTACAATCCTCTGCTTCCTCATACCTAAAAAAACAAGTACGTAGATATCGAATAAAATGGACCAAGCACAGTGGCCTATGGAAACTGAAATCCTACTACGCTTTTCTCAGTATAAGTAATTTAACTTATACACTAGAATACCTTTCAACTAAATAGGATCAAAATAAATCTAGAATTTATTTGGTTGGTAAGTTTAAGTGTGCCAATTTCATAAATTTCTTAAAATTATACACTTCTTTTACATTTTAAACCATTCTTTATGCTAAATATGTAGTTTCCCAATAAAAGTTTAGTTTTCAAGAAATAATTCTATTTAGATTTTCATTTTTAGTTCTTATTTCCCTAAAATTGATATATATTTTTCCACATTAACCTATTCCAATGTAAAAAAAATAGACTTCTACCAAATAGATTTTATTACACCATTACCACTAAATTACCAATATTTAGTCATTAAAATATTAATAAATTTCAGTATTAACCACATTTCACACTTTTTATTAATGTTTTATGTATTTACTCAATAAATCAATGTTTTTAAATATACCGCCGATTTTGACATTGGGAGTGCGTATGCGCATGCCCTGCCATCCCGCAGACCCTTTCTTCAAATTGTGCCACTTTTCGAAACGGCGATTGATCCTCTATCCTTGTCTATTCTCTTTGGTTCGCAGTGGCTAGAATCATTTTAAGGATTTTTATAGTTTCGTGCAGTAAAAAAATCGGTACATTTACGAACATGCGTATTTAAAGCTATGACAAAATACAAAAGTGGCTCACCGTCCCTTACCGTGCTTACGGGTACTCCCAACGGGAGGAGTATTATAAAACTTTAAGGACAAATCGACAGGATGGGAGTTTAAATACAGCTAACGAAGATGACATCATTTATAATGATGATAACTCAATTTACGCAAAGTAATAGTACTTGTAATATCATAAAAAAGTAATAGAATGGTTATTATTAATTTTTGCTAAACTCTTTAATAAAACATATATCTATAGAATGAAAGTTTTCCTTATAAAAAAAATATCAAAGACTAAATTTGCATATTTACTTTGACTTGCGAAATCGATTAACCATCCCAATCAGGAAAAAATTGTAGTAATAATAACGATTACTCTAAGTATATTTCACTTACACTTTCTATATGTCATCAGATCAAAAATGCATTTGCATTAGTCTATATTGTATTTTTAAATTTGTAATTTAAAAACAAATCTAAAAAGAGCATTTATAATATTTTGTAATTTTTCTTAACTTATTGGTTTATGGATCTAAGCGATTTGGCATTTGAATTATTCATTATATTCGTAACATACCCACGCATTCTCCATTGAAAAATTATTTGCAATAGGTATTTTATTTACGCACACACATTATGGTAGAAACTAATGTGTGTTATTTGCATATATTATAAATTAAAACTTCATAAAAATTATTGGAAATCTTTTATACTTTCTAAGGTTAACATTGCATATTATAAATATTTCTAGTACTGCTTTAAATTAACTTTTTTTTGTCTACTTGTAGTAAACTCTTTTGTAATGGCAAGCGGGGCACAGCCTGGCTCTCTAGTCCCTCCACGCAATGCCACAGGTTACCCTGGCTTGGTGGCGACTAAAAACCCCCAAATCCAGCACTGTTTTATAGCCGTCCCGCATAATCCCGTAATTGCTACTATATTTGGTATCTGTGTTGTAATTGGTTTGTTGTATACATTTGTAGGTAAGTACTTTAATTTTTAACACATTTCTAAAAAAAAACATTTAATTCAAAATCATTAACGCACATGATGTAGTGTGATTTTTTTAATGATCACTATGTTGCAAAACCTTACTTTTTCCTTATTAGCCATGACTAACACACAGCTGTATGTTTGTTTTACAATAAAAATGCCAAACCCAATACTTTGACAAGTTTGTGAAGGAGTTGTGCAGTGTGTCCGGATTAGATGGAGACTTGCAGTTTTTCCGCAGTGTTGTTACTTTTTAAAACAAAAGATGTCACTAAAAGATTTTTATGACACTTCCTATAACATTTTTTTATTTACAAAACTAAAAACTAATATATGTATGTATTTTTATGTAAGGATGTAGTTATGTTTTTTTATCAAATATTTTTTGAGATATAAACAACAACATTTATTTTTGTTATGGATCGCCCTGTTTAAATTTCACATTAATATTTAAGTTTTAGCATAATTATTTAAAGTCAATAACTTTTTATATTATAACATTTTATTGGTTATTTCAAGTTTTTGAGAAAAAATCACCTAACCTGTGTTTTAAATAGTGTTGGGCGACATATCAATAACCGCGATATTTCACCGGTGAATGGAAAATCACTGGCACTACCAGGGATTTACTTTTTGCAAATACGGTTATCAGTGATCAAAACGAATACTAAAATCGGCATCGACACGACACGCATTGGATGATCGCTGATCGCATCCATCGAAATATCTATGAATTATTATTTAAAATAATATGTGAAGGAAAACAGTAATTTAAGCTGATATGATATTTATATTGTTTAGACGTGGCGGGTGACGGGCACCGCCAAGCCATGTGAAAGATTGTTTTCCAAAGCCGGGTTAATATTAACCGACCGTAGAAATAATTTAAGTTCAAACAAAGCTAAAAACTAATCTTTCTTAATGCTAATTTTTCATTTTTATTGGGAAAAAAGTAACAAAGTAAAGTTGTTTTATTTTTATTTATTTAAAAAATTTAAAATTTCTATTTTTATTATGCGTTTTCGTTTTGCTTTAAAAAAGTTTTTTATTTTATATTTATATTTTTTGTAATTGATTATAAGTTAAAAATGTTATAATGGTGTTCGATTATTAAAAAAATTGTATTTTTATTTTTGAAAGTAGGTTAAACCCTAAAACTTGATATTATTTTTACATAATAATATGGCAATATATCACATTAAGCTTGTTTTTGTCACACCTTATATAATGATTATTTGAGTTACGAGCCCAAAAATTTAGATTCCGTACTATTGCTGTTAATTAAATTTGCAGCATAATATTTATTTTTATAAAATCAATAAATATTGTGCTGCATATTAATGAAAACCGATAAGAGCTGCATAAATAATATATTCGTATTCGTTGCCAGACACCGAGCTATTTTTATATTTCCATTTTTAGTAAAATATTTATGTATATTTAAGTCACTGCAGTGATTAAAATCACTGTTTAAAATCACGGTGATTTAGAAATCACTGTCGCCGTTTCACCGGTTACCGAAAAATCACCGTATTTCCCAACACTAGTTTTAAGGTGTGGATCAACTGGTGTCTAATTTTTTACTGTGTTAATGATTGGTCAAAACTACAAAATCAGAGAAAACCAGTTGACATTATTTATTTAGATTTTAGCCGGGCATTCGACTAAATGCCTCACAAAAAGCTGCTTTAAAAATTGGAACATTTTGATATACGTGGAAATTTATTTAGCGGGAGAACCTTTTATTAGACATGATATTATGTCGTTGTATTAAAAAAACATTAGATAATGTTGTATTAAAAATGTATAGAATTTTTAGTACTATCCATAAATAAAATAAAATACCGGGTGTTCCATATAAAAAAAACCTGTATATCAAATATGGAAACGGTTATTTCCTTTAACTTTTGTACTCAAACCTTTTCTCTATCCGAAGTCATTAGGAAGATAGGTACATACCAAAGCACAGTACTGGAACACTCTGTATATTAAAAAGCCCTCTTTAGACATAATTTAAAAAATATACAGGGTGTTCCATAAGAAAAATCATTAGTTTTGTTTATATATCAAAAAATATTAAATTAGGAAAATCTAACCACCCGGAGATATTGTCAGCTCAAAATATTATGTTTATGTCAAGAAGGAATCCGTTTTTACCTTTTTGTTAAGCAGTAAGTTTACTGAATTACAAAGAATATCAGAAAATACAATATTTTTAAAATTGTCATGTAGCTCCGAAACTAATAATAATATAATAACTTTGTGACATCATTTTGGGCCAAAAATAACGACCTCAACAACAGTCGCAAAGTTCTAGCCTCACTAATAACTGACATTCTTTGG
This sequence comes from Listronotus bonariensis, assembly GCA_014170235.1. Taxonomy (NCBI): domain Eukaryota; kingdom Metazoa; phylum Arthropoda; class Insecta; order Coleoptera; family Curculionidae; genus Listronotus; species Listronotus bonariensis. The sequence continues at coordinate 67,935 of JACEGR010000893.1, read as the reverse complement.
CAGTGGCAACCAATATACAAGGTGGTCCCTAAGAAAAGGCAAAAGTTCGACCAGAGAATTGTGAAGTTAAAATGTTGCGATTTAACTTAACTTAATTGATGGTAGTTATGTGGAGTACACGCCAGAAAATAAATAAAAAATGCCAAAAAAACAAAAAAAAAACAAGTAAAAGGAAAATTAAAAATCGACGTTTCGGTGTCAAGTTTGCCACCGTTGTCAAGATAAATTGAATAAATAGTAAAAAATTAAAAATGTACTATTATTTAGGTTTAAAATTTTAAAATTTTAATCTTTTTTTAGGAGATTCTGAAAAATTTTGCCATTAAATGTCAAATATGTTTTTTTTGGTTATAGTGTCATAGTGACGTACATAACTGGTTGCTGGTGTATTTATAATTTATAAAATAAAAAAGTGATGAGTTAGTTGATTTTTAGTCTCCCTGAAGATACTTCAGTATCGAGCAAAGAAAACCATTTTTTTTTAAATTAACTGAAATTGATGCCACACAATAATCTTTATTTAACAATATATACGGACTTTCTTTGATTTTGCGTTTTTTAGAACAAATTTCCCTTGCTAAAATGCTCGAAGCAGCCCAGATTGTTATCAAATGCGTGCTAACAGATGTTTGAAATATGAAATTCTATGTTTTTAATATATGATCTGTGTTCTTTTATGCATGACATTTTTAGTATTTTCATTTAAATTGTATGGTTTTGTTTTTATTAATTGAAATTCTCATAACTTACCTTAACACAAAAGTTAATATTAACTGAAATACAGGGTGTCAGAGTACAAAAATATTTTTTAACTATTTCAATAATACCTATTTGATACGTTTTGAATATTGTAATAAAACTTGCTATCTCTGGGTATTTTTGACATAACCTATTTATATCTGATGTTAATATTTAGGTATTAACTAAAAAACGCTACCTACACTACAGTGCCCATATAACATTTTTTGCCGGCGTTGTACATTTAATTTACTGGCATTGCCAACACTCTTTAATGGCAAGGCATTGGCAAAAGATATTAAAAAGACGCGAAAGTGGGCAATTGGTCGTTATTAGGCCACGTGTTGCAGATAAAGTGATGGCATCCGTCATTAATAAGTTATTGGCAAAAAAATGCGTTTAAGATGATTGCATCTATCATTAATAAGTTATTGGCAAAAATATAACAAAAAGACACGAAAGTGGGCAAATGCAGATACTCCCAAGCAGCCAGCTGACGTCTTATTGACGAAAATTGTCGCATATACTTTTTTTAAAAGCTAAAATGATGCGATATTTTATTTGAAAATTAAAATAGGAAAAAACTCCTTACTGCATGCAATTTCCTTGCAATGCAGAGTACCATCTCTCGGAACACTGCGAGATGCAGATTTTTACACTAGCCGAAGATATTTCTTTCAAAGCTAAGTGAGATCACCTACCGCAGACCGCTCTCGAATTATTTTTGTCTAATGGGTACGGTTTAGACGATAAAAAGCGAAAATATTGCAGAAACGTAGTAGTTTATTGTCCATTACGCCATCTATCGGTATGTCAAAAAAACATAAAATAATGTTGTTTAGCTGCCATTATAAATAAAACAGATCAAAAAAATTGCTTTAATGTTTGTTAAATACCAATGTTAATAATATGGTTTAAAAAGTATGAATATGCGTTGAAAGTTTGCCTTCAAAAATCCAATATTTATTTGCCTGCAACAAAAACGCGTGCTTTATTTAATCAGGATTGGTATGCCGCCATTTTTGTATGCTTGCCGGCAATTCGCCTGCATGTAAAATTTATTGGCAATTAAGTGTTTATTTAGGGTTGACTTTTTAATGCGTATAAGATGTTGGCATAATATTGCCACCAATTGCCAGTGCTTTACCATTAATGCCAATATGAAAAATGTACATTGCCGGCAAATAGTGTTTGCTGGGTGTAGTACATTATAGAACCCCTAGATACCGAATTTTATTACAATATTTAAAACGTATCGGCGAATCGAAATAATGTTGTCTTTTGAACGTTGACATCCTGTTTCTCAGTTAATATTAACTTTTGTAATAAGGTAAGTTTAGTTAAATCGCAATATTTGAAGTTTTTCACACCCATGCAGTTTTCCCGTTGAATTTTGGCCCATTACTTAAGGACTAACTTTTATGAATATTTAAATATGATTTTGCTGTTATTGTCTGACTTTTAAATTGACTTAGTTAAAACAAAAATTTTTTTAATGAGACTAAAAATTGTAAAGCAGCCTTTAAGGCTTAAAAAAGGCACTGGCCAAACGACCGCCGGCGGTTATGCTTAATTATGAGAAGAAAACCGCCGTCCGGTGGGTTTTTTTATCTAAGTATATGAAAACCGCCGAAAATGATAATTAATTTGGTATTACCGGCGGTTTTTACTTATTTTATCGATAGAAGCCGGTTTTGCTTATAAACACTAATTAAAACCGCCGAAAAATACTTAAAGTTAATCTAACCTGAATAATTTTTTATTTTGCGTGCCGTAAGCGTTTAGTTTTTTGTAGTTTAGTTAATAGCACTCTTTGGAAAAACAAATTGTAGTAGTATACCGGGATAGGGACAGGCAAATAAAACCACTGTTGTATTTATCCTAACTTTTTGTGGCTTGATTGCCACTTTATTAAGGGCCTATAATTAAAAAAGACACATTACAAAACTAGTTCGTCACATAAACCCAATAATTTACAACACTAAAATACAATTAGAGTTGTTAATATTATCAGGCAGTAAAGCCGAAGAAATAACTTATCAGGACGTCATCATCAGCATTAAAGTCAACAATTAGATATAACCTAAAATTTTAAAAAATGGAAAATTATTTATCTGAAAATTAAATTATAAACAATGAAAAAATAGAAAAAACGTATAAGTACAAAATTATCAAGAAAAAATTAAAAAGAACGTTATTTATCTATAGGAAATCGAACTCGGGACCTGTCGCTTACTTACTTACAAAATGCCTTTATTCATAAATTTAAAATTACAATACATCCCTAAATCTACTATGTTACATAATATATATTTACAAAAATAAATATGTATATAATTTAGGCGCTTCCTGTTTGCCTTTTTTAGGCTTAAAGGAAGAAAAAAAACCGAGGTAGGGTTGAGAGCGGTGTTAGCTCTTGAGTAGGTAAGATGTAATGGTATTGGGAAATTAGTGGTCGCCGATAGTGAACTTCTTCACAGACAGAACACTTCTAGATAGTTTAGTTTTTAATAATTTTTGTATATATTGTTTTTGTCTGTGCTAGCTATATTATTTGATGTAATTTGTTGTTTCGCAGGAAAAAGATTTGCAAAAAACCTGCTTGATTTTATTCAGGTACTTCAGTTTTCAGGTACTTTTAGAAGTAGCGCACGAAACCAAGCTCTGTCTGTCTGTCAGTCAGTCAGTCTTGGTGTTTTGTAATCTAATTTCATATACCTGTTGGTATAAAGAATACTTAAATGCTTTGCATGCTGTTAAGCCCTTAGTTTAACATATATTTTTGAAAACATCAGCCAATAGCAGCTCAGCACACCATTATTTATAGTGGGCAGGGGAAACTAAGGGAGTTGTCCTCATTGTGTGCAAGTGTTGGTTTAGTAGGATGTTAGGTTAATTATTGGATTAATTAGGATGGGTATTGATTATTAATCATCCTTGTAATAAAATGGAAGTCTGTTGAACAGTGGTTTGTGTATTACGTTGTGGCTTACGGGTCAACACTCGTACCCCTGCAGCCATAGGAAAACTTGACAACATTTTTTAAACCTTAATAATATGCCTAAAGAAATAAGCCATGTTTATAAATTATTTATCTTTTAAGGTTTTTTTCCTTTTCCTGAGAATTTTAAAGTGTGTTCCACCCTCAATACATGCATACTTTAATTGATAATACTTTAGTTTTAGTTCTATGAAACGATCAGTTTTTTTCTTGTCGCTAAAATATTTCTGGCTTCTTTTTTCCTTAAACGTATACATACATATTTTTTAATTTATGAAGAATTTCGAATTAATCTTCGTAAGTGTCAAACATATCTCCCAGTTTTGTTGTTGAACAATAGTTAAAATAATATTAAACAATAAAACAAATAATTCTTAAAATTAGGTTATTTTTAACTATTATTCGGCGGTTTTCAATAGTTTTTATAAGCAAAACCGACGAATGGCTGCTTCTATTGATAAAATAAGTAAAAACCGCCGGTAATAACAAACTAATTAAATTTTTTGGCGGTTTTCATGTACGTAGATATAAAAAACCGCCGAATGGCGGTTTTCTTCTTAAAATTGAACAAAACTGCCGGCGGTCGAAAAGAAGTTTAGGCTATTGTTAAGTCATTAAAATACTTTCATAAATATATCCAAAAATGTTTCTTACAAACAGAGTTCATCATTAAAATGGCTGCAAGAATAAGATTTTTCCTTTTTACCAATTAATTAAATTGTAGTACATGGAAACAATTTTGTGTTTTTGTTTGTTCAGAAGTATAAAGTGTGTCCACCGATTGATTTTTTTATCTTTAATGTCTCAAAAAAGTTATTAATAAAAAAAATCGGGAAAATATGTTTTTAAAACCATCCAGTTAAATAGCATTTAAAAGTACCCTGGATTGCATAATATTTTTTATTTACGACTTTTAAAAAATAAAGTCATTATTAACGTGATTTTAAACGAGTAATATGGCTTATTACCCACGGCCATTGCCCAGGCTTATTACCCACATCCATTCCCCACGGCCGTCAAAAGGTTCTTTGAATGTGCATAAATATGATAATTTGTATATGTTTTCGACAACCTCGTTTTCTAAACATGACTCTTTAGCAAAGGTCTGTTTTTTTAGTCACATATGAGTATAAAAATATCGAATAGGTACGTAAAATTAACTAATTATAACAACAATCACATTCGATGAAAAATTCGCAATAGGCCATAATATTGCGTATGTCATCACTAAAAAATAATCTGTCAAAAACGGGAAACATTAAATTTATGTTTTTTTTCAGTTGTATATCAATAAACCTAGAAAAAATAAAGTATGCAATTCTCATGGAATACTTATTTTTCTCTCATATGACTTACAACGCTCGCCTTTGGCTCGTTCTGCAGAGATCATACTCGTGGAAAATGAAATAGCATTCCGTACTTGTCTCATAATATACTATTTTCTATTGATTATGATTTCTTAACTGACTTAACTTAATAATGTTTGAAAAATGGTATTAGTTCCCGGTAATTAAATATAAACTTAAAAAACGTTCCCAATAAAAGACCATAAAATGTGAAATATCAAAAAAAAATATATTTTGGCGACGTTTCGCCTCTCTTTTGAGGCATTATCAAGCCTAAAATGAAAAAATACTAGTATTTTTTTTTGTAAAAAATTGTCACATGTAACAATTTTTTTATATAAATTAAAAACAGAGGTCTAAAACAAAACATACAAAACAATTCAAAGAGTTAATGTTTTCTTTTTATATAGAAATTTGAGAAATATGATTATGAAGGGGATACAGAGATGTTGGTACTTACCATAAATTGTAATTATATAATAAAGAAAATAATATTTTAATCTTTTAGATATGTTGATCTTTAGCATGACTATGGAAAAATGGAAATAATGTTTGCATAAAAAATTATTAGTTTATGAAGACAAACCAGTTTTTTTTCTTTTAACACGTAATTTTTACCAGGAATCATAATTAATGAAAAAATATTGAACTTTTTTATCACTTTTTATGCTATTTAATCAAGTCAAATTAAAAATATCTTTCCGATTATCTTAAGTTTTTAAAGTAAAATTTTCGCGATTTTGAATTTCCATTTATAGGGACATTTTTATTAGAGGTTTTGGTATTTTAGATAAAACTAACATTTTTATGAAGAATAACTTTTTATACAGGTGTAGTTAAGTCCATTCGTGGACACAGTGTATATTACATTAAAAATTTTTAATTTTGTACATCTTTGACTTATACTCTTGTTATCTACGATTATTATTTTACCTTTTTTTTTTAACGTCTCGTACAGCTTTACTGGTATTTAATTTCTTTAGCCCATTAAATTGTCTTTTAAAAAGGCTAAAAATATGTTTTTAAATGTCTTCAGTGTTTACTTTTTTTTCATTTCCAACTCTTTTATCTCTTTAACACTTTTTGCATCGTAGGTACTGATATCTTATACATAAAAACTAAAATGGCAATTTTTATATACATTAAAAAATCCATTGTCTTACTTGTTTCTTCATTTTTATTTTGAATAGTAATTAAACTTATTCTTATTTTAAGACTAAAACCACATATAGTCCGCATCGCTCTTAACGTGCGGATGCAAAGGTCATTATGCATATGAAGTAAATTAAAGAGAGCAGTGGCTACCAAAATATTATTTACTTTAGTCTTTGACATTTGACACATTAGGCCGTGTATAGATATGAGCGTATAATATGTGCTTGCGTTAAAACCAACGACAAATGACCTGGCGATTCATTCATAATTTTATGATAAACATTAAGCCAACAATCCTAATAGGCAAAGGGTGTGAAGAGAGCGCTGCATGAAAATGGCGGACTTACTTTTTAACCTTGGTCGATAGTATGCACCAGAGGCGTAGCATTACCAGCCTTTAATCGTATAAGTAATGATTTTTTATTATTGATAGTAAAAAATTAAATACCTTTTTTTTAAATAACTATTTTAATTATAATAATTATACAAAATTACATTATAAAAGAAATTATAACACAAAAGCCAAACATATAAAGAAACTTGATTTATGTTATTTTGTAGCTATAATGATAAAGCACATTTGTTTGAATCATATTTTTTTCTTTTGTGCTATAATGTTTATTACTCTTTGTATATTATTACAATTTAGATATTTACTCATACTTTGTGGTATATAACTTAATGATAATGATTTTATTGATATCATTTGTTATAAGGTATACACCTCATCCATAAAGTCTTTAACAAATTTGATTACAACTCGGGTAATGTACTTAAGAAACAAGTAAGATTAACCATAAACTAAGAAAAGTAATTGTAAAAGAATTTATGCACAATGAGAATTTTAAAAGTGCTCCCCCTTTTAATTATTGAAAGGGACAAAATATCGATGTCGGATAAAATTTGGGTAAAAAGGTGTCACTTAAACTACTTTTAGACATTAACATTTTTATGGTCACGAGGCCTAGTATCAAGTGGACGTTGTCAACTTTTTCTTTCTAAAGGTGGGTCATGTGCCACATCGTTTTAAAGAGGTCCTTTGATTATCTGCTCAACGCCAGTTTGTTTTTTAAAATTAGCCGAACCGTTCTAGATATAGCAAATTTATGCCAAATTTCAAATATGTATTAAGAGAAAAAATCCTCTTTATTGTAATAACTTATGGTTTATATAATAAACAAAATAATATAAAAACACGTGTACAACACGAAACTTGTGACACTTGATAAACGTATATAATCATAAAATGTCTTAAATAGCGTTCAATTTAAAAGCAGTCTTGCAATTCTTATAATTTTTTCGGAAATTTCATCTTTTTTAAAAGGCGAAGGCCATCACTTCTAATTGTGTCTCTAAAATGTTCCCCTCATATGTTAAAGCTTTTGGGTAAAACTTTATTTTCCAATTCTAAAGCTCGAATTTATATATTTCTACACTCTGGATCGCTAGGCAACCTTAAACAAGTTTAAATATTCTATGATTGTAAGCTGTTAAAGGCATTTAAAACACCTCAAGTGACGCCCCTAGATAAAATGTCTCTATTTACCTATGAAAAGTGAAGTGCGTAAATGAGTACCCATATTCACTTTCTAATCATAAAAAAAACACCAAAAAATACCCCTTTTGGTCACTTTTGGCTTGCCAAATTTACTAGCTTAGCGAGGTGGGATGGTTATAGAAAAGAAGGTATATTTTTTTCCGTTGTCAACTTATTTGACTAAGGAAAAGGTCAAAGAAGGGGAGCCCCGACCACACAAACTATATTATATATTAAAAGAGCCCCGTTTGGAGATAAGGACCTTTTTTTTCGTCTTATTATTTTTTTTTTAACAAAGAAACATTAATTTACTGAGATAGTATGGACCCCGATACCTCTAGCTACGCCACTGGCCATATTACCAAATGATAGAAACCAACAGAAATGACAAAGAGGGTGTCACCTACAAGCGTTAGGAAGAGTTCATTCATGTTTAATTTACGATAGAGTAATAACCTCCGCGCGGCGTTGCCGGGCTTGACAAATAACTACACACTTTAAAAATTTAGCTTAAAAAACACAATAACTAATAATGTGTGAACATATTTACTTTATTATCATATCTAAAAAGGATAAAATATATTTATTGTTTATTTAAGAAGTTATATTACAAAATCCTTTATTAAAAACGTATACTTGTAATTAGTAAGTTTGAAGTGGCAAAATTAAATTTGGCAAACATCATTTAAGCGCTTTTACTGTAATGTATTGATGACAACAGCTTAAACGTAAATAAACTTGGTCCATTTGTCGTTGGTTAAACCTCAACTCGACAATTGGTTGGCAAAGTAAACAGTTTTCGCCTGTAATTATTTCTTTAGCTTTTTTACCTGGTGGTAAAATTTGACTCTAGTATTTAATTTTTTTCGTGAAAACATTGAATAACAACATGAAATATTTTTTTATTTCATTTAATTTTTCATAAAGTATAAAAAAGTTTTTCAAAAAGAGCAAAACATGTAATTAAAAACGGCGCCGAAGTTGATCCTCTCAACAAATGTGTTATTGGTGGTGGGACTAAATTTGCTCTCCCGCTAAACCAAAAACAAAAAATAAAAGTTCTTAATAAGTATTATAAGTGTCGTTATCCCAGGTGCTAGAAAGAATAGAAAAAAAGTTAAAAATTGACAAAATGTCGCGGTATTGAAATTTAGGTCCCGAAATCAGACGTTTTTTTTTTTTGGTTAGATTTTGTGCATAAGAAATAGAATGTACTGAATGATATTGTAAAATTTCAGGAAAATCAGTCGGACAGTTTTTTTTACTCCCACCACAGAAAAAAGTGGTTTTGAGATAAATAAGTTAAAAGTTTTGAGTAAGTATAGGTCGGCCCTTCTATCCGCTTAGTAAATAGTCTCTAGAAACGTTTTACAGTACATTTTTGAAATACTATAGTTTCGAAATCTAAAGGAAAGAAAATTGATTTATGAAATTCTAGACTTTGGTTCCTCTTAAATTTATTCACATTTTAATTTATTTATTTATTTTTTGAATTAGCAGTTTGGTCGAAAATGTAATGATATTTTAATTTTTATATAGAATATCCCGTATATGTTTACATATTTCTAAAATGTAGGTTATTTTACAACTTAAACTTTTTTTATTGAACTATATAAAATTGTATTAGCTTCTGTACAACAAGGTAAGTCCTTATGCTGCGTCCACACTTGCCACAATTAGCCGCGCCGAACAGCGCGCCACATAGCCCCACATAGCGCGGACGTGGACGTGGCAAATGATTCCCAAATGATTCAGAGCCTGTCGTTTTTTTGCATCAAAGAAGCGCGCAAATAGGTTGGTCTGTTTGAACCGATGTTTGGCGACTTGTTGCAAGTCTGGACGCGGCTTTAGATATATAATTTGACAAACCTGCGATAGTTAACAGCTGCAAAGATTTTATCTTCAGTCCTACAACATAAACCATGATACAATTTGCAAAAAAAGTAGATGTGCGTCCTTTGTTTACTGCATTCTTAAAAACATTCCAAATAAAACTCTATTCTATTTTCTATTTTATTTGGGTATACCCTAATACTTAACCAATAAAACAATAAATATTTTTTAAACAAATCTAATAAGTAGTGTAACATAAAAAATAGCTAAATTATTTAAAAGTAAATTATAAATGCTGCAGAGGGCGGTATATAAAAAAATATTAATTTTATTAATAAAAATGTAAACAAAAGGAACCAAAAATCGAGGATTTCAGTGAATGTATAAAAATGAAGGAAGGGGTATTGATTTATAAACTTAATTGACAATGACCATGTAAATACAGTCAGGAAAATGCTTTCACAGAAAATAGTAAAAGATATTTTCAAAAAAATAAATTAGATGTATAGTAATATCTTTTAGTTAATTTTCACTATTACTAATAAAAACAAGGAACTGTACATCATCTTTCAAGTCATCTATAATGTGGTAATGATTACTGGTTATATTTGGTTACGGGTTCCCTTTTCCACCAGGTACTAATTAGTATGTTCCACTGATATCCGCCAATACACTTCTTTATACTTTAATTGGGTATTACATGTTCCTTTAAACGATTTTTGAACATTTCACTATTTATATTGCGTACATTTAGATTTAGAAGAACTGATATTTATCTTGCCAAGATTTTAATCCGATTTGAGTTAAAAATATCTAAGTTTAATCTAAAACTATTACATTTTTTTTAATTTAAAGACATTGTTTTCTGTATAATTTCTTAAAAATAAAACACGTTAGCTTATAAAATTTAAAAATGTACACACATATCTTTACTGATATGTTTTTTATAATGGAAATCCAAGCCTTGATATAATTTTCATAAAGCGCCAATTTTTAAAATACATCGTTTCTTTAAAGCATCCTTTAAAATCGCTGTGTTATATTTGTTTTATTTTAGTCTATTTAATTAAAAAGTAGTGTCCCTTATTTTCATTCTCATAGATTCACTTAAATTATAAGTCCTTCGCTTCTTCCGTCTAAATCTTTTTTCTTTTTTCAAACATGATCGCACTTTTTGTCATGTATGTATAACCTTTTGCACCATTCTTAAACTAACTTAAAGAGCTCTGGCTACTTTTTCTTCCATATTTCCGGGATATTCTTTATTCTCCTTTTAGTTCTTAAAATAAATATTTGAAGTTTAAACAATTTTTTGGCTTGAAGATAAAGAAAACTTTGTATATTTATAATTTTAAATTTAAACTATCAAACTGACATTAAATGTCATCAATTAATCAAAATACTTTTATTTTAATTGTTATGAAGCCACTGATATTTATTATTGTATCCTTTATTTCTTTGTTAACCCTGCAAATATCTGTTTCATTTATCTTACACGTTGCTTTTAAAAGGTGTTATTAAGCAAGTTAGAATAGAATGTAACTACAAAAGTTTGTCTTTGATTAATTGATAGACCCGCACGATAAGAGCGATTTGAACTAGATTCGTAATTACATAAATTTTTTAAGTAATCATTTATATTCAACCAATAACATTTTGTAAGGGGAAAGTTAAATAAAGTGACAGGAATGGATATTAATACTTACTGACCCATGATGTTTTAACCTATTAACATACATGTGTTCCTTCTTATTGTAGGTTATCGATTGTTTAAGATTACCATGTTTCTGACGGGTTTTATATTTGCGTCCAGCTTGGTATATTTAATATGTCTACAGGGTGATCTATTGCCAAGTTATGGAAATGCAGGTAAGATCTTAGGTAGATCCACATAGATTTTTATTTTAAACAAAGATACTGAGGAAGATGTGTCCATTTTTAATGGGATTGTTTTTTACAAAAGCATTATTAAAGGTAGATCTAAATGATTATTGCAACTGTTCCGTAACACCCCGTATAAAAACACGTGTTGTCCTTTTATACTTTTTTATTAAGAACCGAACGTAAATGGTAACAACTACGTCAAAACCTTAGTTTTCAATTTCTTCATGTGAAACGCACAACGGTCAAATATGATACTAAGAATTCCAAAGATTTTCCGTTGTCCTTTCATATTAACAAGGAAGATCCTAAAATACTACAAATATTTCTGGTGAATTCTTTAAAAAGTATGCAATAAAATTTCTAAATGGATAATTCCAGCGTTTCTCGAAACTTTCGGAAGTGTTGAAAATACTTGGAAGAACTAAGGTAAATTATTTAAATATTTTTTAGGTTTCTACGATTCTATAATCTAAATACATATTTTAAAAGTCTGTATCTCTACTAATTAATCGTGTGTAAATGTCCCATTTATTTTTTGTGTCCCCAAAATTAGCTTGTCTTCGTATATCATAATTTATTTAGATTTCTTTAGTCTTTCAACAAAAATATTTTTCTTGTTTTACTTTGATAAAATTTGAATAAATGATCTTTTCGGGTAGGTGAATAACAATAAACTTTTTTTCTAAACCACACGTCAAATAAAAACAAAATTGAAACTTTTAATCTTGGTTCTCAACTTAGGGGTTTTCCTTCGAAATTTAGAGGGTTAATAAGTGGGTTGGGACTTTTTTAGGGGTTTTATATGTTTAGAGGTATTTCCAGGGGTTCTTTAAATTTTAATTCTTTTTTTTATTGTTTACTTATTTAGAAAACTGTTCCCCTAGTGGCTTCGGACTAGGCGACATCTTGTAAAATTATATTTCAACTACTTTGCAATAGCTCGATGTTTGACCGTTATTGTGTGTATTTATGGTTACTGAAAATACTTATATTCTATTTACAGGGGCGTTATAAGGGAGCGTTTTGGGGGATGGGGCCTTAGCATGAGTAAGAAGGGAAATTTGTATGGAAAAGTCTTATGAAAAAGGCTTTTCGTTGGTTATTTATTGAGAAAACTGTTCCCCTAGTGACTTCGGACTGGGCGACATCTGGTAAAATTATATTTCAACTACTTTGCAATGACTCGAGGTTTGACGGTTATTGTGTGTATTTATGGTTACTGAAAATACTTATATACTTTTACAGGGGCGTATATAAGTGAGCGTTTTGGGGGATGGGGCCTAAGCATGAGTAAGAAGGGAAATTTGTATGAAAAAGTGTTATGAAAAAGGCTTTTCGTTGGTCATAAAAAGTTGGGGTAAAATTAAATACTTAAATTTTAGAAAAATCATACTTTTAAATCCATAAATTAATTTAATTGGATATTTTCTGGTACCCTTAATAAAAGCAAAGTATGATTTTTCTAAAATTTAAAGGAAGTATTTGATTTTACTCCAACTTTTTATAACCAACGAAAAGCATTTTTCAAAGAGGTGCTACATAAGTGGTGTAAGATTTTAAAGTTATTGGGGGTGTAGCTTTAAGGGTTGATAGAGGTGTTTCGAAAAATACGTAACTTGTATTTCCTCCAGATTTTATAGAAACAGTATTATTTTATTTTTTGATATTTGCCATGGTTTAGAAAATATAGCCATTGTAAGTTTTAAAAGACGCACCGTGTATTGTGCAACAGGAGTCACCATTATCAGAATTAAACTTGAATAATTCTGTTTAAGTTATTTAGGTCCAGGGACAATACTTCAGAGGGGTGTATATCAGCTGATCGAATCTGTTTTCATAAACAGTCGGCATACACCGCATTTGATAAATCCGGCAACCCAGCTGCCGTAGAGCACTACACCTGCACCTGTAAGTTTAATTCATAATGGCCGAAATCCAGTCCCCCAGCTAAGTACGGGACGCGGCTACTCTATTTTTCGACTCTGCTTAGAGCTGGGCCATGCGTTAGAGTGGCTCAGCTGTATAGAATACATGAATTCGCAGACACGCAGACATTACTTACATGAGCTATATTAGAAGCGCATGTCGGGTAAAGAGCGATAAGGACAGGCCGCGGGATTAACAAATTGGACATAGTATTTGTACAGGGTGTTTGGTTATATTTTAAGTACAAAAGTTTAAGGGTTTCATAAGAACTGCCAGAATTTGCTTAAAAAATAAACAAATGAAAGCCGCAAAGTAAAGAAATAAGCATTGACTTTTTATTTAAATGGAACACCATAAATATTTTAAGTTTCTTGGTAAGGGTATATTACCTGTTTTGAAAAATATACATTTTGTTTATGTTTGGATCACCAGTTACCGCAGAAAATAACTCTGAATCCTAGAAAAGTCAGCCGCTCTGATTCATACACAATTTAGGATGGGCGGCTTTGGTTTTATTTGTTTCTTTAAATATGGTCTTTCCGTTATTTGGTTTGATTAAAATAAAGGAATTGTTTAAAATAATAAATATTTTAATTAAAAAAAATGGAGCTACATGTCTTTTGTTATTATTTTTATTTTCTTTATAAGAATGGTGTTAAATTATAAAAATGTTTAAATAAATATGTTTCTAATGGCTTAAGAAAAATAACTTTTAAAAATAATAAGTTATACACATAAAAGGTTACTTTTGGAATGAAATTGCTAAAAACAAGATTTATATCCACCAGGTTTTCTAAATGAAGTACTTTGTATATCAGATCAGATTTATAGTGGATAACAGGAATAAAAATAGGGTTAGTTTTTTTAGCCACATACAAAAGGTATAGATTTTTAGGATATTGAGGATTTTTGACTAATTCATGATAAAAACAACATTTTAATAAAACCTACTCCTACCTATTGTTGACTTTGTATATTTTATTATATTATATTGCTCAAATATACAGAGTCTCCAGAAACTAATATTTAATTTTAGCTACTATTTTTTGTTTTTTAAAAATTGAATATTATGGTTATTTTAAAAAATGACACTTTATTGAGAAATGTACCTATAGCTTGGTTACCATACTTTTTTGAACGTTGGGTGTTCCAAAGTGTTAAATAATATTATTAATTGCCATGCAGTCAATTATTTTACGTAAAAAAATTGTTGTTGTTTTTGTCATAAATTCTTTAAAAATGATTAATAACATTACTCCCAAAATTCAGAAATTAACTGATATACAGGATGTTACATTTATAAATTTATAAATATAATAAATATTTTTTAGCTTCCCAAAAACTTTCCAAAATAATATATTTTACTTCCTAAGTACCAGCCTATGTTTTAAATATTTTTTTATACATATACAGGGTGTACGAAAAGGTAAGGTCATACATACTAGGGGTGATAAATTGAGCCAAAATAATGTTAGTACTTCACATAAAAAACTTCTATTATACTTTGTTAGGGAGATTTTGGCCTTTAAAATTAGAATAAAAAACACTTTTTAATAATTTAAATCGACATCTTTAATCATTTTTCATTTCATTTACGCAATGAAAAATCCCTTTTTTCAGTAAATTAAATATGGATAAAATGATGAAAAAAAATTGCGTTTGTGAGCTTTTCAAACTTAATAATACAGATAAAGAACGTGTTTTTATAACTTTACCATATTTTAATAATTTTCTAAAAAAAAGGATTTTTTATTACATACAATATGCTACTATGTCTGAATTTAAAACGCGATTTTATGAAAAACACATACATGGTGTGATTTGAAATTGTAAAAATATTTTTGTTTCAAAAAAATACTATGATTTTCTTTAAAAAATATTTAATTTAAATTCAGCTTATTATAAAACAAGATATATATTTTTTAAGGTTCACACCCTGTATCTCAAAAGTTAGGACAGTCAGAACATAAGTTTTTTTGAACTTTCTTCGTTAAATCATCTAAGGATTCACACCCGGCTTTTAAAAAAATACAAATGTGAAAGCTTTAATTTTTGAAACACCCAGTATATTTTTTTCTAAAATTACTAAGATTTAAAAAAATGTTAACGTTTGTTCTAAGCTAATCGATAAATGCCCTAAAATAATCCGAATTACAAATTATTACTTCCATGCAATAATCCTCTGGTAAGTAAAAAGAGCATTCAGAAGAAAAATTATATCTATGCCACTGATGACTTTTCTAAAAAAGTAAAAACCGTCCCGAGATAAATGTCCGTAGTATCTAAAAATTGTAGAGAAACAATTAAAATCTTAAATACCGAATATGTGGTGCTCACAGAAACTTTGGGAATTGAAATTTTACCAAAATACAATTTAGTTACATTTGCGACGCTACTGATGCGTTAATAATTTTTAGAAATAAAATTCTTATACAATTTTAAAAGGGTACATATGTACATTTAAAATTATCTAAAAAATTATTCGCTGTGATGAACTGTTAAATACAGGGAGTAAAATATGAAAAAAAAATCAATTAAAAAAAATTATAACATAAAAAATGGAGCAGATATCAAAAATCTGACAAACTTGTTTTTTCAAAATTCTTAGAATGTCGCTCTTGACAAAGTTTTTGTAAAAAACGGACTTTTCCAATATGTATTAGTATGTAGTATACATATACATATATACATAGTAGAATAAAAACAAGAGAAACTTTAGACAAAGTGAAATGGCCATTTTTTTCCAAAAGAGTCATCCTACAAAACGGTAAAAGCCGCATTTTGCGATTGCATTTTATTTAAGAGTAATAACGATTTGAAATTTACCAAAAAATTTCCAGTTGCAGTTGAATTGAGCAGCAGTTTATTAAAAATTTTAACAACAGTATTTTTTGGAATTGTCTACTAAATAACACTGTACAGGGTGGCTTGAATTCGACGCTCATCATTGGGATTTCGGAAACCGTAAGAGATACAGGATCGGTTAAATGAAGGCAAAGTTGCGCAATTTGATGCTCAATAAAATGCCGTTTTTCGTTTTAAAAATTCCGAGTACTTCCGAAGATATTCGAAAAGACCGGAATTTTCAATTTTGGTTTCTATTGTTTCCTGGCTATATTTGTTAAGATAACTCAAAATGAAAACACTTTTTCATGGCCACTTTTTCTGCTCTATAATTCAGTGTGATTAAACATTAAATCTGACGTTTCGGCTTCTGGGGACCATCATCAACTTATTTTTTTAAATACGGACCTGATATTTTTTCAATTTAATTAAATCCTTTCATCACTCTTAAAACACTACATATCGCCACTTTGATATTTGCCGACGTTTCGTACAGAAAATTCCATCACCAGAATATTGCATATTTATTTCACCATAATACGGCCCTGAACTACATTTTTAGGGTAAGAAGGTAAAAAAAAGAATAAACTTATTACATATTCGTTATCTTTTTATTGCAACTCATTGATATCTAACAGCGGAAATTACTTTATTAACAGAAACTAACCAGCAGATACGAATTCAAGGTAGAACTTTATTTAATGTATGGATTGGTATGTGGAGGAACAAAATTATTGGACCTTTCGTTTACGAAGGGACCTTAACTTCCGAACGATATCTAAATATGATTAGGAATGATGTCTTGATGACATGACGCCTAGATAATCAACCTTTGCAGTAATATGGTGGCAGCAAGAAGGACCTCCTGCCCACAATGGAAGGGAAGTAGGTCAATTCCTTTACCATATATTTCCTAATAAATGGTTTTGCAAGATGGCCCGCTAGGAGCGCAGATCTTAGTCCCCTAGATTATTTCCTTTGAGGATATCTTAAAAACCGTTTATTTAAAAATGCACCTCACGACCTTTAAGTACTACGATAAAATTTGATAAGGGAAGTCGCTGCCATTCCTGCGAGAACAATTAATCGAGCTGTATTAAAAATACAAAGCAAAGCAAGAAAATGCATGGAGGCGGAAGGTTATCTCTTTGAACACTTATAATAGTGATTAAATCATGTTTATTTTTAATAGGGGCATCAAGATAGTATTACAAATTGTTTATGTAAGCTGATTTGTTGTCTACCTTCTTGTATCTTATGTCTAATATTCATGAAATTTTCGGTTAATACGAATATTTAATAAGTTTATTCTTTTTTACCTTCTTACCCTAAAAATGTAGTTCAGGGTCGTATTATGGTGAAATAAATATGCAATATTCTGGTGATGGAATTTTCTGTACGAAACGTCGGCAAATATCAAAGTGGCGATATGTAGTGTTTTAAGAGTGATGAAAGAATTTAATTAAATTAAAAAAATATCAGGTCCGTATTTAAAAAAATTAGTTGATGATGGTCGCCAGAAGCCGAAACGTCAGATTTAATATTTAATCACACTGAATTATAAAGCAGAAAAAGTGGCCATGAAAACGTGTTTTTCATTTTGAGTTATCTTAACAAATAAAGCCAGGAAACAATAGAAACCAAAATTGAAAATTCCGGTCTTTTTCGAATATCTTCGGAAGTACTCGGAATTTTTTAAAACGCAAAACGGCATTTTATTAAGCATCAAATTGCGCAACTTTGCCTTCATTTAACCGATCCTGTATCTCTTACGGTTTCCAAAATCCCAATGATGAGCGTCGAATTCGAGCCACCCTGTACAGAGTGTCCGAAAATTACGCGTCAGGATTTTTGTGGGCGATTTAGCACGAAAAATGAATTCAACAAACTTGTATGCAATTTTTTAAAAGCTCAAAATTAACGGAGATACAGGGTGTCGAGGAAAAAAGTTTTTCTAGTGTACCGATTTTCGCCAAATTTTGCGTACATATCAACAACAAACACCCATAAACAACATGTGTTTTCAAGGCCTGCTTTGTTATTTTTAAAATTAAAATTATTTTAAAAATCAGAACTTCTAATTTAACGTAAGCAAATGTTAAGTCCATTTTCTCGAAAACCGTATATTTTAAGTTAATGCAACAAGAACCCTTTTTAAAAGATATTTTGATGCTCTTTATTAATTTTATATTAAAATTTATAAGAGGATTGAAACAAAAAGTTCGAAGTCATAATATTTTAAAGTTAGAATCAAATAAGTTGTCCTTAGTAAAATCTTTAAATTTAATCAACAACATCTGGTAATAGTGTTAGTGGTACTATTGGGAGAAAAATAAGATAAAAATCTAAACGTGTATTAGAGAAAAATGAAGGATATTTTTTAAATAAATGTGGCTACAAATACCTCTGGTGACTTTGTAGAAAATTTAACTGTAGCTACAAGTTCACTAGGTAGTTTAAAAAATATGCCCCAATTACGTCTGTTGATGTAGAACAAAGCATTTCTATTTACAAATATTTGTACTCTGACCGAAGACATAAGTATTTTAAAAAGCATTTAATTGTTTATTGTTTTTTAATAATTATTATTATTATTTTATTTAAATACCATTTAGGTATTATACTGTTAATCTTTTTTGTTAAATATTACTACTACTAATACATTTTTATAGGTTACTTTTTTTATTTTAGAACAAAAATAATTGCATTCAATTATATATTTTATGCATATCTTGGTAAAAATGCTTGCATATATATGCGCATATTTACTTATTTTTTTGTGCATATTTGCTCATCTCTAGCATAAGTTTGCAGAAAATCAGTACACCAGAAAAAAGTTATTAAAAAAATACCAAAAAATTATTTTTCTTAACATCCTGTATCTCGGTTAATTTTCAGTTGTCGAAAAAATTATATAAAAGTTTTTTTCACAAACAAAAATATTTAACTAATGAAACAAAATAAAATAACACTTAGACAAATGTTTCGATCACTGTATTCGTCAAAATACTAAATGTGATTAATTTTCACTAAGAAAGGAAAATAATGTACACCAAGTCAAATTTTGCCGACAAAGAATAAAATTTAGTTATAACTATTGGGAGAATTTACGCTGGCCCATTTTGCAGCACTTTTTATGAACAGCCGTGACGACAAAGAGTGCCGTCCACTGCGCCTTTCTCACTTGCTCGAAATGCGCTGTTGGCGAACTATGTAAATTTTACTAGGAGCAGATGAGATTTTAACCAAAATCGAATATTTTTGAAAATTACGTTTAAAAAAAAATATGATGTTTGCTAAAATATCACATGAAGGTAAAAATAATAAAATAAAAATGGAAAGGCGGCAGACTGCTTATTTTAAAGTTTTTATTAAAATTGAGATTTAAAAAAATTTTTTTTTTGAAATTTACTTTTTCAAAAGTCTGCCTTCTAGTAATTCAAGTAAACAACCCATACACCAAAAATGGCGATTCTAACTTTTTTTTGTAAGAATAAAACGTCATTTTCAAAAAGGCAGGTAGTCCACCCTCTTAAAACTGTTTAACTGTTGCTTATCCTATTATTACTTAAATAAATTAAAAAATAATACAGATTTTGGCTTATCATTTTATTAAAATATTTTCATTTCTCAAAAATGACTGGGATCATACCAAAATTACAATAAAATCATTTTTTTTTAAACCTTAGCATCTTTTAGTTTATTTCGAATATACGGAGTTCTTATTCATTTTTTTCGAAATCAAAAATGTTAATAAACCAGGCAAGCTCGATTGAGAATTGACTAAAAGTAAAATTTTAACTGCAAATTATAAAACATGTTGCAGAGTAAAATATGGCCAGGCACTAATAATTCCGGCCTTATTTTGACATCTGAACTTGCGCACATGCATGATGGGATAAGGACTTCCATAATAAGGATAGTGTCTGGCTTTATTATTTATTTGTCAGCTTTAGGTTATGCCTTATCTTAGTCTTAGGAGTGTCTTATTTTAACTTTGGAACTGTTGGTGTAATCGAACGGTGTCCGAATTAAAAAAATAAAAGTATTTATCCCCCATATACTTTATACTTTTTAAATAAACTGTATTTTTTTATCAATAAATATACAGCCGTTATTATGAAAATTTACTTAAAAAAAAAATGAAAATTTTCAACCGCCTTTTTGATTCTTTTTTTATCAAAAATGGTCCGCTAAGGTCTCATATTTTTGTTTTTTTTTAACAATTTTCAATAAATACACAAAAAATATTTTCTTCAATTAAAAAAAATGGGAAAAAATTTAAAAACACAAAGTATTGACAATGATTCATTATAGTCGTACATTGTGTCATTTTTATCCAAAAATTAATATTATTTATTAAAATTGTGATTTTAATTTTTTTTTAATGTTTTGAAAAAATTAAAAACATTTTTAAATGTGAAACTTGAATTACAAGTACAGGGTGGCCCACCATATTCCACACGCTCTGCAGCTGGATAACCATGGGGTTTTTAAAAAAGTAAATACTGGAACATATACATGTTCACACATAGGTCGGATAGGACCACAGTATAAAATTATTTTAGTCTATACAGGGAGTCTCAAAAAGTGTGATGTATCAAAGTTATATTCTTTTAAATGGAACACCCTATATTTTACGACGGTTTTAGATTCTATTTTAAAAAATAACTCATGTTTGTTTTTAGTGTCTAATTTTATCCGTTTTTGTGATATTTGATTTTTTTGAAAAATGCAGAGGTAAAATTAAATTGATTTTACTTTAACACTTTTAACACTTTAAACTTTAAAATGTGTAACAAGATTAGAAAAAGTCTGTCATATCATACGTAGGTCAAATCAAGATCAAATATTGTACAGGGTGATCAAAAAATAATTTCATTTTTTAGAAAATTAAATAGCCATATTTCTCTTATTTTAAATGGAACACCCTGTATTTTTTTACGTCACAACATAACATGTTGCATATACCTATCTTTTGTGATTTTTAGAAAAATAACAACGACCATTTATTGATTACTAGTTTTTTAGTCAGTTTTAAAGAAATTTCAATGATTTTAAATAAAAACCCTTCTTCTACAACAACAAGATAATATAATACTGGTAGGATGTGAAAAAGTGGTTTACTTTAGTCTAGAGTTAATCCTGAAAAATATTCCAGGAGAAACCATCTGATAACCTTAATAGTTGCTTTAAAAAATTTGACACAGTGATTATGGATAATGGAAGAAACGAGTTATAGGTCACAGAATGTCGTCATAACTGACCAGAGGCGTTATTAGGATTGTTTAAAAACACAAGTTTTATCATTACCACATTCAGCTGAAATAACTGTTATTGGAAGTAGCATTATAAGCAACTAATGAATTTTTTTCTGTGAATTTTAAAAATAGTGGCAGATAATGCAAAATCTTTTAATTTTGTGCTTTTTTCCAACAAATTTTACAATAACGGCTTAGTAAATAGGCATAGCTATATCACAGCCTATTTACATTTAAATAGACATTTGGAATAAAAATATTTTAAAACGGAATTTACTTAAAAAGTATAAAAGATAGGTATGGGCAACATATCCATTGGAAAGAGCATTTGGTTTGTCATCATGTGGTGTAAAAAATACAGGGTGTTCCATTTAAAATAAGAGATATATTGCTATTTGACTTTCTAAAAATTGAAATTATTTTTTGTTCCTTGACGTACGTATGATAAGACAAACTTTTCCTAATCTTGTAACAAATTTTAGAGTTTAAGGAGTTTATATTGTTAAAATAAAATTAATTTAATTGCACCCTGCATTTTGAAAAACAATAAATATCACAAAAACGAATAAAATTGGACACTTGGTACTATTAACAAACCTAAATTATTTTTTTATGTAGAATCTAAAACCGTCATAAAATATAGGGTGTTCCATTTAAAAAAATATAACTTTGATACGTCACACTTTTTTGAGACATCCTGTATAGAGTAAAATAATTTTATACTGTGGCCTTATCCGACCTGTATATGTTTCAGTATTTACTTTTTTTTAAACTCCATGGTTATCCAGCTACAGACCGTGTCGAATATGGTGGGCCACCCTGTATACATTGTGTCCGAGGATTGGTTTTACGCATGATCGAAAACTAAGAAATACACAATTTTTCTCCAATTGGTATTATACAGGGCGAGATATACCTAAGACTATGAAAAATGACCTTGAGAAAAGTACTTTTATTTTAAAAAATAGAAGAAAATTGTTGTAGATAATTAAATTGTATGTTTAAATTTAAAGTTAAAGCAATAAAGTAAACGGAAAAGCATTTTTTACACTTTAAATTAAAAATTAATTACTGGGCCTAAATGAGTAAAATTTAATACAAAATTAAAATATTTTAAAGATTTTGGTCAAATTTGCTCCTGCGTGTCGAGTATTTAGGTGAGTAAAATATTAAAAAATTGACAATAAACATTTTTTTCTTTAATGCTTTAACTACAAATTTAAACGTAAAATTCAATTCTCTGTAATATTTCCTTATACAATTTTGTACTATTTTTAAAAATAAAGTACTTTACACTGGGTCATTTTTCATATTTTTAGTTATAACTTGCCCTGTATATTACCAATAGGAGCAAAGTTTGTATTTTTTGTTTTGGACCATGGTACCAGTTTTACCAAAATGACAAATTATAATTTAAAAATGTTATTCTATTTGTGCTTTTGTAACACCCATCCTGGAACACACTGTATACCTGTAATCCTACTTTCATATTTAAAAATATTTCCAAACTTTTCAAAATATGAAAAATTCCTCAAAATAACAATTTTTATAAATAATATTAATTTTTAGACAAAAGTAACATAGTGTTCGAGTATAATAACAAATATCAATATTATGTGTTTTTTATTCTTTTTTTCCAATTTTTTTCAATTAAAGTATATTTATTATTTATTAAAAGTTGACAAAAAATGAAAAAACAAGCCCTTAGCGGATTATTTTTAATGAAAAAAAAAAAAGAATCGAAATGGCGGTTGAAAATTTCCATTTTCTTTTAAGTAAGCTTTCATAATAACGATTGCAAATATATTGATGAAAAATACAGTTTTTATTAAACTATGTTTGTAAAAGATAAAAATTAAAAAAACAGTGTTTTCTACTTTTCTCAAAAATTTTTGAGGTTAGGGTAAAAATGGTTATTGCATGGGCATTGCATTGGTTTTGTAATATCGACAACTTTTACATTTAAGTTTTTTAATAGGATTTATTGTTTAGCTTGTAATTGCAAAAAGCATTTTTACCCTTATAAACCACCCCCACCCCTCCCCTTCACGTCCTAACGAATTGTTTTGGTCCGGAATTATTTTTCAAACATCGTTATATACATTTAACAAAAGTAAACCAATAGTTTGCTGTAAGGCAAATTTTTTTTACAATCAGGCATTTCGCCAAGACTAGTATTTCACCAATTACCGAAAAATAGTATTTTGATTATTAACAATTTTTCTTGTAGGTGTCGCGGCACTAGCAGGTGTTTTATTTGGACTTATTACGACGCTGGTGCAGTATGTGGGACTATTTATGAGTGGACTGCATGCAGGTTTTTATTAGGTTTTGCCGTACTTTTAGCAACAGATCATATTATAATAGCATCACCCAAAGGAAATGTGTGGCTGTGTATTGCTGTTTTATTGGGTAGTGCGGTTCTGATTGCAATTTTTAATCTGTATTTTAGAAAAGGTAGGTATTGACTTAATTAGGCATTTAAATCATTTTTTTATGCAGCGACGGCTGGTGATGGCCATTTTGGTGGGCACAACCCGCACCATTGTTAAATATACTAATATTTTTTTAGTGTTAAATATTACAGTCTATAAAATCCCTCTAACCCATTATTTGTTTTACTATTTACCATATTATCACTAAAAATGAATTCATTACTTATAATAAGAGGCCTAAATAAAATTTTAAACATTAGTTTTTACCTTGTGCCCACCAAAATGGCCATCACCAGCCGCCGCTGTTTTTATACCACATTTTGATTTTAAATTTTGTTTTAAATACATCATACTACATACCCTTTAAAAAAAATCATAAAAATGCGGATTTTCATAGTTTTTTTTAAGTGAGTTATGGGACCCACAACAACGTGTCTTCGAATGTTGTTCCAAATGAGAAACTTTTTATTTAATAAGTTTACAACAAATAAGTACCTCTTTCTAAAAATCGTCTTTGCTGAGAAAATAAATTTGGACAAAAAAGTTGTACTTACCTATGTTGGATGTACAGACTGGATTTAAAAAGGCCTAATTTCAAATTAATAAAAGAAAAAAGATAAAAAATAAAATTTATAGTTGTAAATACATGTTAAAGAAATTATAACAAAGGAACTAAAAAGTATTTTCATTTCCCAAAAATGTTTATTTATTTATTTATTTATTTAAAACAATCAATAATGCGGAAACAAAATAAAAAAATTATTATTATTTAAGTCATCAAGGGGAACAGGCAATTTTTTTCGGATTTAAACATGCGGGATCGACTGGGTAGGGACTAAGGAGACCTTGAAGAAGAAGTGTAATCGACATGCTTTCAAAACGGGCTTGATTTTTTGTCTAAATTATAGTTCTAAATATGTCACTAGAGGGTACTGTGGTCAATCGGGATCTTTCTGGGGTTGCTGCTTATGTTGCATATGTACAAAAATAGTACAAAAGTAAAATAGAAAATTTCAATAATTTTTAAATACGACACTATAGAGAACACTACCCAATTTTAATGAGTTTGCATTTAACAAAAATATGATATTTTAAAAGAATTACGTAATGGGTGCCCAAATTCCCAAGATACCATTATTTTAATTTTATTATATGCATTTTTCGATTGAATTAAAAATTTATTATTATTTTAATTTAGCTTCAGCTCTCATTTCCCTGAAGGAGGAACAATTCCTTAATTATTTTAGATAATAAAAATAGGAATAGGAATTTTGAACAGTGTCATTAATAATAAAAAAACAAAGAAAAATAGATTTTTTTACTTTGTCTTTAATTTTTTAAATTGTCGTTTACTTTTTTGGAAGTTAAACTTTTGTTTAGTTTTTGTATTTAAAGTGTTGATTTAAAAATTTTGCTTGTCTCTTAATATACAAGTAGAGTTTAAAACTAAAGGTTAGACTTGTTGCTTTAAAATATACAAAATAGAGTTTTGCAATGTTGCGAATACTTATTTGTTAAACATAAAAAAACAAATGATTCTTTTAAAAAACCCTTACTTCCATTAAATAGTTTACTTTATATATAAAAAAATAATTGCTATTGTCACAAGGCTTTGTATACAACAATAAACAAGAATATTTAACGTTTGTGTAGAACTTATAAGCTAAGTATACACGTCGTGCAAGCTTGATTCCTTCCACTGAGTTTTAGTGCGGTGAACACTAGCAGGTAGCTATTATATTTACTAAATATTTGCCCACTGCTTAAATGTAGTAAATAATAAAATTTACTTTTAAGCAAGAACGTAGCTAGGATCCACTCACCTGTACTAAAAAATTTGTTAAGGTGGTTAGATAAGGAATAAAGTTATGAATAAAGTATTGTACAGTGCTTCATTAGGTACGCCGATATACGCTTTTCTTGAACTTCAGGAAATCATATTGTTTTTTATTTATGAACCTAACAGTACAGAGTTTTTCAATAAAAAGTTTCCAACAAAGGTTTTTAGGATTCGGTAGTAGTGTAATTAGCCAGCAAAAACTTGGGTAATCTAAAAAGTAAATGAAAATTAGTTACATCCTTCGAAAGTTTTTACCAAATAAGAAACTTTTTATTTATTTACTTTACGAAAAAATGCCTATTTAAAAAAGTCCTGCTTGATAAGAAAATACATTTCCACAAAAATAATTGTATGTTGGATGTACAGGGTGGCTTAAAGAAGTCGTGTTACCAAATTAATATACACCGTATATCCTAGCTACGGCACAAAACTTTAAAGGGTAATTTTATGAAGAAAAGTTTCTATAAACATTATGTCCGGAATTGCCTGAAATACAGGGCGTTAAAGTTTTAAAAAAGGCGATATTTTATAAATATATTAAATACCCCTTAATCGACTGGGTTCAAATCAGATTAGAATCAGAGAAACATTTTGGTGTATTTGTTTAATAAAATCAAGCGCTTGTAAAGTTTTACCTAGATTAACTTTATTGGATCCAGTTGCGTCTCAGTGGCACAACAGCCAATATTACTGAGAGAAAAATGTTCGCCACTGGCTTTTTATGTAGTTTGTAAATTTTTTTCTATAAAGCAAATAAAAATACAAATTTTTAGTGTTGTACATTTTTTTGTATGTGGTTTCGTATTTAAGATATTTATAAAATACCGACTTTTAAAAAATAATTAAAGCCTTGTATTTCAGAAACGAAGCAACTCCGGACATATAGATTATAGAAACTTTTTTTCATAAAATGACATAGGAAATCACCCTTTTAGTAAGTTTTCTACCCTAGTTCAAAAATACTCTAAATTTCAATTTGGAAACAAGTTTTTTTAGGCCACGCTGTACATCTAACCTTCAAATATTTTTGTGTAAATGTATTTTCTTATTAAGCCGGTTTTATATGAAGAAGGCACTTTTTTTCAAATTGTAAAATAAAACTTTTCTTATTTGGTAAGAACTTCCGAAAACACACTGTATAATATAAATAAAGTAATTATTACTTTATAACCAAGTGGCAAGACTGCCTCTAATATGCATAACCTCGAAGGCACGTGTAATGTATCTGTCAAGGATATACTAAGGAGACCTTGAAGAAGGAGTGTAATCGACATGCTTTCAAAACGGGCTTGAATTTTTGTCTAAATTATAGTTCCAAATATGTCACTAGAGGGTACTGTGGTCAATCGGGATCTTTCTGGGGTTGCTGCTTATGTTGCATATGTACAAAAAATAGTACAAAAGTAAAATAGAAAATGTCAATAATTTTTAATATATATATAAATACGACGCTATAGAGAATAGTACCCAATTTTAATGAGTTTGTATTTAACAAAAATATTATATTTTGAAAGAATTACATAATGGGTGCCAAAATTCCCAAGATCACCATTATTTTAATTTTATTATATGCATTTTTCGGTTGAACAAAAAAGTATTATTATTTTAATTTAGCTTCAGCTCTCATTTCCCTGAAGGAGGAACAATTCCTTAATTATTTTAGATAATAAAAATAGGAATAGGAATTTTGAATTGTGTCATTAATAATCAAAAAAAAAAGAAAAAAATAGAATTTTTTACTTTATCTTTAATTTTTTAAATTGTCGTTTACATTTTTGGAAGTCAAACTTTTGTTTAGTTTTTGTATTTAAAGTGTTGATTTAAAAATTTTGCTTGTCTCTAAAGATACAAGTAGAGTTTAAAACTAAAGGTTAGACTTGTTGCTTTAAAATATACAAAATAGAGTTTTGCAATGTTGCGAATACTTATTTGTTAAACATAAAAAAAACAAATGATTCTTTTAAAAACAACCTGACTTACATTAAACGGTTCACTTTATATATAAAAAATAATTGCTATTGTCACAAGGCTTTGTATACAACAATAAACAAAAATATTTAACGTTTGTGTAGAACTTATAAGCTAAGTATACACGTCGTGCAAGCTTGATTCCTTCCACTGAGTTTTAGTGCGGTGAACACTAGCAGGTAGCGATTAGACAAAAAAATATTTAAGTCTCGTCCACTGCTTAAATGTAGTAAATAATAAAATTTACTTTTAAGCAAGGACGTAGCTAGGATCCGCTCACCTGTTCTAAAAAATTGGTCAAGGTGGTTAGATAAGGAATAAAATTATGAATAAAGTATTATACAGTGCTACATTAGGTACGCCGATATACGCTTTTCTTAAACTTCAGGAAATCATATTATTTTTTATTTATGAACACAGTTTTTCAATAAAAAGTTTTCAACAAAGGTTTTTAGGATTCGGTAGTAGTGTGATTAGCCAGCAAAATCTTGGGTAATCTAAAAAGTAAATGAAAATTAGTTACATATACAGCGTGCCTTCGAAATTTTTTACCAAACTTTTTATTTATTTACTTTAAGAAAAAAAATGCCTTTTTAAAAAGTCCTGCTTGATAAGAAGATACATTTCCACAAAAATAATTGTATGTTGGATGTACAGGGTGGCTTAAAGAAGTTGGTGTATTTGTTTAATGAAATCAAGCGCTTGTAGAGTTTTACCTAGATAAACTTTATTGGATCCAGTAGCGTCTCAGTGGGCACAACAGCCAATATTATTGAGAGAAAAATGTTCGCCACTGGGTTTTTATGTAGTTTGTATATTTTTTTCTATAAAGCAAATAACAATAAAAATTTTTGTTTGTTGTTGTACATTTTTATTGTATGTGGTTTCGTATTTAAGATATTTATAAAATACCGACTTTTTAAAAAATAATTAACGCCTTGTATTTCAGAAACGAAGCAACTCCGGACATATGGTTATAAAAACTTTTTTCATAAAATGACATAGAAAATCACACTTTTAGTAAGTTTTCTACCCTAGTTAAAAGACTCTAAATTTCAATTTGGAAACAAGTTTTTTAGGCCACGCTGTACATCTAACCTAAAAAATTTTTGTGAAAATGTATTTTCTTATTAAGCAGGTTTTACCGAGGTGTTAAATAAAAAATTTTTTATTTGGTAAGAGCTTCCGAAAACACGATGTATAATATACATAAATAAAGTAATTAAAAGTGGCAAGACTGTCTCTAATATGCATAACCTCGAAGGCACGTGTAATGCATCTGTCAAGGATATATCTAGTACAATTCTAAACTCTGAAGTTACCCTACTTTAACGTCAAATTTTAAATTATCTACTAGAGATTAAAAATTCCAATTTAATATAAACGTAAGTTTTAAGGTAATTTAGACTAATAAACGGCGTAAAAATAACTTTGAGATCAATCAAGTAAGTTTCAATTTAAAAAATCAAGTTCTACTTAAAAATATTTAAATAATTTGCCAGTTAAATACTTACCGGTTGAATTTTAAAAATAGATATCTCCTTTTTTAGAAATATTTCCAATTTAGCAGTTTAAAGCAAGGCAGTATTTACTTTATTTCACATTTATTACAATAAAAGATCCATTTTAATGCACATAATCATCAAAATATTGTCTTTTGACAATTTTTCGAACGTCGTTGTTAACCTGGCATAACACGTCAAATTTAGGAAAGTTAAAATTTAATAAAGATGCCCATGAAAGCTGTGTTGCAAAATGACATTTCGTTAATTCCTACTCAAAATGTAAAATGGATTATTTACTATGTTTTATACAAATAAATACATTTTAAACTTAGAAATTCTTGAAATTTTTAATAATTACACATATAAGGTTTTAAATATACACCATTTAAGTAATGTTATGTGTTGTGGTGTATTATTCAGTGAATAAATATGTTAAATTTACAAATACAAATAATACCCACGTAAAAGAAAATTAAAATAACAAAAAAAACCGTGATAACCAGGTAACATTTTAATAGTTCAAATAGATTTAGGCTCTTTTAATTACGCTTTAAAAGTCATAAATCCAAATGTCGTCATATTATCTGTGAAAAGAAATGGAATGAATTCCACTACATATTGATATATCTGGCAACACTGTTTTATCTTGGTTTCATTTGATCCCGATTGATATGAGTGCTCTCTATTGTTTTCTAATAGAAATGCTGTAATTTAAACCCGTTTTTTAAAATAGTCCCGTTGTCGTTTACACACCTTCCTCTAGGTCACCATAGGATATACCTAGTACAATTCTAAACTAAGAAGTTACCCCACTTTAACGTCAAATTTTAAATTATCTACTAGAGAGTAAAAATTACAATTTAATATAAACGTAAGTTTTACGGTAATTTGGACTAATAAACGGCGTAAAAAATAACTTTGAGATCAGTCAAGTAAGTTTCAATTTAAAAAAGTCAAGTTCTACTTAAAAATATTTTAATAATTTGCCAGTTAAATACTTACCGGTTAAATTTTAAAAATAGATATCTCCTTTTTAGAAATATTTCCTATTTGGCAGTTTGAAACAAGGCAGTATTTACTTTATTTTACATTTAATACAGATCCATTTTAATGCACATAATCATCAAAATATTGTCTTTTGACAATTTTTCGAACGTCGTTGTTAACCTAGCATAACACGTCAAATTTAGAAAAGTTAAAATTTAATAAAGATGCCCATGAAAGCTGTGTTGCAAAATGAAATTTCGTAAATTCCTTCTCAAAATGTAAAATTGATTGATGTAAAATTGATATACTAAATATAGTATGTTTTATACAAATAAATACATTTTAAACTTAGAAGTTCTTGAAATTTTTAATAATTACACATATAAGGTTTTAAATATACACCATTTAAGTAATGTTATGTGTTGTGATATATTATTTAGTGCATAAATATGTCAAATTTACAAATACAAATAATACCCACGTAAAATAAAAAGAAAATACCGTGATAACCAGGTAACATTTTAATAGTTTAAATAGATTTAGGCTCTTTTTAATTACGCTTTAAAAGTCATAAATCCAAAAGTCGTAATATTATCTGTGAAAAGAAATGGGATGAATTCCACTACATACTGACATATCTGGCAACACTGTTTCATCTTGGTTTCATTTGATCCCGATTGATATGAGCGCCCTCTATTGTTTTCTAATAGAAATGCTGTAATTTAAACCCGTTTCTTCAAAATAGTCCCGTTGTCGTTTACACACCTCTAGGTCACCATAGTAGGGACCTTACTCAAAATGTTAAGTAAATTGGAGACAAAACATTTTTTTTTCTTTTGCTGTCACAAAAGAAGAGGCGAGAGATGTTTTAAATTTTTGCGTATTATTATAAAGTACGCAGGCTGACAAAAATAAGTTCCTATAAACATATGTCCGAATTTGCGTTGTTTCTAAGATACAGGGCGTTATTTTTTTTAAATTCATAATTTTATAAATATCTTATATACCCTTAAACGGATTTAAGTAGCGTCTCAGTGAACACCACAGCCAATACTATTGAGGAAAAATTAACACCACTGACTTTTTATGTAGTTTTTATATTTTTTTCCTATATAGTAACTAAAAACAAAACTTTTTAGTGCCTTATACTTTTTTCGTATTTGGGTGTTTTCAAAAAAACAAAAATTAAATCCACTTATTTAAGTCATTTTGAAAAGTACACATACTGTATAAGCAATAGTTGAAAGTATATCGGCCAGTAATGTAATATCAAAACAAGCACTATTAGTCACCCATGTTTAAATGCCGGTATTCACGTCTCTTTTCCTCACATTGCCTATGTGTATCAATATTTAGCTTATCATGGGTCACTCAACTTTAATTTGTCCAAGAGAGAAATCACTCTGGAATTGGCAAAAACAGAAATTTATATAAATTTAAGTACTTTTGGTAGTTACCATTTCATTCATTTTAATAAAAAGTAACCCTTAACTAATGATTGTTATTATTTTATATAACCGCGATAATTTTTAAAATCAAAATATAAATGGCGTAGTGTGTACAGGATATTTTTTTATAGTTGGGATTCTAGGGTATAGGACATTTATGAAGATGGAAACAAACTGCAAATACAAAAGTTTTATAAGTTTTATACCTTTTTACATTAAATCCAGTGGCGTACCTTAAGTAAATATAATTGTTATAATATATAAACCAAAGTTGCATTTTTTTAAATGGTACACCCTGTATCTAAGTAAATCGAAAAATAGCACTTTCTCTTGCGATTACAAAAATATATAACACCTAATATTTTGCGTTGTTTTAAACAGGGAAACTAACAAAAAAATAGTTGGCCGTGAATTGAATCAATATTCATTCATTTTTTAAAGGATATGTATATTAAAAAAGCCAGTTTAACAAGAATTTTAAAACATTTATTATATACTCAAAATAATAACATCACAGAAAATAGACAATTTTATAATAGCAACTAAACAATTATCTCAAGTACTCAATTATTCTTTTGCTTTTGGTTAATCACAAAATGTGTTCAATGCATTTTTCGACTTGCTTGTAATTGAACTATTGGCGATATAGATGTAAATACCCATTTGGTATACTATGAATACTATTAAAATAATTTACTTTAATTCCTTTTTTAAATTAGATTAGAAGAATACTACTACGTAAAGAATCTACTAATATCAGTTTTTACTTTTTTGTAAGTTACAAGACAACTGAAATGCGAGGGGGTCCAAAAATGGAAAAAAAATAATTTCGCCCTTTATGTTAAAAACCAAGAGGGCCATGAAAAAATTTAATGTCATTATCATTTCATCGAAAGTAGCAACATTTCATGAATAACACGCAAGTCTTTATCTTTAATAATAACCGAGATACCCTCGACACCGCACCGGTGTCCGAATTTCGTTGCAATTGCAGGGTTTCTTTGTTATTATTAGGAATAGAAACTGCAGTTCTCTCAAAGTGATACTACTTTTTTATAAAGCAAAAGATGACACCAAAAGATTTTTTATGGTTCGCTTCGTATTTGACATATAAGGAGCTCAATCCTTGTAGAAAGTGGCATTCAGCTTATATTTTTTTAAATTTAATATGTTTTAGATCTCGACGCCCTGATTTAATGTTCACATGGCATGGGTACAATGTCCGATCGCCTCTAATTTTAGAGTTATAGAGTTGAATATTTTCTATGTTAAGATTTCTAGTACCTTCTATTATTTTAATTTATTTTCTATCTTATTACACCTTTTACAGGGCATCTTCTAATGCATACCTATAGGTAATTTTATAGAATGGGAAAATATATAAAAATATTTTATACAGAATATATCTTATGGCATTGGCTTTGAAACATATAAAATTGTTATTAAGTTTCCTAACTACACAACTTCAAAAAATTGCATTTTTGACTATAATAGAAGAACAAACGGTTAGATTTCATTAGTTTTTTGCATTTAAAGAGTGCAGACTAAGATCAACAGATATAAATACATTTTATTATGGTCAAAATATACAGGGGTGGAAAAAAACAAGGAGATCTTGAAGTGTCCATTATCTAAGTTTACTTTATTTACTTCAGCAAATAAAGAGTAAGTTTCATTAACTTGTTAAAACTTATACTGCTCAAAACCAAAGGTACTGGCTGTAGATAGTATAAATATTTAAGCTGTAGGAACTTAGGATCTGCTTATACAGTGTGGAGCACCACAAAAGCCTCGATTTCTAGTACAAAAAATGTTTTGTATTTTAAAAATATAATTTAAAAACATATGCCATAAATATGCGGGTACTTCGGAAGCAAAATTTAAGATTATGAAGTATTATACAGGGTGTTCAAAAAAAGATCTAAATCAAACTTATGTTTTTTTTTTTAAATGAAACACCCCGTATATTTATTAATTTTAGATTGTTAAATTACTAACAAAGTAGGTTCCCAGACAACACCCGACCTCCCTGAAAAAGTCTAATGTCATCCCTCTAAGGCTCTGGGATATCCAATGGTCCTCCAAGTGGGACTTTTATAGACCACTATAGGCCAGCGTTTTGGGGTATTCAGAAAATTCCTTTAGGAACCGTTGTAAGTCGTTGTAAGGGTAGCCACCCTGTTAGGATAACCTTGGTAAATCTCCACTATAAATTATTCTTCCTCATTTCGAATATGATCAAGGATACGTATGAATGCCCAGTGACTTTCCAACCAGAATTTTCAGTGGATTTCCTCCTAAAGAGATCTTTAGGTTATCCAATATTGGATGTCCCATATAAGATGACTTATAAATCGCGTAGGGGTATCCACTGCAGGATATCCAAAAGTTAGGACATTAGAATCCATTTAGGATATCCTATGGCTGTCTGGTGCTGTGTGGGTTTTATAATCGATCTTTGTACCAAAAATGTAAAGTGTTAAGATGCTTAAGATTTTTGAAAAATTTATGACAAAAACAAAAGTTTAATTTAAACTACCTTACTTAGCGCGGATTTTATATACAATGTTCCATTGTTAATGTACAAGGTGTTTTTTAACAACGGTACGAAATTTCAAGGTGTGATTCCTTATGTTTTTTATTAAAAAAAGTTCCTATAAACTTATGTCCGAAGTTGCTTCCTTCCTGAGATACAGGGCGTTAAAATTTAAGAAAAAATCAATTTGTCCTAAATATTTTTATTATCCTTGGGGCAATTTGGATAAAATTTAGTACATTTATTTAAAGTGATAAGGCGCCTTTTAAGCTCTAACCAGATTGTTATTATTGGGCCCAGTGACCTCTTAGTGGGCACCGCAACTTATATTATTGAGAAAGAAAAGTACACCACTGACTTTTTTGACGTTTTATATTTTATTATAATTAAGCAATTAATAATATAACTTGTTAGATTAGATTAGATTAGAATAGATTAGGAGGTGGGTTGCATATCCTCTAACACTGCAACCTGCTCAGGTTTATTGTGTGTCCTCCGTCCATAGGTTAGAGCACGCTATCCAAGCCGGTCTGTTTAATCAGACTCCACAAGCTTGAAACTGGCCCCTTGGTATATCTTGCCGCTTTAGGTTTTTCTTCACCCAGCCTTGCAAATCGTAGACGACAAAGGGCTTCGCAGTAGCACCATACGTGTTCTGCGGTTTCTTCCTCCTCCTGGCAGAACCTACATAGGTTTTCTTCTACCAGGCCCATGTTTATTCAGTCTGCAATGACCTGTCAGTTGACCCACTATTATTCTTACTGCCTTCCGGTTATAATTCAGAAGGTCTTTTGTAAATTCTGGCGAGTAAGCCTTGATGAACACTTTCGCCTGACGCTGTCCTGGTGTTCTCATCCACCAGTCTTGTGATTCCCTCATAATCCATGATCTAATGGATGACCTTACCTGGCATGATGGAATACCACAGTAGGGCTCAGGACCTACCATTGTCCTGCCAGCCCCCTCCTTTGCCAATTTATCAGCTTCTTCATTGCCTTCGTGGCCTTCGTGTCCTGGTACCCAGGAAATGGTTAGCTTGTTGGACGCACCCACCTCTTCCAGGGCAATTACGCAGTCCCGCACCAGCTTGGAGCTGATTTTGCATGAACTGAGTGCCCTGATGGCTGCCTGACTGTCCGAATAGATTACTATGGTTTTATCCTCATAGCTCCTTCTGATGATTTCTCTAGCACATTGTTCTATGGCTACAATTTCGGCCTGGAACATAGTAGGGTGTTGTCCGAGACCCAAGTTTATTTTCGTCCTTGGTTTGTCCCCATATATACCTGCTCCAACTCCTTGGTCTGTTTTGGAACCGTCTGTATACCAGATTAGGTCGGCTTTAATGGGAGGCCCTACCACCCAGTCCTATCTGTCTGGTATTAAAGTTTGAAAACCTTTGTTTAGCCAGTAGCTTGGTACCATTTTGTCTGAACGACATCTCACACACTGAGTTGACTTCTTGGTCCTCCTTGAATCTCCATTGTATGGCCCTTTCCTGTCTTATGATAGGACTCTGGCCTTGTTTGAGACGGTATTGTACCGCTTTCACTTCACCCTGTATGTAGATGTGAAGTGGCGGTAGATTAAGCAGCGCTTCCAGTGCTGCAGTATATAGGGGTCGATTTCATGGCCCCCGTAATACATAGACAAGCGAGTCTCTGTATACTTTGTAATTGCCTTATTGCCGTCTTTTGTAGCGTCTTTGCACCCCAGGCAATTGACCCGTAGGTTATCATTGGTCTGACGACCATTTTGTATAACCATAGGTTCATCTTCGGACTGAGTCCCCAATTCTTTCCGCAAAGTCTTCGCCATCTACCCAGGGTAGTTCTTTAAATAAAATATTATTTGGCTTTTCTCCAGAATAAAATTAAAAAGTTTATTTACCATTTTAAGAAAATTGAAACTTTTATACATTATGAAGAACTATTCTGCTCTAACACAATATAATAAAAGTTATTATTACTTTAAAAGAAATAAAATAATGAAATATTCAATATTAAATTACTTACATTACAAATTTTTCAATCTATAAACAAAGGTTCATTGGCACTCGGTTGAAATCATTTTAATGCAATAAAATAAAATCTTAACAAGACGCCAGACGAGAACTGGGCCAATGTTTGCGTCTCAAAAATGTGGTAAATAGTTTACCAAAAATGTGGTAAACAGTTTACCTAAAAACTTACTTATAAACTTGTTAGAAAACTGAAAAAAAAATAAAAATGAAATGTCTGATGGACACTTTAGAGTTTGACATTACTTTTGAAAAAATTAACTGGTAAAAGATACACCTATTAGGTATCTTAACCAGATAAATAGAATAGTAAAAAATGTTTAGCCATATAATAACTTTTATCCAACACTTACATATAATATCTACATAATTGATCAGATTTTGAGGATATAAAGTGTACTATAAGTCACTAGTGAGCTAAAGTACCCTTTAGCTCACTAGTGAATTATAGACAATACAAAATTTTGTTGCTGGTGTTGACAATGACAAGTAACAAATAATGGATGACGTTTTCAAATTATTTTCGATATTAAAAACGATTTATACGAAAAGTGTTGGATAAAATTTTGTATTAGACACGTGAGTTATTACATATAAGTCACTTAAGAAAATTACCTTTTACTTAAACTTTTCTTGCGTGACTTATATGTAATATAACTCACTTATCTAATAAATAACTATTATTATATTGTGTTAGAGCAGAATGGTTCTTCATAATGTATAAAAGTTTCAATATTCTTAAAATGTTAAATAAACTTTTTAATTTTATTCTGGAGAAAAGCCAAATAATATTTTATTTAATCTCCCAGAAAACAAATAAAACATAAAATACAGGGTAGTTCTTGCCTTCTGAGTGACTTTGCTTAAGTGTGGTTCCCAGGTTAGTTTTTGGTCAAAGATGACTCCTAGATATTTAACCTCTTTTGAAAAGGGGATTTCCACTCCGTTGAGCCTGGAAGGTCTTAGTCCTTCAAGCGCTCTTCTTTTGTGAAAGGGACGGTTATTGTTTTATGAGGGTTGACTGAGAGTCCCTCCTGTTTGCACCATTTGTCAACGATGTCTAAGGCGTTCTGCATTCTGCCTGATATGTGCTCTAGGTGACCCCCATTGACTACAATGACGAGGTCATCAGCATAACCCAGGCAGTTGTACCTTTCACCAGTCAATTTGTCGAGAAGTTCATCTACCAGGACTGCCCAATATAATGGCGATAGAACGCCTCCTTGTGGACAGCCCCTCCCCACTTTAGCCTCCATTGTTACTGTGCCTAAGGTGGATCTTATGACCCTGTTTCTCAGGCTGGCTTCGATCCAGTTGCAGATCGTGTCGGGGATTCCTTTTTTCCTTAGCGCGTTCATTAGTGAGAAAGTTGGTACGTTGTTGAACGCGCCTTCTATATCCAAAAATGTTGCCAACGCCACCTCTTTGTCGTCAATCGACTTTGCCAGGAGTCTGTTTAGATCGTCTAGTGCTAGATCCGCAGACATTCCTGGTTGGTATGCGTATTGGCGCTTGTTCAGATGATTCCTATGAAGGGTGCTTCCTCTGATGTATCTATCCACTATTTTTTCCAATGCTTTTAGCAGGAATGAGGATAGACTGATTGGTCTGTATGACTTAGGCGTCCTTTCTAGGGATTTGCCTACCTTGGGTAGGTAGAGCACCCTTGCCTTCTGCCATAATTTGGGTATGTAGCCCCAAGCTACACATGCTCTGAAGATTGTGCATAAGTGTGACATTAGGATGTCCTGCCCTTTTTGCAACAACACTGGAAAGATTCCATCCAGGCCTGGCGATTTGAACGGCTGGAATTCGCCTAAGGCCCATCTGATGGAATTGTAGCTTACCACCTAGCTGCTTTTTTCCAATCCACTTTCTTCGGGCGTTTTGGCCTATCAGTGGGTTGGGTTAGCTTTGTTGAGTTGGTGATTACTGACGAGCCCGGGAAATCTGTGCTTATTAGCAGCTCCAGGCTCTCCTCCGTTGTGCTCACGTATGAGCCATCTGACCTCTTTAGCATGCCGGGTTCTTGATCAGAGCCCTCTTTTGCCATGA
This sequence comes from Listronotus bonariensis, assembly GCA_014170235.1. Classification (NCBI taxonomy): domain Eukaryota; kingdom Metazoa; phylum Arthropoda; class Insecta; order Coleoptera; family Curculionidae; genus Listronotus; species Listronotus bonariensis. Next base: position 29,616 of record JACEGR010000893.1, on the reverse strand, counting down.
TTCTGTGCACTCTAGCGCACACGGGAGTTTCTGAAATCTCCTCGCAGAATTGTTCCCAGTACTTTCTTTTTGCCCTGCGAATCTCTTTGTTGTACTGCGTGAGTTTCGCTTTGTACGAGTTCCAATCATGGTTGACTTTGGCCTTGTTAAATAGCCTTCTCACCTCGGCCCTAAGGTCCTGGAGGTGATTATTCCACCATGTTGTCTTTCTTTTCAGTTGTCTTACCGTTTCTGGACAGTTTGCCTCGTAAGCCGCCTGAAAGGCTTCGCTTATTTGTTCTACTGCCAGATCAAGATCTCTCACTGTGACTATTTTAGCTATTCCGCCCCCAAGCGACTCCTTGAGTGTTGCTTCAAAGCCATCCCAATTTGTCCTCCTGGGGTTGCGGAATTTGCTTACCGTCAGTTGTGAGGTTTTTATGTCATACCTTATGTGGCGATGATCCGAGCACGATGGCTCTTCGGAAACATGCCAATTAGTTATTTCATCGCTTACATTGTGGCTACAGATTGTGAGGTCAAGGATCTCACGCCTAGTTAATGTAACGAAAGTTGGTTCGGAGCCTATGTTGGCTATATCTAACCCTTCACCTGAAATGAATTCTAAAAGAGACTCACCTCTGTTATTAACATTGGTGCTTCCCCAGATTGTGTGATGGGCGTTCATGTCACCTCCTATCACCATTTTCAATCCTCTTCCCCTACAGTAGGCCACTATGTCCCCCAAGAGATGTGGAGGACAGGTCCTCTCTTCGCCAGGGAAGTAGGCACAGCAAATCACCCAGGTCTCGGTGCCTCCATCTGCTGTTGTGGCTGTGGTCTTTGCTGTAACAAAATCGACCGAACCAAAGCTCCGGAATTAGTGTACAATTTAAGCGTTTACTATTATAAATGATGCAGGCCCTGGGGTTCGGGGCCTCTGCATCGTACAATAGCTTACCTCCACTTGAGCTGAGCCCTCTAATGGTTCCGTTGTTCAGCCATGGTTCTTGGATTAGGGCCATATCCAGGCCTTCTTTTTGGAATCTCCTACCAATTATGGCAGAAGCCGCCTTTGCATGGTGGAGATTCGCCTGGAGCACCTTTATTAGCTCCATCTTTAGGATGAGGTTGGGCTGGGGGAGCGGCTCTTTAAAAGATCCTCCTCCATCCTGGCTATGTCCTGTTGCTGGGTGGCCTGTGGCCTTTTCAGCGGACTGACGCCACTTTGGATAAGAGGCTCCTCGGAGCCACTCTCCCGTTCCACCTCGGCTTCTTTCACTTCTTCGGCCTCAGTGGCTTTTGACGTTTTCGGTTTATCCGGGAGGTCTTGGCATTTGGCTTCGGGCCTTTTGGCCTGCTTGAGCCTAAACTTTAGCCTTCCGAAGTTGTAATATGGACTCATGTCCATTTTCTGGAGGGCTTCCAGAGACAGTTTGTCCATAGAGAAGGTCCACACCTGGCCCTTGTCCGTTGGTGTGGCCCCCAGGACTTCCACAACTTGGTGTTAAGACCTTTGTTGCTTATTGATAGTCTCTTAAGGACTCTTTCAACAAGCAACCGGCTACCTTTGTCATCTGGGACAAACACCGTGCAAGTTACAGGTTTTGGAATGTCCTCACCTGTAAGTGCTTTCAGCACCGCTCCCTCCCAGGGCTTTAGAGTTGGTGTTACATTTGCTAGCCATTCCGCGCTGGTCTTGTCTGCGCACGTGACTAGAAAATGTCCTGGCCTATGGTTGCACTTTTCAAAGCGCACCTGAGGGCCTTGATTTGGAATTCGTTCGTAGGCTTCCGTAACCGCTGCTTGGACTTGTTCTATCGTCTCGGTTGACATCTGGGCCTCTGGATAGCCTTCCAGTACGATGGCAACCTTTTCGCAGCTAGCAGCTTCCTTGTAGGACTTTGGCTGCTGTTAACTTGTCGTTCTTGTACCAGCCACCCCTCTTGGCTTTTTGCTATGGGGCCTCTGTGGGGTGCTGTCCTCAGACCTTGCTCTCTTTTTAGGTTTATCTTTGCCTGACGTGGCACTTATAAAATTGGCCTTAATTACGGCTCTTTTGGCTTCGACCTGGCTCTCGACTTTGTCGATCCGTTCTTGTACTCTCGCTTTGGATTTACCGGAAATACTGGCCGATAGGACCTCCTCTTCCATCATGCTTTCTATCTCCTCTAGAGATTTAGCTCTAAAGTTTTTATGTTTTTCTGTGCTACTCATAATGTTCCCACGAGTAGCGGAGGAATTACTTGTCAATCCACGCCAGTGCCCCGCTAGACATGGATAAGGCTGCATACAGGGGGTGTCGCCCGGTGCCCCGGGGGAACGTTAAAGACCGCATGTAACCCTACGGCCATACAAGCCCTCGGCACGTTGACCATCCACCTTAGCTTTGGGTTGTGTGAGCTGTGTGTAATATGTGTGAAACCGGCTCACTCTCTCATCAAAAGTGAGCAGGTGTGTTGTGTGAGTTCGTGTGGGTGTGCTCCCTCCTCCTTGGCTGGGCTTGGGACCAGCTAAAGTCCGTAACAATCATCCACCGCTCTGCCCTGTGGAGGCTTAGCCGTGAGCGATCTCCGCACGGACCTTAGGCGGAGTTGTTGACTTGTTAGTCTCCTGTATTTTCTTTGTATCTCGCTTTCTTTTGGAGAAAAAAATGAAGCTACTTTAAGTGATACTAAAAAGTATCTATAAAGAGCATAAAATAAAATCAAAAATTAAAAAAATTAACTATTTTGACTTTAATAGATGAGGAAAATGACGATTTTCGATATGTCGTCTATTGTAGAGTTGGGTCGTATTGAAATCCTGAGTATTCTAAATGGTATTCAGAATACATTTTGCTAACTAAAAATAAATAAACTAATGTTATCACATCACACATATCACAGTTCAAGACGCTTGTGAAATTTTTTAATTTAAACAAATTAAAGCAGGAACTAAAAAGTCTTTCTCAACCCTATTTTCATTCATAGGAATTCTTGTGATCGGACAAAAACCTGCTATAGTTGCTTCTATTAAAATTTACAGCAAGAGGAGAATATTCCTTGAGAAACACGAAAATTAATTTTACGTAAAAGGTTTGACAATTGATGCTTCCATTAATTAATTTTAACAGAAAAAAATATCAGTGTTTATTTTGCGATCCGCCAGGGAGTCTAATTCCAGTCTATGCTTTCGAAAATCATATGATTCTTGAGAAAAGTTAAACTTAAATGAAATAATCCTAGTGTACCTCTTCTGCACTCTCTCGAATATGACAAAATAATCGTGCGAGGAAGTAAGCACCATTTCACAGTTATTTGGATACTAGTTAACTAATTAGGAAATAGTTTTGTTTTGCCTTTGCATTATGACTAATGCAATCTAATTATACTAATTAGTTTTTATTAAATTTTAAATTTATGACTTTTTAAAACAATCTAACCAAAAACTGACTGAACAAACAACTGTAAGTGCTTTGGTAAGTGGCACTGATAATAGCAAACAATAAATACCACATAACACTAACTATATAATAATAAATAATAGTTTAAAAAAACTAAAAAACACGCTTTTATATACAACCGAACTAAAAATTAGAAAATAATTTTTCATTAAAAAAATATTGTCACTTCATAGTAAAAAGCGTGGGGTGCTTAATATATTAAATGTTATAATTATTATATTTGCCAATATCTATGATGGAAAAGTTATGAAAAATAGTAAAATGCACCCCACGCTTTTTACTATGAAGTGACAATATTTTTTTAATGAAAAATTATTTTCTAATTTTTAGTTCGGTTGCATATAAAAGCGTGTTTTTTAGTTTTTTAAACTATTATTTATTTTTCATTTTTTAGTTCGATATGCATTTATGTATGTATAAAAGTTTGGAATGTTTCCAACAGATGGCAACCCACTAAAAAATTTTTTCGCCATTTTGTCAAGAGTAGCAAAGTTTTTCAGATGGACTTTCTGAAAATAACCTAATATAAAATTTGAGTAAAATCGATTCAGATCGAACTCTTGAAATGGCCGGTGGTTGGTACCACTGGGACGTACAGGTGACAGATGACACTTCGTGGTATCAAGCAGTGGTTATAATAATATAATGGATTTTTTTTTCCTGATGATCCAAACCAGGATAACGGGATACTGTTTGCAGATTATTGCATTGTCATGGGTCCTTAATACGTGTGCAAAGTTTCAAAGAAATCGAATAGCTGGAAGTTGGTTAAAATTAGGCTCAAAGATTCCGTTACATTCATGGATAGATAGATGGATAGATAGATGGATAGATAGATGGATAGATAGATGGATAGATAGTTACAACCCAAGTTAATAAAAGCGTGTTAAAAACTGCGGTGTATCCGCTTGATACATTGTTGATTGCGCCATCCCTCGGATATGCTCCTAAGCTATGCAGCTAAACAAAGACAAATAGCGAAGGATTCTAACCACTAAACCCAATTTTATTTGCCAGTGGCGCCATCTACACAATTATCGCGAAATTTAAATTAATTTTAATGAAAAGTATTACAAGGTATTTCAACTCTATTTATACACGAAACAACTGTGTCCCTGTACAAGCTAGAAAAAAAATACGTTTTTGTAACGCTAATTTTATTGACAGTATTGGTAAATATACTAAGTGTCTCGAAAATAAAATTTTTATTCTCAAGTGTTTTTTAAATGGAACGCCCTGAATGTTTTAACCAGTTCCGACTTGCTATTAAATTCTTCATTAAAAATGCACTATACGTAAATTCTTTAGGATTTTTAGAATAAGTAAATGAATAAGTATCTAAAATATTAAATAATTAATTTCATGTTATCACGTTACCTGCCACTCCAAGCTAGAGCGGATATATTATTTTTTACTTTACTTTTTAACTTTAATAATTATATCGACATGCTAATGATATAGTAAAGATCAGCAATACAATTAAATAGTCATGATTTGTCAAAAATACAGTAAGTTTCACTTAAAAAAAACTTATTAAATAGTAAACACATTTTAAACACCTTGTACAGGTACCTATACTGTCAATAAAATAAATATATTTTCCAAACAAAAACAGTTTTTATTTTAAGCTTTTTTTTATTAGGTATAGGGGTGAAGTTATTTTGTGTATGAATAGAGTTGGGACACCCAGTACCTTCTGTTAGTTAAGTACTATAACTAGAAAACTTAAGTTTTCATTTTGAGATACTTAAAGAGATAGGGTTAAACGGAAACATGTTGATATCGTAATAGAAATATACTATTCTTCTAAATGACCAATTGTTTTTTAGTTAATGAAGAGTGCATATCTGTTAAAGTATCAATGAAATTGTATGTGTTTTGCATAATTTCTTTAAGTAACTTTAGATTACAAATTTAAAGTTATTAAGTTATAAAGGATGAAAGGAAATAAAGGATAAAAGAAAGTCCGGGTTATCTATAGACTGTCAACGGATGGGGTTTACAAGAGGACAAGCGGATAAAAAAAATCATTATTTTAAAAGAAAATTTTTCTGAAGAAAATTTTTGCTTGTATACAAAATGTGATTCACGAAGAGACAATGTTGATTTTGTATACAGGGTACAAAAAATTTAAAAACATTATTTTTTTCCAAGAGTAAACTACCTTTATTTTTCATTTTTAGGCAAAATGTCGTTTAGTAAATTTATAAAGAATAGCATTTTAAATTACGTTATTTATTTTATAAAAGTATCAAAAAGCTTTATGAAATTGATTTTGCTGTTATCAAAAGTAAATTATTTGAAATTTTTAAAATAAAATATAGTAAAAACTGTCATAACTTGCTTTTTAAATACCCGCCTCCCCACAAATTCATATACAACACAATTTTCCAACTGGAAATGAATGTGATCAAAGCATTTTCGCCAAATTATGAAGAAAATGTTATATTATTTTTTTTATTGATAACAACTTTATTCTAAAGAAATTTTCCAAATAACATTTTACCTAAAAATGAAAAAAAAAGGTGTTTACTCTTATCATGCTTTTCAAGTTTTCGCGCACCCTGTATACAAAATCACATGCAGAAATTTTTATTAAGAATAATTTTTTGTGAAAAACAATTTTTTTATCTATTTGTCCTATTGTAAACCTTATCCGTGAACAGTATGTATAATGTATGAGAAAATATTTCAGCCCTTATATAATTTTTTTTATCAAACAAATAAAAAGCAAAATAAAATTTTATTTTTTATATTTTATTACATACTAATCACATTACTTAGTTATCTACTAAACAAGAACACCTTAATTGACTTACGTGTTGCAAAAGTATTGCTTTGGGAGATTTGTGGTTCAGGAACATTTACATTTATGTACATTAGATGGGCCAGGTGATGGTACATTAACTAAAAGCAAATAAATTTTAATTGCATATAATCATTTTACAAATATGTATTAGGTATAAATATACAGGGTGGCCATTTGATAATGATACAATTTTGGGCACTCTATGTCATTTAAGGAAAAACGCTCGGACACATCAATTTTTAATTTTAAAAGGGAACATTTTTTGCCCCTTTTACCACCCCCATCTGCAACCCACTAGCAGGGGTGGCACTAGCCCCCATCGAAAGAATGATTAATTATTATTTTATTTTAAACATTATATAACTCTTATCATATCCCCTTAGTTTAAAGTAGTTTGCTTATACAAGTAATTTAATATTATACATTAAAAAAATTAAAATCAAAATTTTGACAAGATGGTTGGGGTCGAGACACCTTTAAAATAAGGTGTCGCTCGATACCTCTTTCTACTTAAGGTTTGGGGGTGAGTCTCATTTCTGCTAGAGGGTTGCAGTTCAGGAGGGAGAAGTGGCAAAAAATGTTTCTCTCTAAAATCTAAAATTGCCATGCATGTCCAAACGTTTTTCCTTAAATGACCTGGAGTGTCGAAAATAAGCTCTGTTTCATTTTCAAATGGCCACCCTTTTATAATTTTATTATAGCAAGATTTACTTAAAAAATGTATACAAAAAAATATAAAAATAAAGAAAATAGTTCTGGTTTAACTTATGCAATAGTTAAATGATAATTGTTTTGCTACGATCTGCAGTTCTAAGCAAATCTTAGTTTTCTTTACATAGCATAAAAAATAATTATTATTAGAAAACAAAAATCATAAAAAATACTTATATGTAAGTATAATTATTATTGATATTATTATTTAATAAGAATAATAATAATAATTCCTTTATTGTCATAAATACATTCAATTCTGAACATTGACAACGTCATAAGTTTTAAAGAATAAAAATAATTTGACAATGAGTTAAAATTAGCCATATTACGGTAGAAATTTAAACAAGCCTTAATAAAAATAAAATGTAATATACAATAAAAAAAAGCAACTTTTTTAAAAACAAACGTAAACACTAACAATAATTATCCAGTTAAAATAAATAAAGCACAATATAGGTTAAAAAAATAACAACTTTAAAGAAACAAACAAACAAAAAATACTTAAAAAAGTTAAAATAAATAAAATAAAATTTGGATTAAAAAACAATTAAAAAAAAATAAACAAAGAAACACACTTAGGAAATAATTATACAGCTAAAATAAATAAAATGTAGTTTAAATAAAAAATTATATACATTGCATTTTATATTAAATTAAGGGCTTCTTTTTAGGATAATGATTTGCAAGTGCATATTTTTAAAATGCCCAGAGAGCCTTAACTGGAATATTTATTAAAATATAGACGGTGAAAGTACATTTAAAAAGAGCATGTTTTAGTAATATCTTAAAAACAGTGTCTCTGTAAGGAATTCATATATGTATGCCACTAGATTCTATGTAATATGGCACTTTCATAAAAAAGTTACACACTATTGCAAAAACCACATTCTCAATCTTTTAAAAGAATATGCTATCATAGATACCTTACAAAAGTTAACATGATGTATATACTTACCAAAAATTAATTTTAATTTCTTTGACAGTAAACGGATTGCTGTTATTAAAGAATCTTGGGTGTCAAAATTAGTTTTCGATGACTTCGGTGTAGCAACTAATGGAACATTTTCCTTATTATACCTGAAATATTACATAAAAAGAATAAACTCAAATGATAAATTAACTCTGTTTTAACAATAAATGTTAAAAAATAAAATAAAACATGATTATAAAATTTGTTTATCAACCTAATTAAGACTCCAAATTTAATTTAAGGTTATCAGTGTAATTACCCATACATGAAAATATTCTGGAAAACTTACAAAACACTGAGAAATACTTACTTGTGGTAAATATTCTGTAGGATCATCCTCTTTTTCGTGACCTTCTATTTGTTCCGGGTAGGTGCTAGCTTCACAAAAATGCCTGTCACATACTACAAATGTTTTACAAACTTGCTGAAAGGTTTTTGTTTTTAAAATTAGGATTTTCAACTTGATTAAGCTTCAGAACGTTCTTTGTCACGTTTCGGAAAAGTATGTCTTTTTACTAGTTGTATTCTGACAATAAGGCACTACATAACATTCACATTATTGTTTTTTAACAGAATTAACTATTTTTAATAAAAACACACTTAAAACCCAAAATATATCAATAACGCTAAAACTGCGGCAACTACAAAAGAAACACCTAACCTTTTGTATCAATTTTGTATTTTGTGGAATAACCCACACCATGCACAACCCAGAACTATCTGGTTCATCTGCGTTGACCGAAAAATGTATTTGCAATTAGCGCCCTCCCTTGGGTACGCTCCTAACTAAAATTATAGTGTATTGTTGGTTGCGTTGAACTTATATTTATTGGCTCCCATAACACTTTCTTTTATATAGTTAGTGTTATGTGATAAATACCAGCAAAATAAAAACGAGGTTAGGTATTTTCATCTGGATATATTTTATTTGCGTTCGTTAATTGCCGATCGCTCCGTCTCATCTGAAATGACGTCAACAAAATGTCCTCGCATCTGAGAGGCAATTGCAGAACGCGTCTACTGAAGACCATGCCGAGGCATATGTGCAAAATGACGTCACGTCAATAGGAGAGCGTTCTCGGAGCCAGGCAAATATTTGAATTTTTACCCGATTTTGAATCGCTGTATTTACTAAACGAAACAAAAAAATATTTTTTTTTTGAAGTACACGTTTTGTTATAACATTAACTATTATTTTTTATTAAAATTTCCAAATTTAATTTTTTATGCAAGTTCATTATTCGAAGTCGAGACCTTTGGCTTACATGTTAACACTTATAAACCTGTAGCTATGCGCCAACTTGATTATTTGCTTTAAATGATTAAAGAAATTAGAAGTGTTTATGAGTTATTTACTTTGTACTTTTTTTTCCTGAGAATTTTAAAGTTTGTTCCACCCTCAATACGTACATACTTTGGATATACTTTAGTTTTTTTATTTTTCTATAAAACGATCAGTTTTTTTTTCTTGCCGCTAAAAGACTTCTGGTTTTCTTTTTCATAAAGATGTTTTTTAAAACTTATGAAGACCTTCGACAAAATCTTTGTAGATGTCAAACATGTCTTCCAGGGCTACGATTCTGTAACTAACAAAGGGAAAGAGAAAAAGATTTATATGTCCACAGTGTCACTTTAAACCAATTGTAACTCGTCTTTCTGACTGTAGTGACAGATAAATCACTTTCTCTTTCCTTTATTATTTTATAGAATCTGGGCTCTGTTTTATTTTTTGTTTGTCGATCAATAATAAAAATTATATTAAATAATAAATTGAAGATATGCGTTATATTGGTTAAGCTAATTCATGTATTCAATGGCCTTTTTTATTGGGTACACGCCAAAATCTATCTGGAAAGAATGGGACCGCTTCAGTCCTGGTCCTGGGGTATACGAGCTGACCATGTTCAGCCCTATTGACCAATATGAACTGGCCGGTCGCTTAAAACAAAATAAAGAAAAAATCCCAAAAAAATCCAATTAAAAAACGACGTTTTGGTGGCAAGTCTGCCATCGTTGTCAAGTTAAAATTAAATATAAAGAAAATAAACTAATTTTAAATTAAAAATAATTTAAATTTTGAGTTTTTTAATTTATCACACTCTAAAAATAGTTTGACATTTGTGTCATGAGTGACATAAGTAACTGGTGTATTTATTATTTGTAAGACAAAAAAGGTTGATTTTTAGTTTTCCTGAAGATCCTTTAGTATCAAGCAACGGTAACCAAGTATTATTTAAATTAACTGAAATTGATGCTACACAATTATCTTTAATAATATATACGCACTTTCTTTAATTTTGCGTTTTTTAGAACAAGTTTCCTTTGCTAAAATGCTCGCAGCTTATTCCATGATTGTTATCAAATGCGTGTTGGCAGAATTTTGATTTATGAAATTCTGTGTTTTTAATGTATGATCTGTGTTCTTTTATGCGTTTGGCTAATGGTCTACAAGTTTCACCTATATAAAACTAATTGCATTCGCAAGGTATTTTATAAATGACATTTTTGTACTTTCATTTAAGTTGTATGGTTTTGTTTTTGTTAATTGAGATCTGATAGTGTTTTGTGTTTTAAAAATTGTGCAAATAATAAATTCATGTCCTATTCGTTAAATTTTGATAGACCGGGAATGTATGGTAAAAATAAATTTGTAATAGGTCTATTTTGATTTTGTCTTATGACTGGAGTTTCAAATTCACGGAAACAATTATTTATAAAATCAAGAGGATAATTATTTTCAATTAAAATATATTTTAAACAATCTTTTTCAATATTTATACTTTGATTAGAAGAAATGATTTTAATTCTATCAAATAGACTTTTACAACTCCCTTTTAACCATTATTGGGTGATTTGAGTTAAAATTTAAGCATCTATTTGTATGTGTAGGCTTTCTGTAGATTTTTGTTTTAAAATTGTTTAAATCTTTTTTATTCAAATGTCAAGACATGGTAGTTGAGTTGTTTTCTTTTTTCTTAAGTAAACTTAGTAGTTGGTTCTTGTGTACTAATGCGTGTTAAAAAATTATTTAAACAGTGTTCGTCATGTTGGTATATGGAAAAAATGTTATCTATATATATTATATATATTTATTATATATAAGGGTTTATATTGATAATTTTCTACAAAATTTGATTTAAAGTTGTCCATAAAAATATTACTTAATAAAGGTGATAAAGGTGAACCCATAGCCATGCAAGAGGTTTGTTTATAAAAATCAGTGTTATAATAAAAATATGTTGTTTTGACACAATGATGTTGTTAGTTTATTCACAAATGTTTTATCCACTGGGACAATTGTGAATAAACTAACAACATCAAAACTTACCAGTGTATTATTTGGATCAATATCAATGTTAGATAATTTCTCTAAGAAATGTTTAGAATTTTTAATGTATGTATCAGTGTTGTTTACCAAAGGATCTAAAATGTTAAGTAGAAGATTTGCTAATGGATGTGTAGGTGAGTTTATACAACTTATTATAGGACGTAAAGGTATATTGGGTTTATGTATTTTTGGTACTCCGTAAAAATGTGGTGTTTACTGTTGTGAGGTGTCAGTTTAAATCTTTCATTATTTGTAAAATAGTTTTTATGTTTCTTTAACATATTATAAATTTGTCGTTCAATACATTCAGTAGGATCATTGTTTATTTTTGTGTAATTTCCATCATTTAAAAGAAACATTATTTTATCATCATATGTATTACAATCTATTATAACTGTTGCATTTCCTTTATCTGCAGAAAGAATTTTTATGGAATTGTCTCTTTTTAATGATTGTAATGCTTTTTGTTCAATTTGTGTCAGATTTGTTTAATTTTAAATGGTTTTTCCAACGCGATTTTTGTTCTAATTCTAAATTCATCTTGATGTTCTATTGGTAAGTTTTGACATGTTTCTTCAATGCAAGAAATAATGTCAAGCTTGGGAACTATTTTGGGTGTAATTGCAAAATTTAATCCTTTCGAAAGAACAAATTTTTCAGCATTTGTTAGTTCTTTTTAGTTAAGTTAGCTTGTATTAATCATTTTATTATTATTTATGCTAGCACCATCGATAACTAAGTCTTTTACAGCATTTTTAATAATTATAAAATTTAAGTTTTAAAATATTATACCCTAAAAATACCATTATGTTTGCTTTAAAAAAATCATAATATGGTAAAAAAGACTTGGTTTCACTTTGTATTTTCCTCTATAAGTAAAGTCTCTAGTGCCCTATGAAATGTGTTACTTGCAGAAGGTTTTCTTGCACTTTAACTTGTAAATCTTTAAGTTTGGTGTTGTTGTGTATAGAATACCGCATACTACACTTAAGTATCAGTACTTTAGCGCTGCAGCTTTAGGACTGGGAGATTTAAAATAAAAACCTAAGACACCTTAATAATGATTTAGAAGCTGCAAGTAGTAATATGTATTTTTTAAAACAATATTTCAACATATATTTTATATTTATAATAACCATAAATTCTGTTAGGTTTGGCAACATAGTAACTTCTAAAATAATATTATCCAAATATGGTTTGTTTCTAGGGTAAGATTATACTAAGTCGAGGATTGACTCGACATTTGTATGTCAGTATAAGCAAAAAAAAGTAATAATAAATTTAAATATAATAGAATCTGAGTATTGATTGATTTTTCATTTGGCAATCGGAAAACTATAAAATTTGCACTTAAGAGCAAGGTATACCAGCTGATCGAATCAGTTTTCATAACTAGTCAGCCGATGCAGTTTTTGCCAAATGTTGCAACAACGTCGGCGGCTGTGTGCGATGAGAGCTTTCTCTGCCTAGCGACCCGTGTTCGCAAGATCATACGCGGATACCATGCGGACGCTACCAAATTGGACAGAATATCTTTATAAAAACATATAAGATTACCAGAGATAAAAATATTTTTTAACCTATTTTTGCACTGTTAGGAACTTAACACTTAAGTTATAAAATGCCATGCCAAAGCTTATAAAAATAGGTTTAGAGCTTACCCTAAAGAAAATTTTAATTAGGTAGTTTATAATTTTTCCTATATAGGCTATTTTATACCTAAAATAAGAACTACAACGTTAAAGAGGTTTTATTGTTTTATATGATCAATGGACCCTGACATAAAAAAAACCGTGGAGTGCTACCATTTAGAGTGGAGCGTTTTTGTGAACGGGGTTTAGGTATAGGCATAGGTTCATATAAAAAACTTCCATCCTTTCTTTAGAAAATGACGCTAAATAGAAATCTTTAGAGTTCATAGTACTAGAGAAACGGTTTTTTAAAGTTTGCCACTCACACCATTTTTCGGCAATTTTACCATCTTTTATTCGTTAACAATGTTCTGTAACTCTTTTCTACGCGGTTTTAGGTATAGGAAATGGTATATTCAGTTAAAAGAGAAAATAATTTCCTTTAAAATGGTCTATTGTAAGAGGCTTTAAGACTATTTATAAGTAAAATATGGTCTTTCAAGTTTTCTACTTTTAAAGATTTTTTCTAATCATTACGTATATCTTTTTAATTTTCCGTTATAACTTTTTTCTTGTTCATTTATGTACATAGGATGCATAAAAAAGTTTTTTTGTTACCTTTAAATAGTGAATTGTAAAAAATGCTGAGGTTAATTCTAAGCAAAATATAGGTTTAGTGTCATACTGCAAAGATTTTTGATAATTTTATGGGTATTACCCACGCTCATTACCCACATTCTATACTAACCAGAACTAACCATAATTGGAGTTGCCTCAACTTTCTAGACAATTACCAAAATTATTTTTTTAATGCTAAACCAAATTACAGTTTCTAAACAACAAATTACATAAATCCAAGGCTTTACATTGGTGCAAGCGGTAAATAATTTTTATTGTATAAATCATCAGATTTGATGAAAGCTGGATTTATAGATTAACGTTTCTGTTTCCTGGTTGCCATTTGACGTTTTCAGTTAGAAGATGAAACAACAACTTTGCATTTGTCAATTTGTAGTTTCTGTTTACCGTTTTCATATACCGTATCAGAAACCGAAACATCAAACAGCGATCGGTAAAGGAATCGTAAATCTATAAATTCAGCTTAAAAGTGAGTCGGAATTCATTTTTGCCGATATTTATAAATATCAGAAATTTTGATACTTATTCAGCATAAATATCGCGATACCGTTATTTATATCATATTATACATAATATCATAATATACACTCCTGGACAAAGAAACCGGACAAAGAAAATTTTGTTAAAATTCAATTTTAACTAACTTCTTAATTTTATGACCGATTTCAATTATGTTTTCGTCCAGTGGTAGCTTCTTTTATCAAGATTATTATTTAATCTGGAAATTGCAAATTTTTATAGAATTAGGTATTATATTATATTTTCGAAAACTCTTTGGAATAATTTAACATTACAATATTTTACCAGTGTATTGGATTTTAAAGCAATGGCTTTTTTAACATTTCTTTTTTTATTTATATCAATATCTTTATTCTAAAAGGAAACAGAAATTTATAAAGAAGACAATGAAACTTTGTGGGTAGTTATCTTTTAGACTTTTCTTAAAATTTTTATTTTTATACTAAAAATAAAAACAAATATTGATTTCGTAGTTTCCAACTCAGTAATCAGATTTTTATTATCTTTTCAGATATATAGGGTACGATAAAAAGTATAATTTTAAAAATAAAACACTGTGTACATTATATCACCAGTTAAATGACCTTTTAAAGACCTTAAAAAATACCACATTTTATATACTTTTCTTTATTACTTTCGGAAATATGACTGTCCATATCTTAAGTTTCTCCAATATGTTTGCATTATAGCGTATACAGGGTGTCCCACCGGAAACTGCTGCAGTGGATTGCTCGAAAAGTAGGCTTTGGAAAATTTAATATAGTCAAGGCAACATAATATAGTCATAACATAGTAATATGTCAACTTGCTTATTTTAAATGGAACACTCTATATATAATTTATTTTTTAGATTATGCGTAAAATTCTAAACATAGTTAATGTATAGTGTTCTATAATATGTAATTTTAACCAATTTATATGTTAAAAATGATGGTTTGCAAGCCATTACTCAACCCTATTTTTTTTAATTTTACATTTTTATATATTTATTATTCATCTAATTAGAGAGGTTAAGAGATTTTCAAAATATAAATGCCCAATAGCTATTTTGTAATTTTACAACCTAAATCGAAATTTAAAACAACAAATTAGTTGTAAGTTAAAAGACAACAGACCGCGAAATGCGCAAATCTCTATCTCTAATAATAACCTAGATACCCTGCAATTTCAACGAAATTGGGTCACCCTGTTAATCATACAGCTATTTTTCTTACAGCTTTTAGCATTTTTTTTAAATATGGAAAGTTAAAAAACATACAGGTACAATTAGGTCCATCCGTAGACATCTCTGTATACAGCGTGTCTTCGGAAGTTTTACCAGATGGTTAACTTTTTATGTATCAACTTTATAAAAAAGTGCTTTTTCTTAAAAAGTCCTGCTTGGTAAGAAAACAAATTGCCACAAAAATATTTAAGGTTTGGATGTACAGGGTGCCTTGAAAAAACCTGTTACCAAGTTATAAAAGACAATAAAAAATATATTTTGTACTCAGAAATTTTTATTTATTTCTTTAAAGTATGTATAAATGACAGGACAAAATATAAAAAATATATTTAAAAAAATAAAATAACAATTTTGTTTGGTTTGTAAATATGTAACCAGCGTTAAAATTTCACAGTTCTTATTTCATAAATAAATCGCTAACTACATTTTTTTAAATATTTAGAAGGCACAAAAACTGAGTAACCTATTTTAAAAATCTATTGGGCTTAAAAGATTTTTAACATTAGATTGTTGATCATATTTTACATATAACGACACAAAAAATCAATTTAGCTTTTTAGCTTGGCGAAGTTTTTGATTGATGGACATGTCCCCCTCCTAAAGGGGAATTAAAAAATATTATTTTTATTTTAAATATTTTTTTTAACAAAGGAGTTTCGTACAACTTATAAAATGGTTTATTCAATGTTACATTCTCTGTCGGCCGTTGGCCATGTCAAAATTTCTCCCCAAAATGTCAAATGGGCCTCTGGTATAAATTTCATTGTAATGACTATATTAGAATTTTTTTCTTGTGTATATAGGTGTGGAATTTTGGTGGTTAGTTTATTTCTGTGTAGTCGTGCAGAGTGTAAAATCTTTCATGTTTAATGAGCTGTTTTTTATTAAACCGAAATTGCGGTCACAAGGCATAAAGAAATGCCCTCTTATTGGAAAATATACTTCTATCTGTTCAAATCGTCATTGCTCAATCAAATTCATTAAGAACCGGATCATATAGTAGTGTCGTAGTGTTTTTGTTTTAGTCACAATAATTATCACAAAAAATATAAAATATGGATTTTTTACTTTTGTAACTCGCCTTGATCAAGGTTATGCTTCAAAAATGAAGACACTTCGTTTGCTCAGTTACCTGGCTTTCCCTTATGGTACACATAGCACGTCATATTTTTTTATTTTAAATCGTGTATTTTAAAGGTACATACAGTGAGCTCGCGAAATTTACCTCAGAAAAAAGGTATTTCCCGGACAAGCCGCTTTTTGCGGTAAATGAAAATTTACAATACACAACGTCAAGCCTATTAATGCAATAAGTCACAATAAGTACTGTTTCTGCTGCAAACGCAGTTAGCGATTCAACTATTGTTTAGGGTGCATATATTAAAGAATGTTCACTAAATAATAACTACTATAATTTGAAACCAAATTATTTTTGAAGTCACCCTGTAAATACAACATATACAAGGTGGTCCACCACATTTAACACGGTCTGTAGCTATATAACCATAGGGTTTTTAAAAAAGTAAATTAAGAAACTTATAGAAGTTGGATAAGGCTATAATATAAAGTTATTTTAGCTCATACAGGGTTTTAGATTCTGCAGAAAAAATAAATCAAGTTTATTAATAGTACTAAGTGTCTAATTAGAATAGTTTTTGCGATATTTGATTTTTTTCAAAGTGCAGAGGTGCAAGTAAATTAATTTTATTTTAACACTACTATCCATTTAAACTTTAAAATTTGTTACAAGATTAGAAACATTCTACCCTTTCTACAGGGTGATCAAATAATAGATTTACTTTTTAGGAAATTAAATAGAAATAACTCTCTTATTTCAAATAGAACACCCTGTATATTTTTACACCAGATGATGACAAATAAAATACCCTTTTAAATGGTGTATAGGTTGCATACCGGTTTAAATAGTTAATAGTCTTAAAATAAAATTAATTTACTTGCACCTCTGCATTTTAAAAACAAATCAAATATTTCAATCAAATCGAAAAAAATTAGGCACTTAATACTATTAATAAACTTGAGTGTTTTTTTGCATAGAATCTAAAACCGGCATAAAATATAGGGTGTTTCATTTAAAAAATATAAATTTGATACGTCACTCTTTTTTGAGAAACCCTGTATAGGCTAAAATAAATTTTATACTGTAGACTTATCCAACCGCTATATGTTCCTTTTTACTTTTTTAGAAACGCTATGGTTATCCAGCTACAGATCGACCGTGTCGAATATGGTGGGCCAGCCTGTATATATTCTTGTAGAACTTAACTTTTTCAACAAGCAGCGCAGGACTTTTTATAAAGCGGCACTTTTTTCGTAATCATAATATTAAAAAAAATTCCTGTGTAGTGAGAACTTCCGGAAACCCTGTATATATTATTTGTATTTGGAAACTTTTAAATACTTTTGCAGGTTTTTTAAACAAATTGCTACATATTATTATTTTCAAGAAGAACACTAATACAAATTTTACTGGAAAACAATAAATTCAGTTTTAACCATTGGAAGAGTTTGCGCGATACCTTACCACGAATAATACCGAACGAAATCGCGCGGGTTCGTGCCTCGGGTCGTATGTAGAAAAGTATGTGACCTTGGCACTCATCTCTATGCGCTGTTGACGAACTGTTTGAAGTTTACTAAGCCGGTTGGACTTTTACAGAAAAAATACATTTTTTTTAAATTTCGTTTTAAGAAAAAACTACCCATTAAAAAATATAATTTTGTGGCTGGAGAGTTAAAATAGAAATAGGAACACGGCTGAGTGGTTCCTTTATTTTTTAAATAAAATTGGGCCTTGAAATTTTTTTTGTCAAATTACTGTTTTAAATTGCTTCCCTTCTAGGAAACCATAAAAACAACCCACATACCAAATCTCGTAGTTGTACCTCTTTTAATAAAATTATAAAACGTAATTTTGTAAAATGCAGGTAGACCGCCCTCTTAAAATCAAAACAAAATAAACGCCTAATTTAACGCTGGTTGTAACCACTGCGAGCTTGCCAGTCGATTTATTTGTCCCTACCATGGCTTCACTCTTATGCCTAGTCCTTATGTGAATAAAAATTGCGTAAAGCGGGAAACGCGGATTGGCGCAATTTTCAAAAAGTCATCTGTTTATAGAGGCAAAAAACATAAATTTAGATTATAAATGTGAATTAGGTTATTTATTAAACTAATTATATTATCAAAAATACCTGATGAGCACAAAAGTGAACAAGAAAATCGGCGGATTCCGTAAAAAGTTAAACATTTCCAACTTTTTTCCGGAAATGTCACTTTTAACATAGCTGCGAAAAGCCCAATAAAATTTTGATATTGTAGTCACGTGATTCCGGACTTCCGAGGCTCCGCAATATTTTACCGTACATGAGGACTAGGCATTAGCAAATAAAGGGTCAAGTACATAAACATTAACATAATATTCTTGTCTAAGGGTATCTAAATTTTCATTACCTTAAACTCCTTTGTGTGGCACCTCTCACTAACACCAAAGAATATTGAAGATATACCCTTTTATTATCATGTTTTGTCAAACAGCAAATGGTAATAAGTCAAAAACTATTTAATTTAAGTATAGAACATGATACATTCATATTCTATAGGATATTAATTATTTTAATACGACTTGCACCCTGACTAAATGAACGATCCCTCCCTAATATTAAAATAATATTGGATGTTGCCACAACAAAAATTTAGGACATTTGTTTGATTAATAGTGTCTGTAATATTTTACATTTTGGTATTTTTTGGTTGACTGGGAAAATACAGGGTTGAATTCTATACTTTACCAACATTGTCAACATAAATTTTAAAATAAATTACCTTTAATTTCTCTATAATATTATTATAAGTAAATAATAATCAGTGCGGCACTGACTATGTCCCTAAATTTATGAAAATTTGCAGGTGGCATTTGTTATGTTTTATGTGTATTTTCGGACAGAGGTAAACGGGGCGCGAAAATATCTCTTTTACTTGCACGCCTGTAAGGTTACGTTTATATCATAGGCAAATGGGGCGCCAGCCCTTCCCGAGAGGGGTGTGGGTCAGGGCACGTAAGAATTCCTATAATTGACACTAATAATTTGTATACCACTTAATCAGTTCAGTTCTCATTGTAATAGTGAATAGATGTGCGAAAAGATTTCCGCTCAAGATTTTAATAGTGTGAAAATGTCGGTATCAGTAATTGAAAGTGTAAGTGGAAAAGATTCGATGATAAGAAAGATAAATGTTTCGTAATTAATAAAATTTTTAAAAATTTCGATACCTTTACTTTAAAGAAAACATTTGCGCCCCGTTTACCTTTACAATTTTATTGACCACAAGATCCCTGCGCCCCATTTACCTGTTCAATAAAACTTTAGTGAAGGCCTTGCGCCCCGTTTACCACCGTCGGTATTTTCAAAGGGTACCGAATTTACAATTTTAAAATGTTTTTACTTACAGGTTAATGATGTTTTTGATATTAAATAGCAACATTGCATTATAGTTGGCATAAAAACAACAACTAAATAAAATCCGTTACTGTAAAAACAATTGATTTCATGCTTAAAAAAAATAAATATAATGTTTGGTTTCTCCTTAAGTATCTCCTAAAATTTTAAAACAATTTAAATTAAATTTTCTATTAAAATTAGAACTTCGTGTTAATACCACAATAACACAAACCCAATCTTTTTATTTCTTAATTTTTAAAGACACGAAAGAAACTATTTTCCCAACAGCATAATATTTTATGTGGTTGCTGTTTTCATGGCAACTACGTTTACCTGCGATGTATAATATTCGGTATCAAAAGATCATTTTTTTTTAATTGACCGGAAAATTGAATTTTCCACTCAATTTTTTAAGCGGAAAATGCTATTTTACAGGACTAATTTACTTTCCGGTCCCTAGTTTACTTTCCGGTCTCTCATTTACTTTCCGGTCCCTGATATCAAAAATCCTGTTAGCCATGACAAAAATTGTCAGAGTTCAATTGTTACTATTTAACAGTTCAAGATATTGTAATATAAATTTTGTTGTAAACTTTCATAATATTATTATTATAATTCGTTTTCGTTTGTAGTTCCTATTCACTTAATTATTTATAGTTTCGTAAGTAATTTAGAAAAATACATTTTGTCAAAAGAACCTCGTTGTACTTGCCTTATTGTCGTTTAAATATAACACTAAAAATTTACACAGTTTTTTTCCGGTCAATTAAAAAAATTATGTACGATACTCGACCGGAAATAATTTTTACGGGTCTCCTCAAAACTACAGGACTCGCCTACGGCTCTCGCCCTGTAAATGTTTTTCGTCGACCCGTAAAATACCATTTTCCGGTCTAGTAACGTAAATAGCTATTTTTTTAATTGACCGTGAAAGGTAATGAAAAAATTTAAGATACATTTGACAAAAATTTGTTTTAAAAATATTGTATATCAACGTAAAATGGTTTATAGAATCTGAAAAACAAAATACAGGGTGCCTAATTTAAAAATTAAAATTTCCAATTATTTTCGGTAAAACCAAAAGTCGTAAAGCTTAACTTATACACATAAAAATAAGTTTTTGGTATTCTCACATACACACAGGTTCGCAACCCAGGATCTTGGGGGGGATCTCTATATTTAAGTTTTTTTAATTTTTTTTCTTGCAGTGCAGTGTGTTTAATATTTAGGATTT
Organism: Listronotus bonariensis; assembly: GCA_014170235.1. Classification (NCBI taxonomy): domain Eukaryota; kingdom Metazoa; phylum Arthropoda; class Insecta; order Coleoptera; family Curculionidae; genus Listronotus; species Listronotus bonariensis. The sequence continues at coordinate 8,663 of JACEGR010000893.1, read as the reverse complement.
TATTAAGGTTTTCCTAAATATTTAATTTTCTTTTGAACTTTTTTAATAATATATCCCGGTGACCTGTCAATACCTCCAATTAATCTATTCGGCTACTGGTTCAGTATTTTTAGGCCTATATTTTAGTATAAGTTTTAACTATTAAGAAGTGTGGTATGTAGTGTTAATTTTATGGTACAATTTTAAATCTGTAAATTTTTTTAGAAAATTTTGGTTAAAATGGAGACTAGGTTTGGCAGGTCACCCGATAATATCTTGTTTTTCGTTTTAACGTATTGTAATTTTGTAATTCACAACGAGTAATGTTATTCTTGTTACAGGTTTAACGATTATTGGTTCCAGTCTTTACGGTGGAGCCTTTTTATCAACTAGCATAGATTATTTTCTCGAAAATCTTTCGATGGTTCCATGGGTCTGGCAAAGAGTTTCACTTAAACCTGTTCAGTCCCCTCCATGTTGGTTTTCATGGATTGTCTTGGGATCGTGGCCATTCTTTGTGATATCTGGAGTTTTGCTACAGAGTTGTGTTACTGGTCGAGGAATGCATCATGAGGATGGTAAATAATTTCTAATTTTTGGAAAACAAGAAAAAATTGCTTTTTTCTCCGATTGCATGGAAATCTATATATTTTGTATACGTTTTCTTATTATTAAAATGCGCTATTCTTGTAGGTGGACGATGTTGCTAGGCAAAAATTATAATGTTATGTATTATAATGTATTATATTTATGTATTATAATGTTTCTAGAGGGTTATTTTTAAGTTGGTACTTTCCTTTTAACACAGCATAAAATGCAATATAATAAGAACATTTTTTAAATAAAAATATGTCAGAAAATGCTTTCTTTCGGAAATACAGGGTGTTTTAAGAAAAAAATGCCTTTTTTTATACCTTTTCTACCACTCAAGATACTTTTACAAAATTTGGTACACTTCTTTGGACCATTATATTACATTTTTGCTGTAAAACTTTAAAAAAATTTAACAGTGGCGTTCGAACAAGATTTGTATTGAATTTGTTTTAAAAAAAATAGTACGCCACTGATTTTTCTTTGGATCAATATTATTTTTGAAATAATCATTTACTTTGGGATTAATTTGGTCTCTTGATATTTTTTGTACGACGACGGTTTTTGTTTAAAAAAATAAAAGCTATTTTGATGCATGGCAAAATCGCTAAAATCTGATATAGTGTTTTGTATGTAAAATTCGTTTTTATCTAATTTGTATTAAAGTAAAGTTAAATACCTGCATTACTAAAATTTAAATTTTATTAAAAAGTTGTTGTTCTTAGGAAGCTATTACACAGCCAAAAACCTAACTTAGAAATAAAACACCATATCAGATTTTAGCGATTTTGCCAACCATCAAGAGGCTTTTATTTTATTAAACGAAAACCGTCGTACGGAAAAATATCAAGAGACCAAATTAACTTCAAAGTACACCACTATTTTAAAAGTAATATGGATTCAAAGAAAAAGCACTATCCTACTATTTTAATTTTTCGAAAACATACAATAGGGGAAGGGGTAAGACGGTATACCCGTTATCATCGGCCGTACGAACGACTGATCACAGCCAATCTGGCTGGTTACAATGCGTTACTATCTTGTTGAGCAGTCAGCGTTGACAGGCTTGTTAGTTCACGCATGTTTCCCCTTACGTCAAAAATTCGGTTTTTGTCAAGTTCGTTGCAATTTTTGTGTTGTACATCGCATGTGATTTTTACCTTAACATTAGTTATTTAGAACTGATAGAAAGTTATTCTGGTTTATTAATGATTACATCAGCAGGTACGAACATGTTTGTTTCCCTATTTTGAATAGTTTTCTTAAGAAATAAAGTTTAATAAAATGTCCGTTGGAGGGCAAGACGGGGTACCCCATCTTGCACCTTAAAGAAAATTTTATTATTATTTTAAAAGCTTATTTTTGTTTTACAATGGTGAGAAATTATAAAAGAAAGACCGAGAGGGAAACTGGAGTAGAGATATCATGAATAAAAGACGTAGTTGAGGGGAATATGAGGTATAAATTAGCAGCAAACACTTATTCTTTCCACAGAAGACTCTGGAGAGAAAAGTAAAAGGTTCATGTAGCTCTAGAAGATCCCGCGGCTTCTGCCACTCTGATAAAAGGTCCATTGGGCTGAAAAAAAGAACATTTTCGGATAAAGAAAAACAAGAACTTTGCAACTGTAGGGGAATCCAGGGCAATACGGGGTACAGGGGCATAAAGGGGTACCGCCATTTTAAACGAATCCTATTTAAATTATACCGCCAAATCTTAGACGCATTATCCCCACTACCAGTACCCTTTTCTGCAATAGACGCGGCGTGAATCGGTCAAGCGTTAGTTTATATTTATGCGACATAGAGTAATAGGTGTCGTGCATTGTAAAAGTGGCTTTTACATTTTCCCGAGGTACGTATATTTTTCGAATAATTATAGGTGTTTTGTTTATGCTAGATTATTATTGCCTTTATCTAGTATATTCAATGAAACGCATGGCTTAAAAATTTGTTTTCTTGTTAATTTTTTTCGTGTTTCATTGAGTCACATGTTTTGAGGTAAAACGGGGTATTTATGATGGGGCAAAATAGGGTCCCAACCATGGAGACCCTGTTTAGCCCCAAGCTATGAATTTGCGTCTGTCATATTTTTCTATGGGTTTCAGATGGTACGAACATACAAGAGAACAACAACTCGTCAAAAATGGTCTGCAGAATTTTATAGTACTTCTGTTGAAGGATGGATTTTATGTTGTATTCCGATGTGAATTATGTGCCTAAATTAACGTTTCTATTTTTTGTACTTATTATTTTGTTTTTTTTGAATAAATGTTCGATTAAGAGTTTTTGGTTTAATAAATTATCTCATTCCCTGGCTCGCCTCTAATATTACTGACTACATCTAGTACCCCATTTTACCCCAGATATAATCCCCATTTTGCCCCATATGCGGGGCAAAATAGGGAAGTGCTTAATTTTAGAAAAATAAATAAAATATTAGTGTAAGAATTTTAAGTTACTTATGTACTTGCTTAAAGTCTAAAGATAATATATTTTGCTAGCTAAATTTTAAATGGTAAAGGTAAATTAATTCATTATACAAAAAATCAGGCTTAAAAAGTTAGGTACCCCGTATTGCCCTGGATTCCCCTATAGTTGATATGGAGAGTCGGTTTTAGATACTTACTAAAAAATATTTAAGATCATTGGTATTTACTTTGGCAGCAAAAAATGAAGAGCAACACATTTTTAACTTGGAAAAAAAGAAGCTGGCAAAGATTGGGCACAGGGATTTTTAATAAGGCATCCAGAATTCCCAAAACAAAATCTAAAATAATTGCAAGGTAAGGTAGAAAGCAAGTGGAATCCATTACTTCTGCGGAGAGAGGAACCACAATAACTGTGAAAATATGTTTAAGTGCTAGTGGCTAGTATATGCCTCCTATGATGTTGTTCCCAAGAAAAAAATGGATCCACAGCTAATGCTAAATGCTGCTCCTGGGGCTTGGGGTGTTTGCAGCGATTCTGGCTGGATGACAGCTGAATTATATTATTCCTTGACTGGTTTAAAAAATTTGTTGAATTTAGTGGAGCAACAGCTGATCGGCCTGTGCTGTTGTTGTTAGATAGCCACGGTACCCATACAAAAACATTGAAGTCATTAATGATGCTCGTTCTAAGTGGGTATGCTTTCCACATACGACTCATCGACTTTAAGTCGCCGACGTAGCATACATGAAACCCTTGAGCACATACTACGACCAACAAATTACAGCCTGGTTTCGCAGCAATTTAGGAATGGTAGTAACTATCCGGCAGGTAGCAGATATTTTTGGTAAAGCTTTTATTTAAGTTTCTACAATGGCAACGGCGCGGGGTAAATGATTTTAAAAAATGTGGAATTTGGCTATACGACCTAACATTATTTTCTGACATTAACTTTACTCCATCATTGACAACAAATATTCCACAAACAGAGAGAGTATCCATCAGTAAAGCATGGCCTAAAACTCCTACGTTGGACAAAGGAGCAGAAGCACCCAATGGGCCTGAGAGGATAACGGTTTCAACTTCAGTTTCGGTAGTTCAAAATTCTGACAAAGAAACTATTGGCGAACCACAATTAGGTCGCATGCCTGTTGTCATGACACAATCTGAGGTTAAAGCAGTGCCTCAGCCCGGATGCTCCACTTGGATAAACAATATAGAAAATGATCAAAGGCCAGCTTTTCCCTTACCATTAGTATTTTCTGTTGTCAGTTCTTAACAAGTGATGCCTTATCCTGTAACTCGAAAAATTACACGTAAAACAAGAAAAAGAAGAAAAACGGTTATCATCAACTTTTACTTCATATAAAAACGAATTAGAAGAAACAATTAAAAACAGAAACTGGTAGAAGATGTTGTCCCATAGGGTGCCCCGCCTTACCACACCTTAAGGGCAAGATGGGGTATTTTGACATTTTTCACAAAACTTAAGCTACTTTCTTTTTCAATAAGTTTATTGTTTATTAAGTTCTTTATTTTTAAAGACTAATTTTTAAGGTGTAATTATAAATAAATTAGTGTTCAAAATAAATTTTGGACAAAATTAGATACCTCAGAAAGGATGACTACTATATATATATATATATATATATATATATATATATATATATATATATATATATATATATATATATATATATATATATATATATATATAAGAAAGTAATGTTCTTGAGCCTTAGAATAAACAATTTAATAAGAGTTTTAAATTCTTGGGCATAGAGGTTCCTATGCCCAAGAATTTAAAACTCTTATTAAATTGTATATATATATATATATATATATATATATATATATATATATATATATATATATATATATATATATATATATAGAAAATTGGAAAATATTGGGGAGTGCAGTCTTATAAAAAAATGGCCTAAAGGTTAGAAAAACCCTTTATTGTTTCGTCAAGCTTTCGTGTATAATTTATACTCTTCCTCAGGACTCACTTCAAAAACAGAAAAACTAGTGTTAGTAGATATATATATATAGTAGTCATCCTTTCTGAGGTATCTAATTTTGTCCAAAATTTATTTTGAACACTAATTTATTTATAATTACACCTTAAAAATTAGTCTTTAAAAATAAAGAACTTAATAAACAATAAACTTATTGAAAAGAAAGTAGCTTAAGTTTTGTGAAAAATGTCAAAATACCCCATCTTGCCCTTAAGGTGTGGTAAGGCGGGGCACCCTATGGGACAACATCTTCTACCAGTTTCTGTTTTTAATTGTTTCTTCTAATTCGTTTTTATATGAAGTAAAAGTTGATGATAACCGTTTTTCTTCTTTTTTCTTGTTTTACGTGTAATTTTTCGAGTTACAGGATAAGGCATCACTTGTTAAGAACTGACAACAGAAAATACTAATGGTAAGGGAAAAGCTGGCCTTTGATCATTTTCTATATTGTTTATCCAAGTGGAGCATCCGGGCTGAGGCTCTGCTTTAACCTCAGATTGTGTCATGACAACAGGCATGCGACCTAATTGTGGTTCGCCAATAGTTTCTTTGTCAGAATTTTGAACTACCGAAACTGAAGTTGAAACCGTTATCCTCTCAGGCCCATTGGGTGCTTCTGCTCCTTTGTCCAACGTAGGAGTTTTAGGCCATGCTTTACTGATGGATACTCTCTCTGTTTGTGGAATATTTGTTGTCAATGATGGAGTAAAGTCAATGTCAGAAAATAATGTTAGGTCGTATAGCCAAATTCCACATTTTTTAAAATCATTTACCCCGCGCCGTTGCCATTGTAGAAACTTAAATAAAAGCTTTACCAAAAATATCTGCTACCTGCCGGATAGTTACTACCATTCCTAAATTGCTGCGAAACCAGGCTGTAATTTGTTGGTCGTAGTATGTGCTCAAGGGTTTCATGTATGCTACGTCGGCGACTAAAAGTCGATGAGTCGTATGTGGAAAGCATACCCACTTAGAACGAGCATCATTAATGACTTCAATGTTTTTGTATGGGTACTGTGGCTATCTAACAACAACAGCACAGGCCGATCAGCTGTTGCTCCACTAAATTCAACAAATTTTTTAAACCAGTCAAGGAATAATATAATTCAGCTGTCATCCAGCCAGAATCGCTGCAAACACCCCAAGCCCCAGGAGCAGCATTTAGCATTAGCTGTGGATCCATTTTTTCTTGGGAACAACATCATAGGAGGCATATACTAGCCACTAGCACTTAAACATATTTTCACAGTTATTGTGGTTCCTCTCTCCGCAGAAGTAATGGATTCCACTTACTTTCTACCTTACCTTGCAATTATTTTAGATTTTGTTTTGGGAATTCTGGATGCCATATTAAAAATCCCTGTGCCCAATCTTTGCCAGCTTCTTTTTTCCAAGTTAAAAATGTGTTGCTCTTCATTTTTTGCTGCCAAAGTAAATACCAATGATCTTAAATATTTTTTAGTAAGTATCTAAAACCGACTCTCCATATCAACTATACAGTTGCAAAGTTCTTGTTTTTCTTTATCCGAAAATGTTCTTTTTTTGAGCCCAATGGACCCTTTATCAGAGTGGCAGAAGCCGCGGGATCTTCTAGAGCTACATGAACCTTTTACTTTTCTCTCCAGAGTCTTCTGTGGGAAGAATAAGTGTTTGCTGCTAATTTATACCTCATATTCCCCTCAACTACGTCTTTTATTCATGATATCTCTACTCCAGTTTCCCCTCTCGGTCTTTCTTTTATAATTTCTCACCATTGTAAAACAAAAATAAGCTTTTAAAATAATAATAAAATTTTCTTTAAGGTGCAAGATGGGGTACCCCGTCTTGCCCTCCAACGGACATTTTATTAAACTTTATTTCTTAAGAAAACTATTCAAAATAGGGAAACAAACATGTTCGTACCTGCTGATGTAATCATTAATAAACCAGAATAACTTTCTATCAGTTCTAAATAACTAATGTTAAGGTAAAAATCACATGCGATGTACAACACAAAAATTGCAACGAACTTGACAAAAACCGAATTTTTGACGTAAGGGGAAACATGCGTGAACTAACAAGCCTGTCAACGCTGACTGCTCAACAAGATAGTAACGCATTGTAACCAGCCAGATTGGCTGTGATCAGTCGTTCGTACGGCCGATGATAACGGGTATACCGTCTTACCCCCTTCCCCTATTGTATGTTTTCGAAAAATTAAAATAGTAGGATAGTGCTTTTCTTTGAATCCATATTACTTTTAAAATAGTGGTGTACTTTGAAGTTAATTTGGTCTCTTGATATTTTTCCGTACGACGGTTTTCGTTTAATAAAATAAAAGCCTCTTGATGGTTGGCAAAATCGCTAAAATCTGATATGGTGTTTTATTTCTAAGTTAGGGTTTTTGGCTGTGTAATAATAATAACAACTAACTATTCTATTTTAAAGTTCCTTACCAAAGTAGGTTAGAATTGTAAAACAGCTTGAAGATTAACAGGAAAAAACCTATTCAAGAAACAAACAGACGGAACAGCATATTGTAACAATTGAAAAACTGGGAAAAACAACTTTAGGTTGTTTTTTAATTAAAATTAAGAAATCTTTTTATAACAAATTTTTTTAAATTTTTTTCGTTGGAGAAACCACTCGCACGCGGTCTTTTGACTAAGAGTAAGGTAACCTGTCATGGGGGACAAGGATAGAAAGATAACTGGTGGAGTTGTTCTAGAAATAAAGAGATAGGTGCTGGTTTGGTGGAAGGTTAGAGTGAGATGGAATTATGGTTGACAGTTATTGTAAAAAGAAATGAATCAATCCAAAAACGAGGCAATGGCCGTACGTCTGTTCTTATACATTTAATTTTAGGTACTAGTGAATTACCAGGTACTATCGAAAAGTTAATGGTTAATGGTTAGTCTTGATATACAATACATGAAAATGCTATAATTTGAAAAAACTTATACAGTCTAACAATATACCTATATAAAATTATAAAAAGTATTCAATGTAGTTAAAATAATTACGAAACAAGATTTGTTTATTAATTTTAAAGAGCGCAAAAAGCAGCCAATAAACACTACTCATCAGGTGCTGGACGGTCAATTAACCTAATTAATTTATCTTTGTGTAATCTTAGGAGATATTCATATATTGTGCTGAGGTTTTCGATATCACTGTTCCTGTTCATGGTGTTATTTTCTAAGTAAATATGAGTCATTTCTAAGAATATTATTTTTCTATAAGAAACAGCTCTATCCAAAATCTCAGCACTACCCCAGTCTATCATGTGACTAGTGCTGAAATAGTGTTGTGACAAAGCACAAGAGGGAATTGCTCTAGAGCAATCACTCTTGTGAGAAGTAATACGACCTTTCAGATTTCTTGACGTTTGGCCAACATAGCACATGGAACATCCCATACATGAAATCTTATAAATAACATTACAGGACTCCAAAGTTGATAGAGGAGTTTTAGTAGGGAGAGATAGGGAGTTTTGGGGCCTCAGTCCTCCGGAGGAGCTTATTATCTCAAGATCTCTGACGTCTTTTGAAATTTAGGAATCTTGCGCAACGCGTTATTTAGGGCGTGGTCCCTACTATCTGTCAAACCATAAATGTCATCTGTCAAATGTCGTTCGTGCGGTATCGACTAAAATCGTAATTTA